>CM053589.1:131232842-131251042 GCA_028646515.1 Pseudochirops corinnae | reverse complement strand
GGGGAGGGGGGACACACTGGGATGGTTGTTTTGGGGTGGTGGGTAGGGGAAACAAGAGGAGAAAATATGTAACTCAAAATCTTGTGGAAAGAATGATGCAAACTAAAATAAAATTTAAAAAAATTTCCTCATCTACAAAATGAGAGGTTTGGTCAAGATGTCCTCTAAGGTTTCCTTCCAGCTTTAAATCTAGGATTGAATATTTAATTACTAGTACATCCAAATAGGTAACTCTGAAAATTTTTAGTAAGACGATGATTTATTGGCTCCTGAACAACATAAAAGGAGACTTAAAAAAATTTTTATCTAGTAATTTAAGTTTTTATAAACTAAGATGTGCAGAACAGTTATTGAAATACAACTGGCTCTAACAGAAAGATCATCTTTAAGAACAGTGCCACCTAGTGAAAAGTTTCCTTCTTAAATAAACAAGGGAACAACTTTGGTTTTACAGTTTATTAAAACAACACACATTTAAATTATCTGTGAACTGAAATACCCAAAGGTGTTAACCTGAAAGTGAATTTTCATAGATTCAAATTCTTAAGTGGTTTCACAACATTAGATAAGAGAGGGACTGTGGCTTCTGCTTTGTATGGCGTTAAGTACACTGTCAGTACTCAATAAATGTTAAATAATGATAGGACTAGGAAATGATGTAACTCTCCTGTGGTGAGCCCAAGGCTCTAAAGTTCTCTTCAGCTGTGGTTCGTTAGAGCCTTTGTTTATAGATCTTTTTTTTACTACCTCATTGGCTGTCTTCTTCACTTTTCATCTGCTTGACTTATTTAAAGGCTTGCTGATCAATCACCCTCCCTACATCATCTATCTCTACTGGAATCTCTCCTCCACACAGCTACCAAAGTGATTTTCCTTAAGTGCAGATCACACTATGCCAATTCCCTACTCAAGTAACTCCTTATTGCCTCTAGAATGTTATATATATATAAACTCTTTAGTTTGACTTGTAAAGCTTTCCCCAATCCATTTTCCCAACCTCATTACATATCACTCCTCTATCTATACTATGTAGTCCAATCGAATTGTGTTCCTTGCTCTTCTTCACGAAGCAACTATTCCCCATACCTAGAATGTACCCTTGAATGCACTTCTTCTTCACCTCTGATTCACAAAACCCTTCACTTCCTTCAAGATCCTTCTTCAGTTCAAACACTTCCTTCTACAAGCTTTTCTGCATCTCTTCCAATTGGTAGTACTCTTTCTCCCTATCTATCTTGTAGCTATTTTGTATTATTCTGTAAATACTTACATGTGTTATATCCCCACTCCCCTCGAAATCAGGGGTAATTTTATTTTTGTCTTTATGTAACCAGTGTTTGGAACATAGTAGGTACCTAATAAAATTTTGTTACTTTACTGATTGATACACAGAAATAGAAATTTCTTAAGAAATTTCTTAAGCTTGTTAAGAGTAGACACACACGTGCACGCGCAGACACGGGATACCTGAGATGCATTCTTGCTCAAGTCAGGGATCATACCCTATCTTTTAATTATGAGTGATTACCTAATGTATATGTAGCTGAAATTATGAAATTGTTGCTATATTTATAGCATTATAATTACAGTGGTTATATGTGGGTATATACAGAAACTTTGTAATGATACTACCAGTTTTTTAAGAGTACAAGTGCCAGTATTTCCTTTTTCTCCTGAGTAATTACATTTAAATCATCTGACTGTCTCTTTAGCTTTAGTTGATAATTGTGAAAACTTTAAGAGTTGAAAGATTAGCCTCTGTTTTCCCCTACCCCCACACATAGCCTGCATAGTATAGATAATAGTGCCTTGAATTCCTTTCCTGGGCTGTATTCAGAGCCAAAATCCTTTTTCATTGAAAACTTTTGTGGATATTAAATTCTTACTTGATATATACAAAGTCATAATTTTTTTTTAGATGACCAGATCTGCTACAAAGAAACATTTGATCAGACTGCCACCTGCAGGTTTGTTTTTTGCATAGAAATGCAAGTAACCAAAACTGACCCAGAATAGTAGAACTGGAATGCAACCCTAGTGATCATTTCATAGGTAAAGAGACTGAAACCTACAGAAGTGAAGGAATTTGTCCAGAGTCAGTGAATGACAAATCCAGAGCAATAACTCTGGCTTACAAATTCTAAGTCCGGTGTTCGCCTCTACACCACACTGCGAAAGACTTGGTCTCTTAAATTGGACTTTGTTTGAAAAAGCAACACTATTGTCTCTATTGTTATAGAGCATAACTAAAGTTGTGCCACAAAACATTCTGAATCTCCAAAACTATGTCTTATGAAAACAACAAGAACTACCTCTTATATTTACTACCATTGTGATCTTTAACAGAAAAGTTCCAAGTCTTGGTTTCCTAACCTATAACCTATATAGATTAAATAGTCTGTCTCTTCTGTCTCTAAATCCATGACCTTATCAGGAAATAATACTTTAAATGAGTCAAATAAGGTAGCAGAGGTTTTCTTTAACGGACAAAGTGGTCAGTTGGTAACACTTGCTCTTAAAACAAAACAAAATTTGTCAACCACAACAAAAAAAGACTTGACTAAATAAATCTTGATAACAGAGAGGCTATGAATGGGTCAGTGAAGGTTCAGGAAGGTTCTATAGGGTTCAAGAGCTTCTGAGCTTTTCTCTGGAAAGTTTTTCAGTGAAAAAATATTTTGATTGGATATAGCCTAGGAAATTCTTCTAAGATGCCATAATCTACATTAAAACTTTATTTTTATTTTTAAATATCCTGTATTTAAACCCAAATTCTGCAGACATAAACTTACCCACTGATCAAAATTGCATTGTATTAAAGACAAACTACATATGTTATCAACCAATTTAAATAAGCTTGTGTCTGAAAAGCTGAAATCTTTGAGATTTGTGAACTTAATTTTGTAGACATCATTTTCTTCTAGGAAAATATTTGACCTCAAGTTGATTTTGAGCTCCCACATACAAGGGCAACAAAGCAAAGTAGATAGAGTACCAGATCTGGAGTCAGGAAGACTCATTTCCCTAAGTTCAAGTCTAGCTTCAGACACACTAGCTATATGACCCTGGGCAAGTCATTTTACCCTGTTTGCCTCAGTTTCTTTTTTTTTTTTGGATGGGGGAACGCAGGGCAATTGGGGTTAAGTGACTTGCCCAAGGTCACATGACTAGTTTTTGTGTTAAATGTCTGAGGTCTGATTTGAACTCAGGTCCTTCTGACTCCAGGGCTGGTGCTCTAGTCACTGCGCCACCTAGCCACCCCAGCATCAGTTTCTTCTATAAAAATCAGCTGGAGAAGGAAATGGCAAACCACTCCACTGTCTTTGCCAGGTCACTAAAGACTCAGACAGAACTGAAATGACCTGACAACAATAATGTAGATGGCACAAAGCTTAGATCTCAATGTTGAAGGATAGATCTACAAAGGTCAGTTGGATAGAATCAGAATGGAAAGTTCTGTGAGGGAAATTCCCTTCCAGTTTAAAGTCTAAAGTCTCAATTTACATCACCAAGGCCCTACATAGGCAGGACTGACCAGACTGAGACCTTTATCCTGGGTTCATAAAGTAAGAGCTAGGAGGGCCTTTAAAGATCACCAATTCTAGCCTCCAGTATAGATAAGGAAGGGCAGGTTTGGAGAGCAGGTTTGGGGAGATAACATGATTTACTCACAGCTAGTGACAGACAAAGTCAACTCTGTCCCAGGTCCCCTGACTCCAAATCCGATCCATTTCTCATTAAACCAAACTTTAATCTGGTTCTGATTAGTATGGGGCTAGGCTTAGAATCAGAAAGACTTGAGTTCAAATCCTGCCTTAGTCACTTACTAGGTGAACATGCAACACTTATATCTCTCTGTGCTTCAAATTTCCTCATTTGCAAAACAAGGGGGTTGGACTTAATGACCTCTAAAGTCTCTTCCAGCTCCAAATCTACCATGTAAGATCCACAAAAGCTGAAGAAAGGAACTTGGAGAGAAAAATCTGAACTGAAGAGGAATCAACTTTCTAACAATTAGAATTTCTAAAACTAAAATCTCATAAATCACACAATAAATAGTTTATTAGAAGTAAAAAATAAAGTTGACTTATTCTTTGGAGCCATACCCTTCTATTTTCCACATCTAGCATCAGGAAAGGGGAGCAAATTTCTTAGTTTAGCAATAAAGAAATAAAAATTATAGCAAGTACACTCTGGCTTGCTCTCTCGGATCCAGGCCTGCCATATCTGTTGCTCAAGGTTCTATGCCCTCAATGGTTTTGAGGATGAGTTTCCACTGACCTGAGTCCCAAAGATTCCTCCTGAAGCTTATTTCTTGCTCTTCTAGAAACTGAAGCCTAGACTGACTAGAAAACCTAACCTAGACTCTGGCTCTAAGATTCCTGTCATTTTCTCTCCTAATCTTTTGGTACTCACAAGCTCTACTCCCTTCATCTAGGACTGAAAAGAACAACTACAGGAGGGCAATATGGCCTCAGAAGAAAGAAGACCATTTCTCTCTATTGTCTCTTCACAGACCCTATGAGCAAAGGCGTCTCACCACCAGAGAGAACACAGTTGAAGGAAGAATGGCCCCAATTCTGGCTATGCAGACAATTGACAAAGCTTCCTTCTAACCATGTTGCTACCAAACCCAAATCAGTCACAGATTGCCCATGCATATTTCATAGTTTCTCTAAGGCATTCACATCTCATGTCATGACTGTCACAGAGACAGACTCTTTACTTTCTCTAAGAGTGGAGGTGCCACCCTAGGTACCCTAAACATGCATGAGACCCCCATTTCACTCTCCCCTTGGATCTGAAAATTTTGCCATACTCAAAAAATAAGCAGAATTGTTTTGGACACATCACCCATGACCCCAATCTAGAAAAGTCCTCCAGAATCTCTGGGAAGGCACAAGCAATGTCCTTTCCCTTGCTTCCCTAGTGCCATATGGGAAAGAGTCTTAAAACAGTCATTGTGGCACAATCTTACATTGTCCCACAAGTCATAGGTGAAAATCACAATTGTCACCAAATACAAAGTAAAGTAAAATTTTTAAAAAGAACATTTCACAAAATTTAGTACTATTAAGATTACTGCTTGCTTAGTACTCAAAAAGTGCCCAAGTTCTATTAGCTTTAATTTCTTTATTATTTAGTTCACAGAATTATAGATCTAGAGGTAGAAGATACCTCAGAGTTAGTGTCCTACCCCTTAATTTGACAAATGAGGAAACTGAGGCTCAGAGAAGTCACTTGCCCAAAGTCACATATGTAGTAACTGACAGAAGTAGATTTGAACACAGCTTCTTGACTTTAAGGTCACTCTACTGCCCTGTAATTAATGCGTCCTCTTCTAGTTCTATTGATCTTGCTGTGAATCACTTCATATGAATCTTTGCATATTTCCTTGACCAGGAGTTCCCTTATTAACCACCACAAATAACCATTATACTGTCTATCAGTGTGGGAAATGGTCACTGTTCATCCACTTAATCTTTCATCTGTGGATTTTTAGGCTAAATTCTTTTGAGTAGTTGTGAATTCAATTTAGAAGCTGGATGAAATCAGCACAATGTCATGCAGAAACAGGAATTTCTAGAGGACCTCATGATCTATACAGAGTGAATCCCAGTTTCTTTTGGATTCAATGCTGTACATTCTCCCAGATAACAGAAAATTCCCATGGTGAGCATTCATTTCCCTGTTTTATGATTCACTTGATATTGATAATTATTGAACCATTATCTCTGCTGCTACATTTATTAAGAAATTTTGTGTGATCTTAACAGGTGCATGAGATAACCCTTATAGGAAAAAAAATCCATTTAAACTGAAATTAGGTCTATCCAATGTTTAAAAATAATCAACAATTGATTTTAAAAGACTGGGCCTTGAATTCTTGGCATCTTTCAGTCAATTGTGGACTATGAAGCTGTGGTCTATTTGAGAATACCATTTATAAAAACCCATCCATTCCCTTTTTCAAATTTTCAGCAAGGATGGCTCCTATGTTTATAGAGATGATTTTCACAATGATTTTGAAGAGATGACAAAGTGACATATTGATGGATGATTATTGATGTTTTAATTCAGTTTTTGGCACCACAAATGATTTTCCCCGATCATTCAGTATTTTCCCATCTTTCATTTCAGAATCTCTCAATGAACTCAAATTATGTCACTCCAGAAAAGATTTCCTATGTATATTTGGTCTGGTGCAGATGCACATCTATTCTTTGGCTTCTTTAATGCTATTTCTGCTTCTTATTTTTAATAGTAGATTGGGTACTGAGATGTTAGATTCCAAATGCCATTGAGAAAGAAAATAGTTCTAGTCTAGAAATGCTGACAGATCCATTTGTTTGTTTGCTGTTCTCCTTCCAGTTTAATCTTTAAATGCTTTTGGGATGATCTGGTCTGAGTTTCATGTCAAGCTTTCTGTTTGTGGTGGTTGTTGTTGTCTTAATTTCATAGATAAATGAACACATTTATCTATTTTTTTTCACAAACAAAATGAATTGAATAATTGTTTTGGGAGAATCTAATAGATCAAATCTCGTATCTTCATCAGATTCTTCTTCATTTGCTTCCACCTTTACTGGCACAGCAGTTAGAGGAGTAACCATTGTGACTGGTGCCACAGAGACAGCAGCTACAAACGCTGAAGGATCTACAAAGAAGGTTTTTACCTTTTCATCAAGTGGGAAATCATATTTAGTCTTCACAGGTACAGCCAACAACCCCTGCTATTTACTGATGACTAAGTGCAATATGGATACAAAAGTTGAGTGATCAATCTTCAGAAAGAAATAGACATTACATGTCAGGACTACAGATGCTGGCACTATGAAATCCCAGCTAAATTATCTACTCAAAGGAGAATGGGGAAATATTCAACATATTTGATATTATTGTTCTGCTTGCACCTGCTTTGTCTATAGTTTTAATCAGTGGTAGGCACATCATTCAAGATTCAGTAGTGCTCCTGGAAATTTTAGTGGTGATACCCAAAGTCTGCAAAAAGAAGGGCTTTTTAGGACCCAGACCAGTGCTCACACAGTGAAGTCACTTGGGGAAAATTGCTCCAGCACAGGTATCCTCATTAAACAAATGAATGTCCCCAGTCTCAGTCAGATTCTATTTGGTGAACACATAGCCCACATTTCCCTGGACATGAGGCAATGTTTTTCCAAAGCAGGATTGTTTTCCAGATAACCATGAAGAGCTTTGTGTCTCATTATGTTCTTCCTCATCATCACTACACCAAATCTGCTGTCTCTGGGGCCCACATTGTCTATTCTCACAATCAAGCATTTTGGACAATCATTCAAATGTTAGATGGTCTTCAGGAAAATTACAATTTCAGAGTAGTCCTGTTTTCCTTGGGTATTTTGAAGGTGCTGCAGGGATTTAAAGAAATAGGGTTTAAAGAAAATGTTACTCACACAAGGACACATGGGAAGAAAGCTATTCAAAGCTTCCTTGGCCAGTTGTTTTTCTATCCACTGTTTCTTGCTGTTCTGTGGCAAAATTCCACATAATTTCTACTATCTTCCTTCACAAAACTGGGTAAATGTGTTTATACTTTAATGCATAGTTGCCCTTGTCTGCCACTTCACTTTATGGGGCAAAGAAATCAAATGTTTGCTAGCTGAAATGATTTACAGACTCTTTTGGCCTTTTTATTTTAATTGCTTTACATCACTCAAGTTTCAAGAGAACATAGTGATTGTTCATATACATCGAACTGCGTAACATACCTCTCCACCTAGGTATCCCATACATATCTTAAGCTCTACATGTCTAAACCAGAACTCATTATCTTTCTAAATCCCTTACTCACTTCCTTATTTCTGTCAAGGGCACCACCACAGTTCCAGTTACCTATGATGACAATGATAACAACCTTGGAGTCATTCTCAATTCTTAACTTTCACTAACCTCCTAACCTGTTGCTTTTTTTTTTCAGTCATGGCCAACTCTTTGTGACCTCATTTAGCAAAGATACTGGAGTGATTGATTTGCCACTTCCTTCTCCAGCTCATTTTACAGATGAGGAAACTGAGGCAAACAGGGTTAAGTGACTCGCCCAGGGTCACACAGCTAGTAAAAGCATCTGAGGCTGGATTTGAACTCAGGTCCTCCTGATTCCAGGCCTGGCACTCTATTCAGTGAAGCACCTAACTCCCCTTTTGCTAAGTTTCATCAATTTTATCTCTACAACATCTCTCATATCCCTCCTCTTCTCCCTAATCACATGATCATTATCCTTTGTTCAGGTACTATCATTTCTCACCTAGACCATTTCATTTACTTCCTGATCAGTCTCCCTGCTTCTAACCTCTCCGCTCTCCTGTCTATCCTCCACCCTACTGCCAAATTCAGAGGTCTAAAACATAGCTCTGACAATGTTATTCCCCTGCTCAAGAAGCTTTGGTGGATCTCTATTGCCAGTAGAATAAAATACAAATTACCACTTGTCCTTTAAAGCCTGTATTTCCAGACTGATTTCTCATTACCCCCCCCATAGACTTTATGTTCTAGTAAAATTGGATGGTTTGTTGTTCACCTATATGCAATATTCTGTCTCCCACCTTTATGCCTTTGCGCAGACTCTGTCTCTTTTCAAGAATGCTCTCCCTCCAGCAATAACTTGCTTGAATGGGTCAAATTGGAGCAAAATAATTGAATATTTTATCTTCTTGTCTTTATATTTCCAATTTGGAGTTTGTTTTTGTTACTTAGTTTAATTTTTGTTCTAACGTTAATAATATAAATACAGAGAGAAAAACTGATTTTTAAATGACTCCCAGGTGAGCAACTAATAATTTGCTGTGAAAATACAGTTGTCAACAGAATTTTGAATACAGTCCAGACTGGATCAATTTCATTCTTGCAATTAGAAGTCCTCCTGAGTAGGAGGGCTAAACATATTGGGGTACAGGCAGTGCTTATACATATACTGAACTGGACTATGACACAATCATTTTTAGGTCTTGAGTTACTGTTCCATGGGTACTGTGGAAGCAATATTGTCTCAAGTTTTGGGGGTTGTGATTACTCTGTGAGATACAGAACCACAGTTCTGTGATGGGAACAGGAGTACAGTACAAGAAACAGGGATTGTGAGCATGTCAAGGACATGGTGAATGTTGGTTCTCAAGTCCCTGGGAAATAGGGAGAGTGAGTAGCTGGTGCAATATGCTTTGCCAGAGGGTGAGATCATCCAGAGCACAAAGAACTGTTGTTATGCCAAGCTCAGGGCATAGCCTCTTGTTGGGTCTTAGCTCTGGGAAACAGGGTATTTCCAAAATGTTTTGATACAGTCAATTTCATTTTCATGATGTTCATGATTTGGTATTAAACACCTCTCTGTGTCTGTCTATCTCTGTCTCTCTATCTCTGTCTTTCTCTCTTTCTCTTCCTCTCTCTTTCTCTCTGAAGAAAGTACTTGTTTAGCATTGCTAAATATTCCTGTAGAAATGTCAGTGAAACTAGTTGTTCCCACATTGGGAAAGACTGGGAAGGGAACACTTCCTACACTAAAAAGTGAATCACCTCTACCCTTCTCTGCCTGCCAATCTCCTGCCAATGGCAGCATTTTGGTACTTTTACCCCCTAATCACTATCTAAGTAACTGACAATAAAGTAGAACCAGGAAAGGATATCTATCACAGAGAAGTATTACATGGCCCACAATACATAATGGGAGAAGACAGGGGATAAACCCAAAGGCACAGAGGCATAAGGTTGCAAATACTCATGCCTTTAAAATTTCAAAAAATTATGTTCATGGTCCTAGCAAAATTACAAAAACAATTTACAAATAAAACTACATGAATTTTTAAAAAACAAGCCCTCAATTTAAAAAAACCGTGACAAATTTTTCTTCCCCTCAACTACTAGGGAATTTGTTCTGTGAAGTTTGGATTCAGTCAAAGGGTCACACTTGAGAACCTAGAGGGCCACTTGTGACCTCAAGGTTGCAGGTTCCCCCCTCATGTATTGGCTTATATGAAATAGCAGGAAATGAAACTTATTGTGAAGCTTCTTAGATAACGATGACATTTATATTGAGTTTGATGATTTACGAAGAGCTTCAAATACTCTTGATAATAAGGAGGGCTGATATTTGCATAGCACTCTAAGATTTGCAAAGCACTTTACATAGACTAACTCATTTAAGCCTCACAACACCACTTGAAACTAGGTATGAGTATTTCCATTTTACAGACTAGAAGGTAATAAGCATTTATTAAGCAATTATTATGTGCCAGGTATTCTCTTAAGTGCTAGAGATACAAATAAAAACAGAATGACAATCGGTGTCTTCCATGAGTTAGAATCTAATGGAGGAACACAATACATAAAAGGTATCTGGAAAGTCTTGGTGGTTACCCACAAGGGCATAATGAGGAAGTTTTGAGACTCAGAAGCATAGCTAGGAGGAATGAAGCATGGCTACCCTGAGTCCATCCCCAAAATGGGGGCCTTGGAAAAAACTCATTGAGAGAAGGCAGGAACAGTTAGCTTCAGAGAAATTAACTCAATTATGTAGTTATAGAGCTGTATTGGACCTCAAAGTCCATGTATTATAACCCTTCATTTTATAGATGAAGGTTGAGGGAGGTTATAAATGTCCTATGTAACACAGGTAGTAATTTCAGAAGCAGTATTTGGACCCAAGCCCTCTGAACCCATAGTCAGTAGTCTGTCCACTATTCCCTGTTGACCCAACTAGTAGATATCTGAGGTGTGACTCAAAACCAGGTTTTTGCTGAAAACCAGCCCTGTAGTCTTTCTGCCCTACTACACTGATCTTTCATAATGACTGAAATTTCTAACAGCACATTAAGATGTTAATTTTAATGTGAAGTAACTTGAAAGGGACCTAAGTTTTCCTGAACATTAACGAAACAAGGTTTCCTAAAATAGAGTTGTTGAAGTCTATCAAAATACTTTGTGCTTTGCAATCCACATTCAACCTCCTACTTTTCTCATGTTATATTCTTCATAGGGGAAAAATACAATAGAGCATAAAAGCCCTGTTCAATTAGAGGATCTTTTTAAATCTTAGAAACACAAAGATCAAAGGAACACAAAATTTGTCTTACACAGCATCCATGCATATTACCTGGTGAACAGCAATCCTACTGAATGTGTGTGTGTGTGGGTATATATATATATACCCACACACACACATATACATATGTATATATACACACACATATAGAGACATTCTGCCATTCTTTGGTTTAGAGCAGCAGTTCTCAATCTGTGGGTTATGTTCAATTTAAATACATGCTGCATATCAGATATTTACATTAAGATTCATAACGGTAGCAAAATTACAGTTATGAAGTAGCAACAAAAATAATTTTATGGTTGGGGGTCACCACAACATGAGAAATTGTATTAAAGGGTCACAGCATTAGAAAGGTTGAGAAGCACTGGTTTAGAGGATGACAGAAAAAAAGCAGGCTCTGGATTTCATCATTCATGAAATATACTAGAAGGTTAAAATTGAAATGATTTATTTTAAATAATGTAGCTAATTTCAGTGTATGTGACTCTTGTCAGCAGTGCCAAATAGATAGTATATCCTATTTCTGGATCTGGCACTGAACTACTACACAATTGACCAAGTCAGCCCAATCCTTATAGAGGCAGAAAAGGAAATAATATAGTATGGAAACAGCGACTGGGCATTCTTTCTCATATACTAGCCCCAAGGGAAGCTATTTCAGTTCCAAGATACTCTATGAATCAGTCAACTCATTCTCCAAATCATAAGTCATGAGGCCCCACTGATTTACTTTTTACCAGCCTGATGAATTAGTTCAAAATGCAACATTTAACCAAATAGCATAGCAAATAAAGTGGTTCAATTTGCTGTATTTATGACACCCATACATGGGATATACTTTCCCACAAGTTATGATACCACCAGTGTGGAGGAGTACATATATGCAGCAAAAACTTGTGATTTAGGAACAGACCAGGAGAATATACACAGGGGAACATTTGAAAAAAACACTTTATCCCAAAGCCTAAAGTAAAAGAAATAAGAGATTAAATAAAATCTGAAGTGGGAAAATTGAAGAATCTGAGGCTGCAAAATATGTGGTAAAAACAGTACTGATATCTCAACTGATTTTGAAAAGAAGATGGTTATAAATTGATTGAAATTCTGAAAAGCTCCCAAAATAATTTAACTTCTTGGATCAAACTAGCAGAACAATTATAAACCTGACATCTTCTGGAACCACTGAGGGTAACTATATTATCCCATCATATTTCTCAGAAACATTTCAGAACCTGCATAGAGCAATATATGTAGTGGCTATTGCTATGGTAAGAACCATCAGAGGAAAGCTAGAGCTATTAAGCTATGCCCTTAAGAAGAATCATCAGATACATCTGTAACCCAAACAACTTGAGAGATATTGAAGAACTGTGGAAGGGTATTGCAAGATCAGAGCAGTTAGGCTGTTCAGTGGATAGAGTGCTGTGCCTGAAGTTAGGAAGACTCATCTTCCTGAGTTCAAAAATGGCCTCAGACACTTCCTAGCTGTAAGTCTGGCAAGTCACTTAACTGTTTTACTCAGTTTCCTCATCTGTAAAATGAGCTAGAGAAGAAAATGATACTCCAGTATCATTGTCAAGAAAACCCCAAATAGGGTCATGAAGAGTTGAACAGAACTGAAACAAGTGAACAACATTGCAAGATCACATCAAAATCTACCTGGTCCATATGGCATAAAGCTTAAACACCATATTGCCACATTAAAGGCAACAAAGAAAACATGTGGAAAAGAATCTGAAATCCAAAAGCATGTCAGAAATTCCAGATTCCCTTTATCACACATTGAAATCAAATGTAAAGAGGTTATTGTGGTACAAGAAGTCAAATCTATACAAAAAAAAAACCAAATAATTCAATATCCATCAAAAACTTTACTATAGAAACTTGAGAAGCAAAGAAAGCAGATAAGAAAGAACCTTTGAAAAAGGAGGATCTGGAAAAATTTTGGTCCTCTCTAAGGTATTAAGTTAAACACAAGGAAAAAACACATTGGAGCAAATGAGAAATGGAAACACTGCCCAGCATTAATAGAATAAACAAGAAAATAGTTATATGAATGGAGGTAACTGCAACTCTAGCTTCTCTACAAAACTAGAAGGCAGAAGGGCAAGATGGGATCCATCACTACTGGCTCAAACACTTTGAAGTAGTGTATGGACTATGTGCAAATCATTTTACCTCCTTCTTCTTAGACATAAATCTGATTCCACCTTCATTAAAAGAAGGCATCTTAGATCTCTTACTAAAAGAGGAAAACATCAGTGACCTTTCCAAGATGGGCAAATCAAGGTTTTACACTACAACTATTTATCCTTCTGCCTTACTACATCCCAGGGCTTAGCATCCTTAGATGGGGCTTCCCTCCTACACAGCCCAGATAATCCTTACTTCCCTGTTCCACAACAAAACTCCCTCTCTCCTTTCTTGCTTGCCAGAAAACGAATTCCATTACAGTAATGTATTATGCAAATATACACAAATATATACAAAACTGTATTTCACTACAGGTTCGAAAAGTGTGGAGCAGTGTCAAGTCAGAATTAGAAAGAAATTTAAGCATGCAGTAAAGAGAGGAGCTAGGTAGAAAATTAAAGATAGGTATAAATTAGTTGCATGAAAAGTGTGAACAAAAATTTTGAGATTTTTAAGAGCTTGGTAATCTCTTTTTCTCACTCAACCTTCGCCAGGTTGGGTGTCAACAAAGAGATAGGATAAGGGACTTTTCCCTCAGATCAGAGAGACAAACAGACAAGCATTTCACCATTTCTGCCTCCCTGTGAGAGAAAAATTTTGTATGTTCAGAATGCAAGTATAAGTCAACTAAATTCATGTGAAGGATAGGAAGTGTCACTCCTGATTTGATGCTGGAGATAGGTCAGAATTTTTTATACTGCTTGGCATGTGGGCAGATTGGGACATTCTTTAGGATCTGATAAAAAAAAAACAGGAAATTTTTGAGCTCTCTAGTACAAAGAAGAAGAGATACAGCAACATTTCAGGCTTCTTTTTGCTAAAGAGTTCGGAGCTCTCACTTTGAAGAAGGTTTTAGGGAATGGACATATAGGTATAGTTTAAAATACTTTGCAAGGGTTCATTGAAGCCTCTCATCCCAGACTAGAGCAGTAGAGAAAATGCCAAAGATTAGTGGAGAGTTTCAGTTGCCCTCCCCAATCTGACAAAAAGGGAGGAAGCATACTAAATTTATCGAGGACCCCTCTTAACAACAGTCCTGAGGCACCCTGAAGCCCACACCTTTAAATGAGTCAATAGACCTCTCCAATTCAAACCCCAAAATCCACAAGCAGGCTTTGCAGCAGTGAGAAGAGAAAAACCAGGCATTTATACTTTTACCTATAGTTTAAAAAGAGGCTACAGCTAAAATCATTTGGCTATCACTTATGGAAATTATTACCTAAAGTGCCTTGTTTTAATGCTAAAATTTTTCATCCAAAATTAGTTACAACTGTTCCATTGATTTTCTTCATAGAGGTTTAATAATCTTTTATGAAGCTTAAAATTCTTTTGTTTACAGGGAATATACTTTTTAAATTTTCTTTTCAATCCTTAGTATGCCTTTTTTTAGGAGGCCTACTAAAACCCTCATTTCTACAACAGTTTATAGCTAAGTTAACATAAAAGTGGGATGGATTTTGCTGTTTTGATCCAAATGTATGCTCATTTCACAACCTAAGCAAGAGTTAAGCAGTGTCTGAAATCATTATAAGTAAAAGATCCAATTTCTGAAGTATCTCTTTTTTCCAAAATGAATACAATCAGAGTATAAACAAGCTTTGTGGAACAAGGATATATGTTTACTATTAGGAACTTCTTCTGCATACTAGCTTCCTAGAAATGCAAGCTACTACACTAATTCTAACAATGATAAAGTTATTAATACTCATTCTACTTCTGTTCAAATTGCACCCCTTTTTGTTGTATCAGACAGCAAAAATTTAGTGTATATATGCCAACATATTGATACTGCTAAGCTTAAACACACACACAGAATACAAAATTTTCTTAAAAAATTACAAACCCAGCGTGGCTAGGTGGCGCAGTGAATAAAGTACTGGCCCTGGAGTCAGGAAGACCTGAGTTCAAAGCCGGCCTCAGACACTTAACACTAGCCATGTGACCTTGGGCAAGTCACTTAACTGCAATTGCCCTGCCTTCCCCCTCCAAAAAGCCAAAAAAAATTTTACAAATTACAATATCCTATGGAAAAGACGTCACAACTTATACATATGTATAACATAGGAAAGACGTCACAACTTAAACATATGTAACTCGTAGTGAACCTCATTCTTTGTTTCTGGACCTCAACAATTCCATAGGAACAAGCTACACAGATACTTAAAAATTGCCCTTTACTTGTCCTTATTACCCCTTCAATACTCATTGTTGCTTGCAGGGGATGGATGTAATTTATTACCCTCCCTGTGATAAAGTTCCTTCAAAAACAGAAAAAAGGGTGAAACAGGGGTGGAACACCCTGTAATAGACCAAATGTGGAAAGACCTGGCCACAAACACCTGGAAGGGACTTGGAATAATAATTACCTGGGGGAAAGTTTGTTTGTATTTCCCCAGGTGATTGGGCAGCTTCAATCTGGATTCCACAACGGTGTGTCTGAGTGTTCACAGAGCCTTCAAAGAATGCATCTGTCACAACAAACACACTGTCAATGCCCTTCCAGAAAGAAAAGACACCCCCACAACAGAATGACCCACTTGAGAGTGAAGAGCTGCATAGTCCTGTTAACATCACTCACTCTGAATGAGCCAACACTAAGATAAGCACAGCAGAGGGTGATCAAGAACAACAACGAGCACAATGGGACTTATGAAAAGCTGTTGCAGCCACTGACAGTTATAAACCCAATCATCAAGGACATACACATACAAACAATACCATTTTGGCCCATTTGGCTGTCTTTTCTGTCAATTTGCTTACCTCACCACAGAGAACATTATGGAATGTCACTTGTGTTCTATGTCAACTTGCACAATGTATGAACCACACTATTGTTGGGAATAAGATTGTAATTCAAATTCCTTTTACCCTTCAAGTAGTGTTGGGTGGTTTAGCAGTCCTTATGATTGAATGCTTATGCTGTTAGCAAGAAGGGGACAGTGAAAGAAGTAAATTTGTATATTGCTTGCACCTACTATTATGTCTTCTGCAGTTCTTGCAATATCCATGTTCTCTCTGCAAATAAGAGACCAAGACCACTGGATTTGTACATGGTTATATATATGTCACTTTCACCTGATTACATTGAGTCTCTTTGCACTTTGCATTGTTCCCTATGTTGCTAGTGTTGGACTCATGCTCTGCGTGGTCACCACTGACCTGCACTGCCCACGCTTGCAATAGAAAAAAGGGGGATATGTTGAGGACCACAGGCCAGTGAAATTCTGACCCTGATGGCTGAATAAGCCTCCTCAGGTGAAGGGCTTGCTGCTAGGCCTGGATAGGTTGCTCATCCCCCCAGGGAACAGTTCAAGCACAAAAGTGTGAGGATTGGATCCTGGAGATAAGGCATGGTGTTTTAGCCCCCTGCGTGGGAACACTGAAGTGCTCAATGTCCACAGGGGAAAGCCATTAGGAAGGGTTCTATAAAAGGCTTGCACTTAAGACAACAAAGGAGACTCTATCTTCCACCACTCTGAGTCCCCATCTTTCTTTTAACTCACCCTCTCTCACAACCTCTGGGTAGACAAATCTCTCAGCCCTTCTGGGTGATAGCAAGGCTCCCCACATTCTCTCAGCTCTGCCACAGAAGGCAGGGTTCCCTCACTTGGCCTACCACAGTTTCAATTCCCAAAACTTCACTGTTTTATGCCTTGATTCATTGGACCTACTCCACGCTGGCTCTCCTTCTAGAAAGTCTACTGCAAGAGGAAGACACCATAGACAAAAGTGGGTGGAAGGGAAGAGAATCAAATGGAAAGATTCATCTCAATGACTGGGTTCTTCTATAGCTAGCTCTCTTCTTGAGTCTTCTGGGCTTTCTCTTATACTCATTCGTTTCAATCCCTAAAGAGTATGTCCCAATTTTTAAAAGATCCACCAAGTACACAAGCAGTAATTAAATCAATTTTGATCAGAAAACATCTTCCCATTTCATAAAGGGGTAACAAAGTATAAGCCTTTTTTAATACTTCATTTAAGATCCTAACACCTTGCTATCTCTCTTACCTATCCCAATATCTTTTCTAACTTCATTAACTGGACTGTGCTTGATGGTGAATCAATCAGAGGCCTCTTGATCAACTGTTCTCATAAAAATGATCTATTCTTGATGTAACCATGTAAATTGCTTGTTGGATTGCACTGGAATGAGGGAATGAAGCAGGTTGAAATAAAGTGGAAACAGTGGGAATGGAGAATAAAAGACTAACCAGAAAAGCAAAGTAACTAACAATTCAAATCTGGAAACACTGGCTGTGAAATTCAATGACTCATCTTTTATTTTTTAATTCTATGTTTTGACATCTTATAGAACTAATTTTTTAAAATATAAATGTAGAAAAATTACAAAAAGAAATGATAAAAAACTAAAAATAAAACTTTACAACATAATTCAATATGTAAAAAGTACATATACAAAATGCCTTGAATACATTATAACCTTAATGATCTCTTCCTTTATAATACATATGTAAACACATACACATACATATATAATGTACACATATATCTCTGAAACCACCTGAACTTCAGGGCTTCTTGCCCTTTAGAAAGTCACAGTGGGGGGGCAGAGCCAAGATGGCAGGCGTAGCAGCAGCAACATATCGCAGCTCTCACATAGCCACCCCAAAATACCCATAAAATAGGACTCTAAACCAATCCTAGAACTCCAAAACGCACACAAGGATACTTCCCACTAAAGTCAGCTCGGCTATGAGGAACCATATCAGCACTGTGAACCGAAACCAGCCTAGCCTGAAGCCGCGGCTGTGCCCTGGGGGCGGCTGGGTGGGAGAAGCAGAGAAAGCTCTCAGGTGAGCGGATTAGCGACAGTTGCACTTCGGGATTGCGAAAGGGGGAGATCAGCAGTCTGGCCGAAAGGTCTCCAGAGCGGAAAAGCGAAAGGCAGAGGTTTTGCACCCGCCTCCGCATT
>CM053589.1:131215551-131232342 GCA_028646515.1 Pseudochirops corinnae | reverse complement strand
GGGGGAGAAAATATGTAACTCAAAATCTTGTGGAAATGAATGATGCAAACTATAATAAAATTTAAAAAAAAAAAAAAAGAAAGTCACAGTGAACAGTGACTAATTCTAAGTTGACCCTCTGTATATTTGTCACATGATGAACAAAATATGTTTCTTTACTATGGGACACTTTATATGAATGAATTAAAGAATGAATTATAAAAGTACTTATTAGTTTACTATATTGAGCACTGGGGATCCATGCACAAGAAAGCAAGAAAGACCTTGCCCTCAAATTACTTATATTAAAATGGGGGAAGATGAAAAAGAAGATGAAAAATAAAAGGAGGCTTGATCAGGGCCAAGGGTGGGACACAGGGACTCTGCCCTCATTGGCATAGTTTGGAAATGATGTTGAGGAGATGGAGATGAAAGCTCATGTATTAGAGTCCAGGGTGGTTCCAGAGGAAGAGTATAAGGTTAATATTCTTTAAAGCTACTAGATTGATTGATGCTTTCTATTATCTATAAAGTACATTCTCTCTTTCCTCTAATTCTTACAGAATATAAAGCATGACCTTTCTATTTTCCTTTTTATGAATGTATTATATCTATCTTTTTCATTTCTTTTCAAGCTATTTTTCTGTCATTAAATAAGTGTTATTTTATTCTATTTTGACACTTCAAAATAGCTGTAATTGAATTGATGTAGGTGTTCCTTCTACTGACACAATTATAGTCTCCTCAAGGGCAGGTAATAGTACATTTTTGTCTTAATATCTCTACCTCTTTGAATATCTCTGTCTCTATCTCTATCTCTATGTCTATCTCTACCTCTACCTCTATCTCTATCTCTACCTCTTTGAATAGGGCCTGGTACTTATTAGATTCTTTATAAATGCTTGTAGGGTTGATTGACATTGAATGAGTTGACTATGGCTGAAAATTCATGATCTCTAGCTAGCTTTCTAAAGATGGATCTCTCTGAAATTAGCTGGGCTGGTCTTTGGATAATGGGTTCAGTCCATTGCTGAGATAGTTCTGAAAGCCTTTCTGGCTGGCTAAGAGTTACCACCAGTTTGCACTGTACTGTCATAACCTCAAGAATCCAGTGACAACTCAATACCACAATATGGCTTCAGAATAAGACTTTAGTAGAGTATGATTATGCATATAATTAAGTCAGTCTGGTCCCTGGAGTCTCTTTTAAAAGCTTTCTGAAATATACCTGAATGAAGTAAATGAAGTCATCTGATTTCAGAGCAACCACTAATTATACCAGGTCAGTGAAAGTCACTGCAGTATTAACAACCTGAAATGAATGAAATAATAGCATTAACTAAAACATTTCTTTGGTGTTTTGGATTTCTTAACTGTTAATAATATAGTTTGTTTTTAATGTTAATTTTAGCTGTCATGTTAGTTTTATTCTATTTTATTAATTTAATTAATTCTCTCAATCTATCATGGCAGATATAATTACAGGAGATATGAAACATTTTAACAAAAGATTGTGTTATAAAATTGCACTGCAACTGGTATTTTAGCAAACTTTATTTTGTTAAGTCTTTAGTGAATAAATATTTTTCATTTAATTTGTGGGTTTTTAACCTGGGGTGCATGAATTTTTCTTTTTAGTTTATTATTTTTATTTTTCAGGTAGCAAGTATTTTTGCCTATTGCTCCTACTACCTTACACCATTAAACAAATTTTAATTGAAAAACAAATGGACATATACCTACACAGATTGAGAAAAGATTACAAAAAAATTAGAGCAATTCAAGAAAATCAAGAAAATAATGAAAAGAAAGTCAATGGGGCAGCTAAGTGGTACAGTGAATAGAGCGCTAGCCCTGGAGTCAGGAGGACCTAAGTTCAAATGTGACCTCAGGCATTTAACACTTATTAGCCATGTGACCTTGGACAAGTCACTTAACCACAACTGCCCTGCCTTCCCCCCTCCAAAAAGCAAAAAAAAAAAAAAGAAATAAAGAAAGAAATTCAACCAACTGAAAATAGAGAATCAAAAACTTAAAGAAAAAAACAATTCCTTGAAAACTACAATTGGGCAAGGTGAAGCTAATGATGCTATAAGACACCAAGAAATAAAAAACCAAAATCAAAAGAATGAAAAGATAGAAGAGAACGTGAAACACCAGAAAAAGAACTCATCTGGAGAAGAGATCAAGGAAAGACAATGTACAAATAATCTGGTTACCTGAAAGTTAAGATAAAAAAAAAATAATCTTGATACCATATTACAAGAAATTATTAAATTGCTCTGAAGTTCTAGAAAAAGGAGATAAAGCAGAAAGAGGAAAAAAAAAATCCACTGATAACCACATGAAAGAGATGCCAGGAGGAAAACTTAGAGGAATACTATAGCCAAGTTTCAAAACTCTTAGACAAGGAGAAAATATTGCCCACACAAGAAAAAAAATTAAATAATGCAGAGCTAGAATCAGGATTATACAAGAACTAGCAGCTACTACACTGAAGGACTGTAGACCTTAGAATAGTATATTTCACAGATCAGAGGTGCTGGGATTCCACTCAAGGGTAATTTACTCAGCAAAGTTAAGCATAATCCTGAATGGAAAAAAAAAAACATTTAACAAACTGAAAGACTTTCAGGTATTTGTGACAAAAAGAGCAAAACTTTATGGAAAATTTGACATATAAGATGTAGGAGAGAGATAAGGTACACATTAAAGATCAATTATTAGGCATTCAGTAAGGTCAAACTGTGTACTTCTCATATGTGAAAATGTTATCTCTTCTGACTGTCAGCATCATTTGGGTGTTTGAAAGAAGAGCTTGGGCTAAGCCGTGTATGATGGGGCGAGTCTAAAAAATAAAACTACATAAGAAAGGATAAAAAGAAGTGATTATCTCCAAAAAATGAGGCATGAAAGGAAGAATTGATATAGAAGAAGCAGGTGGGAAGGAGAGCTGGTGCTCTGGAAACCTACCCTCCTGGGAAATGGGTTAAAGAGGGAACAACATATACATCTAGAAAGGTAATAAAAGTCTCCTAAACTTAGTAAAAATAAAATGAGAGTGAAAGGATAGGATAAGGGAGGGACTTTTAGAAGGGTGTGTAGATTAAAAATTAGAAGGGGGAGGGGATAAGGGAGAAAGTCTTAGAAAGATAAGTAGATTAAGGTGGGGGGAGGATAGGGGAGGTACTCTTAGAGGGGTGAGTAGATTAGGGAATAGGACTGCAAGGTAGTAGATAGAAGTAAAATAAACAAGAAAGGAAGGATAAAGTATATAGGACCAGAAAGATAGAAAGGAGAAATAGGATGGAGGGAAATACATAACAAGCAATTATAACTTAGAATGTAAACAGGATGAATTTATCCATAAAATGGAAGCAAATAGCAGAATAGATTAAAAAACTGAATGCAACAATATGTTGCTTTCAGAAAACACAATAAAAAAGAGATACACACAGAGATAAAATAAAGGACTGCAATAAAATTTATTATGTTTGTAAAGCAGAGATAGTAATCATGATCTCAAGGTTAAACTTAAAATAGATTTAATTAAAAGAGAAAAATAGGGAAACTACACTATGTATCACCAATATTATTCCATATTGATTTAGACTATTTAAAATAACTAGATAGTATAAAATACCTGATACTATACATACCAAAACAGATACAGGAACTACATGAACATAAACATAAAGCACTCTATACAAATAAAGTCATTTAAATAGCTGGAGAAATATTCATTGTTCACGGGAACATAAGCCAATATAATAAGAAATGATAATTCTACTATTGTGCTGTAAGAAATGAGGAGCAGATGGACTTCATAATAACCTGGAAAGACTTATATAAACTGATGCTGAGTGAGGAGAGCAGAACCAGGAGAACTTTGTACACAATTACAGACATATCATATCTATGACAACAAGGCTTGACCTCATTCTCACCTAATACCAGTTCCAAAATGAACACACATAAAGAATAGCAAAGAAGCACATTTATCCAAATAGTAGCAAAACAGATATCTGTAATGGTAATTAATTTAAATTTGAAGACCCCTTTTTGTTATGGCAAGTAAGCAGGTACTTAGCCCTTATTAACTAGTCAAACCTCTGTGAGAGAAACAGAGAGAGAGAGAGAGAGAGAGAGAGAGAGAGAGAGAGTTTATCTCAGCAGCATCTGGTGGAGAGTTTGTGTATTTTCTAATGATTGTATTTAGTGATTAATGATACTTAGCAACTGACTGCTAAATAAGTGACTGATTAAGTTAGCCTAGTTGCCCCATGAGTGGAAGACTGACTTGTATTCTGAAATGATCTAATGACTAAGTAAGGAGACAAACCTCCTTAGGGATACCAGATGATTGTTCTTTTGTTCTTTGTTCTATATACTGTGACCATTTTGGTGAAAACCATGTGGTCATTTTAATGATAAGCTGTTGTGAACACTATATTGTGATTTGTTGTGAATGTTTTCCTTTGATTTGTTCTTGAATAAATAGAGTGTTCACTATACTGTGTAATCAAAACCTTAAAAGCTGTTCACAGGAACGTTCTTTTGGGAAGCTGCTCGTGCATGGAATTACAATATCAGAGAAGGCATACTCAGGAGACTATATGACAAACAATACAGAGTGAAGGAGCTCTCCCTAAAAGGAGCAAGATAATTCAGCTCAATCAAGAGAGAGTACATAGGATCTCACCCAAGGGAAATATTCCTCAAAGTCTCCAGAGTATCAAGCTGGGAACAGGGGCATGATGAAAACTGCAATTCTTCTTAGGTCCTCCCAGAGTCTTTTCTTTCAACAACCTGAAGTGGGGTTGGTCTCCTTCATCTCCTCTCTGAAATCTAGAAGCCAAGAGTGCCTTAAAATCAGTGATTGAAGAGTCAAGAAGGTTCAAAGCTTGATGACTCTTCAAGTGGGACTAGAAGGGGACAACTGGTGAAAACTTGAGCTCTCTTACTTCTCACCAATTCCACCCTACCACCTACACAGAACAGGGCATTTATCTGTACCAATAAGGAGAGTCCCATACCAGTGGGTTTTGGGACAGGGGTTACACAAAGAAAGACAAAGCACAGTCCTTTCTCTTAAAGAGACACTGTCTAACCGGGGAGACAACATTCAAATAACTATGTACAAACAAAATGTATACAAGAGAGGGAGAATCTGAGAAGGGAGGCACTAAGATTAAAGAGGACTGGGAAAGGCTTCTTTTTTCCTCAAAAAATATAATTATTTATTTTATTAGTCAACATATTTCCTAAATATAATATTAATTTTTTCTTTATGTTATGATATATGTTCTCTGAATGGAAATATAATCTGTATTATAACTATAATTAAAATGTTTTTTATAGATAGTACTTAATTCAAAATTCACAAAAATATCCCTATTTAAAGATTACATATATTTCAATATCTTAAATGATAAGATTCTCTTGGAATCACTATTATTAATTCTGCTTTCTTATACTTCACATTGATGCAATTTCATCACTTATTGGAGGTTTAACTTCAACTTTTCTGCTTTGCTATATTTTAAAAATAGCTTTAGGGTTTACAGCTCTAGACCCTCATGCATCCTATTACATGGGGAGGAAGAAGCAATTCTACTATTCCTTATCACTGGTTCCTTGTCACAGAAAAAGCATTGCTATCACCAAAGGTCAGTGTCACCTTGCCACGCACTGAACATGGGTCTGCACTTGTAGGTTACTGAGTACATAAATTAAGAATATTTTAACTTGGTCTACAACCTTTTCACATTTTATGAGATAGAATATAGATACAAATGGATAGAGACTAGTGGAGATGCTGCCAGTGTACAGACTGATTTGTGCTCAGCTAGAGGGTCATTTCCCTCAGAAATCAACATTTGAAAGATCTAATTGTCTTGCCACAGAGGGGCTGAATGGGGCTCCCGTGGCACTTCCTGTGTTTCAGAGGACTTTCACCAGTAGAAGTAAAGTAAAGGCTCTAGAATTTCACTATTTGTTCATGGCTCACACAGATGGTCTCTTGTAAGACAATCCAGGTCACACATTCCATGACAGGAAGAGTGGTCAGTGAGCCAGTATAAGTATAAAATTCCAGTGACTCAGGAACTAAACAAACCAGGTTAAAGTCAGTGAAGACTGCATCTTCACCCTTTGTTGGAATTTTATTCAGAACGTCCATGATTTCCTGAAGTCTTGGTTTAGTACTTCCTACCTCTAAAAATATCCTATAGTCAGTCCATCATCCTTGGTCACAGCAACCTTGAAACTCTCATATTTTGTATTCCAAAGAACAAAGTGAAGCTCAGCTGCATATTGCTTTCCATCCACAATGTGCTCAGAGCCCTGGCTCCTATTGGAGCCCCTGTGAAAATGAAATTGGATAAACTAGTAGTTCCCAATCAGGGGTCTTCCAGTTAGCACTGATCTATCAGTGTAATCATTAAACTCAATGTTGAAAGAGTGATCATTGTTGACGCTATTATTTTCCATGGGCAACAGGAAAAACCTTATGCCAGCTTTCTGGCCCATTCTGGCCCATATGAGCCAAGCCTGTAAGCTGTTCATTATAATTAGCTCTTGGGCTGTACCTCTGCACTGGTTATACCCAGCCTGTTGGGAAAGGCTTCTTGGAGAAGGTGAAATTTTAGCTGAGACTTGAAGGAAGCCAGGGGCATAATTTGAGGAGTGAGAGAATTCCAGACATGGAGGATAGTCTAGTGAAAATTCCCAGAACTGAGAGATGGAATGTCTTGTCTTGTTCAGAGAATAGCAAAGAATCCAAGGTTGGTTCTGTTGTTTTTATTATTTTCATCAAGTATTATTGAAAATTTTCTGTTTCATTAAAAATAATTTTTTTCCCATTTAGGATTATACTTAGTAGGAAAGGATAGGTTGTTTCTGTTTGTAAGCCTTTATTTCTTGCCCTTTGGTATTTAATACTCTTACCTCTCCCTCTCTTCCATCATGGCAGCTGCCAAGTCTTGTGGCTCCTTGGTATTTGAATTCCTTCTTTTTGACTCTTCATAACGTATTTTTCTTTGATCTGAGAGCTCTGGGTTTTATCTATGATATCCCTGCAAATTTTATTTTAGGGTTTCTTTCTGGAGGTAATTAGTAGAATCTTTCACTTTGCCCTCTAATTCTCAAATTTTCATTTTTTTCCTCTAATTTTTTTTTTTATATTTCTTGTTGTATTGTTGAGTTACTATTTTTTTGTCTAACCCATTCTAATTTGGGGGGCATTTACTTCTTGAGTTATCTTTTTTACTTTCTATTTTAAGGTATAAATTTTCCTTACCATTTTTTCATACCTCACATTTTCATTCTTTATTTCTTGTTTAATTTTCTTCAGATCCTCCTGCAGTCCCTGTGTCCAGGCGTCTTTTCTAATCTGAGGCATTATTTTGATTTGCTGTAGGGTCACTATCCTCTTCAGGGTTCATCCCCAGGGAATTGCTGAAATAAAATATTTTCTTATGGTGTTCATACTTTTTCTTGTTTTGCCCAATGGGGGAAAGGGAGGGGTAGCTATTGGTTCAGATTCCACAACTGAATGGTGTGGGCAGGACCTGCCAAGTATGGTGTAAGAGTATGGTGAACTGGAGTATGGTGAACTTGAGTATGGTGAACCAGACTAGGCACTTCCTTCAAGGGACTCAATGGCTATTCAGGTGTTTACCGCTGGCTGGAGGTTCTCTCTGTGACCACTAGTTGCTGCAGTCTCTACCTGGGGTCACTTATCCTACTGCTAGACTCAGAATTTATTCTTATTCTGTGCTCTCACAGGTTTGAGTGACAGTTCAGTCTGGATTTTAACTAGGGCCTATCTCTAAGATTTGACATGGGCCACTAATGCTTCTATATCCTCTGTAGAATGGCTTAAGACACCTCTTTTTTCTAGTCAAGGGATGTATTCAGTTGCTGTTGGAACTAGGCTAGCTTTAGGCTCTGTTTGCAGCACTGCAGTACTAGACCCAAGAAAAATATCCTGAGGCTGCTCTCTCATGCTCAGGCAAATAATTATTTTTTTTTTTATCAATCAATTTATTTATTTACTTTCAGTTTACAAGATTCAGTTCCACAGTGCCTTGAGTTTCAAATTTTCCTCCTCCTTCTTTCCTGCCCCCCTTGGCAGCATACATCAAGTACAGGATCTGAAATACTTTCACATTGGACATTAGTCTGGTTGTATAGAAGGGTTGTAACCAATGGAGTGAACAATGGGAAAAAAAGAAAGAAAACCAAACATGGAAAAGAACACTAGCATGTAGATTGCTAAAGTCTCCATTTAAACTCTGTTCTTTTTAGATCTTTCTCTGAATGTAGATATCTCCTTCCATCCTGAGACTTGTAGAGTTGTCTTATAACTATGCGTTGCTGAGAAGAGTCGTTTTTCAAAGTTGGTCATTACACATATGATGTGTCTGTGATTGTGTACAAATTTTTCCTGGTTCTGCTCTTCTCACTTAGCATCAGTTTGTATAAGTCAGGCAAATAATTATTAAGTTTGAAGAAGGTTAAGGCTAGGCTTCATGCTGCCTGGCTTGCACACTGAGTGCTGCCTCAGATCATCCCAAAGTCACTCTCCTTCAGCTCCCTCCTCAGTGAAGATTCAGGTTGGACTTGACCTAGGTGCTCATCAGGGAGTTCTGGAACTGTCCCAGAGTTTCAGGACCACTGACCATGTAACAACCCTCTGCATTTCACTTTCAACCTGCCACAGGAAATTTGTGTATTTCAGAATGACTGCAGGACTCTGGGGGTGCATGTGTGGATTCCTAGATTAGGAGGAGGGAAATCTATATATGATTTTTAAAAATTGCTTAGTACAGTAGTGCCCTAAACCCTTTAGGGTATGGTTTTTTTGGGGGGAGAGAAACTTGGGATCCTCTTCATCTTCTTTTGGAGGAGCTAAGGTAGCACAATTGGGATTAAGTGACTTGCCCAGGGTCACACAGCTAGTTTTGTGTTAAGTGTCTGAGGCCAGATTTGAACTCAGGTCCTCCTGACTTGAGGGCTGATACTCTATTCACTATACCACCTCCACTCCTGAATTTTTAAAAAGTATTTTTAAAAATGTATTTAGAGGGAAGCAGAGCCAAGATGTCAGAATAGAGAAGTACTCATCTAAGCTCTTCAAAATTCCTTTCCAAGCAACTCTAAAATTACACCTAAAATTGAATTTTGAAGTGGCAGTACCAACAAAAGGTGAGGTAAAAAAAATTTCCAGCCTAAGAAAATTTAGGAGGTTGGCAGGAAAGGTGTGCCTCAGTGTGGTGGTAGTGGGCAACACTTGAACTTTATTCTCATTGGAATTGGTTTAAAAAGAGAATAATGAGAGAATAGTATTATTTTTCTATCAATAACCAATTAATAAAGTGGTTTTTTCTCTTTTTTTACTTCTGTATTCAAAGACTAGCCAAGTCCTTGCAGGTCATTTAGCCAGTCTCTGAAAGACAGAAGTGTGAGATTGCCTTCAGTGGGTAGATTCAAGGAGAACTCAAGGGGGCTCCCAGAGCCTGTACCTCATCATTATCACTAATCAAAATATATTCTGAAACTATATCAGAATGTGGTCTAAGTGTGATACTATATTAGGATAATTGTCGTGGATCAAAACTCAAAACCAGGCTGCCACTTTTAAATCCTTGGCAATAGGTTAGCTGGTAAACAAAATTTTAAAAATTAATAAAATTAAGACTCAATATTGTGAGGGACAATTTAGAATGAAGTTTCCCCATTCTGAAAAATCAAATCTAGGCCTAAGGTCAAGTCACCTGACCTTCAAGCATTAGAGCAATGGAGACCCTCCCCCAGAGCCAACACAGCAGAAGATATGCCAAATAAGGTTAACACTGTTTTCATTGGACACTCACATGTTTCCCAGTCCTTCATCTCAGAGAGATTCCCCTGTTTAGGTTGTGGGACAGCCCCCCTACCAATAAGAGTGAAGGCCAGTTGGGGGGTTGGGTTTCTGCATTGGAAGATTATATAACCATGGGCTGCCTTCTACCTCTTGCTCTCTCCCTGCAGACGCCATGTTGGGTGACAGGGGGTAGAGTCCTTTCTCATGAGAAAGAATAAAGACCTTTTCTGACCTTAGATTCAGACTCCGAACACTTTCATCTCACACAGTATGATATCATTTGTAAGAACAGATCCAGGTGACTTCATTCTGGTCTCATTTAAGGAGGATGCCCTCTCTTAGTAGGACAATTTTAGTAATGCACCCTTTTTTACTGTATTATTTGGCAGTAAGACAAAATATTAGGCAAACGCATGGGCCAGGAAAACCTGAGTTACACTCAGATCTCATGAAATTTGATAACTTTGACATAAAAACAAGTTGTATTGATGGAGTATAGGCTCTGGGAACCCCCTGGAAGTCTCTTTAAATCACTTGATGAGGCATTTGCCTGAGGCCATAAGGCTTTCATTGTCACTAGGCCCAAATCTTTGTTACTATTAACTTAGCCTGGCCCTCCATTGTCCTGCTGCTTCCCACCTTTGATCCTATCAAAATATTTATACCCAAATCTCTTACCCTTAAACTAGCCTAGCCCTCCATTGTCTGTCATCTCCAGGTAGCCTTCAGCTACTTCCCACCCTTAATCTCATTCCTGGAGTCTGACCTCAGTCCCATCAAGATCCTCTTTAGACTCCTCCTCAAGACCCTCTCCACACCCCTTGTCTAGACCATCCCTAGATCCCTCCCACAGTCTTTCTGTATATAAGATCTATCTTGCCTCCACTAAAGTGCTGAGATTCAATCTAGCTCAGACTCATTTGTGTCAGATTGTTCTGGCTCACTTTCAATATAAGCATCACAAATACTTAGGCTCCTTAAGAGTTTACCCATTAACGTGAATCTTTACCAAACTTTATTTTACTTTGGCTGAGAGAAAGCTTGAGTCAAATTCATTCGGCAAGACCTGGCATGTTGGTATTTTAGGGTCTAGAGCACCCTAAGCCCCAAACCTCAACAGTATTACCTCACTTTACTAATATGTTATATGGATAAAGATAGTGCCTAACATAAATTTGATAACCAATTATGTTAGAAACATCATTAGAAAAGTAAACTTGTTTTTATTCTCTTGGGTTATAGACTAAAAGATTGATGTAAATATATTAGAAAACTATTTGGAAGTATATAAGATAGTCATAATGGTTTTCTGCGCAACTGATATAGCAAAGATCTCTTAAAACGTCTTCATCTGTGAAAAATAGAGTCCTAAGATCTTACCAATCTTGCAAATAGCATAAATTAGTATGGCAATCTACTTTTAGTAGAGAATTAGAAATTACAAAGAGAAGAGATTTAATCAGCTTCCCTACCCATTATTTCATATTACTCTAAGAATTTTTTAAGCCTTAACTTTCTAGCCTACTATAAATGAAGTTAAATAAACTACTGGAAGTTGGGCCCACCCACTTTCCTGAGTGTAAGAAACTCATTTGTAGAGTACTTAGCATCAGACCTTGCCCATTAAGCACTCTATAAATATTGGCTATTTTGATTCTTAAGTGCACCATTCTGTTTTATATGGAACATATAATACCTTAAGTGTTTACTTATGTCCTGCAAATTGGAAATCATTGTATTAATTCTCTTTGTATTCTGTAAAATTCTCAAAGACTTTGTTCTGAGGAAAGCTAAACTCTTTACCCTACCAATTCTGTATCTAGAATATTAGAGTGAGAAAATTTAATAACAATGGCTAATAATATTTAGCTCTACATACTCTGAGCTAACCTAATCATAATAGTTGTAAATCTGAACTGGTAGAGCCTTATAGATATTTCCTAATACTGTTAATGTAAAATTCTTTGCATGCTTATATTGTGAAACTTGATAACACAAACACTGTTAGAAAAAATGACTTAAAATTTGGATACTGTTAGGTTAAAAATAACCAGCTGTTATAAGGTTGTCTAAAAGTTGAGGATTATAATAATGGCTTAAAAATTCATTTGTTGATTTATCTGATAAGATATTTGAGACTTACTGTTTGGGCACAGTTATAATTTTCTATCAGTTCTGCTGGTAACATGGCATAAGATTCCAAAATCCTTAAACCTGAGAGCAGCAAGATTCAGAGATCTAAGAATTAGCTTTGGGGAGGCTAGGGGGCACAGGGAATAGAGCACCAGCTCTGTGGAGTCAGGAGGACCTGAGTTCAAATCTGGCCTCAGACACTTAACACTTACTGGCCATGTGACCTTGGGCAAGTCACTTAACCCCAATTACCCTGCTCTCCACCCTGCAAAAAAAAAAAAATTTAAAAAGACAGAAAGTCTTCCCTAAAAAAAAAGAATTAGCTTCATATATAGCTAGAATGGGAAAGTTTACAAGTCAGCTCACATTAAGAAAGTAAGTTCCACCTAAATTATTTAGCTTTTTAAAACCACATCTTAACTTGGCAGCAAAATCTCTCAACATCTGGAAATCTGAGGTATAACTATCACATGAATGGCACCAATGCTCTGCTCTACTGGCATTAGTAAGTCTTTCATTTTTAAGAACAGAGGAGGTCAGCCTCAGGTGCTTTGACCCAGTTCTTTAGTTCTTCCATCCATATCCTTACTTACTGCTCTGCCTGGAATGACTCTGCTGTTGCAAGCCTCCCCCATATCTTGTGAAACTCCAGAATATGAGAAGATGAGATCCTCCCATATCTTACTAATATCTTTTTACAAAATTTATATTATAGTAGAAACATATGGGATGATATGTGATTACTGAATTTATGAAGTTATTCCTAGAATGGTATTGAAGTTACATCTTTAGTCACCCTAGTCTTAACAGATGCAGTCTTAGGAATTGAAGAGGTCAGGTTATTCTCAACAACATAAAAGTAACAACAACTAAATCTAGCCCTAAGTTATGACTAGTGATTGTTATTTAAGGTTAAATCTTATGGGATTGTAATTAACATTATTCTGAGTCTGATTCCAGGTATGGTAATTGGAAATGTCATTGAGCCAATGATCCATAATGCCAATAGCTCTATGGGAGTGACATCTAAGAACTGCTTCAGATGGATTTCTATCTCAGGGAAGAGCTGAGATGGCAACTTTTGAGGGCGGCTAGGTGATGCAGTGAATAAAGCACCGGCCCTGAAGTCAGGAGGACCTGAGTTCAAATCTGGCCTCAGACAGTTAACACAAAACCTAGCCGTGTGACCTTGGGCAAGTCACTTAACCCCAATTGCCCTCCAAAAAAGCCAAAAAAAAAAGAGAGAGATAGCAACTTTTGGTATGAGGTAGGACTCTCTTGAATTGATTTCCCCAGTGTAATATTTCCTCTTGAATAGAAATTTCCTCTTGAATTTCCCACCTGGCTAATTCTGAGCCTGGCTGTGACATTTTGACAATACAATTGGCTGCCTGTATGACTTTTACCAGGAACTGACATCAAGCTAGGGGAACATTTTCTCCTTACTATAGTTATATTCCTCTTTTTGCTTTTATGGCAAATTTCTATAATCATGGCAGGTGGTCAGTAGAAGATATGAACGCAATATTAAATCTTTATCTAAAAGACAGATGCTGGAACACACCTAAGTTACTATAATAAGATACAAATATGTAAGATTTAAAGTTATTCCATCTGAAGTTCTAGTCCTTTCCAAGTCCCAAACAACTAAGTTAAGAAGTACTTAGGTTTGTCATCTGCCTATTATCAGTTATATATTCATGTATAAGGTTAGGTCTTGAAATAAACCTCTATATAGAGCATGAAAGTGAATTATTCAAGAGTTACCTTAAATATGTCCTCATGTTTAGAGAGTGTTTAAATACAGTAGTCTATGTGAATGCAATATCTATTCCATTTGAACATGATTACTTAGGCTATTTACATATCCCATCCCATCCCAGGTCTTTTATTACAATCTAAGTAAAATAAACATCTCTTAGGTAAATTAATTTGTGTGACCATTAAACTTAAGTGTACAAGTCATCTCTGCTTACAAAGAGTGCTGTTACCTATGTGTCTATGCATAAGAGTAGATCCTTAACAGTATCTCATCCTTTTAAGGGGAGAATGGGGAGCTGAAGTGAATAACTGGAGTGAATTGCTAGAGTAAAAATTTAATACCTGAAATGAATAGCTGGGACATTTTTTGAGAAAGTAACAACACTGAATGATTATATGTGTCAAATATGAATTATTCTAATAAGATACAGAGACCTTGAATATGTTGTAATAAGTTCTAAAATCGGGTTCAGAATTTTATATATGCAATTTTATTGTCTACTCTCTGCACAAATGAGGAAGTTTAAGAGGGTTAGTTATGTCCTGATTTCATAGTTGTTGTTTGAATTTCCTAAAAATATCAACATAACAATTTGCTTACGTATATCACAGGACAACTATATGTAATAAAAACTTAAATTCTCCAAAGTTTCAAATAAACTATAGGTTAATAAGACTAGAGCCATAAAATTTGAGCTAGTTTTCATGACCTAGTTGCTGGTAAAGCAAAATTAAAATGATTGTATTAAATTTTATTAAGATGTTTTGTAAAAAAAAAAATTAATAGATTTCCATAAGTGACCTGAACCAATGAAGCAGAATGGATAGCAGAAGTTGCCCTCAGAATGGGTACATTCCAGAATGTGTAAAAGTAGAGACTTCCAGAAGACCAGACGATTACATTAAAAAGATGTTTTCAGAAACCAGACAGCTGCATGAGACATCTGAGTGCTAAAATATGATGAACTGATGAAATGGACAGTGGGAATGGGTTACAAAGAAAGAGACTAAATGTTTATCCTTCTCTACTTTTTTCCATGCACTGCTATTTTTTATAAGGCCTACTTGCTTCAGGGGACTGCCCCCAAAGGTTCCTATCAATGCCTGGGTCAATCTCTCTCTCTCTCTCTCTTCTTCTCAATTATGGTAAAACACACTTCAGCCTCATGATTAACAATCTATATGATAGAGTGTTGAATGCCTCCAGGTCTTTTTGTATCATGGTGAGTCAATCCTGAGAAACTGATATATTGGATGCTACTTTAAAACTGGCACATCAGACAGTGATTCATTGAGGAAACTGTCTCTCAGTGATCAGAAGGGGTAATGAGGAAAATTAATATTATGCTACATCATTTGATAATATTCTGTAATCCATCCTTTTCCCATTTTTCCAAAACCCCACCTCTTAGTCTGGTTAAAGGTAGTCTCTAAAGCTATGATCAAGTAATATAATCATTCCTAGCCCCCAGGGTACTGGCTTGCTAACCTGGGACCCTTACCTCTATTTACAGATGTTCTTCTGTCTTTTTGCCAAAACTACAGGTGATTTTGTCTCTAAGGAGTAGACCAAATTAGGTGGAATGGGGGGGAGGAACCTGACTGGGAAGTTTTGATTTTCTAGCCAAGATTACAGGAGACAGCTAGGTCCCATAAAGCAATTAGTATTCCTTAATTGCCAGAGGGGTGTGATCATCCACAAAAGAAGGTCAACCTACTTTCCCCAGTTATAGACTAATCCTGTCATCCAAGGATTACTCCCATCTCCCAACAAGGAAGTAAAAGGGAGAAGCTGATGCAACTCAACCCACCTCCTCATTAAAATATCTACCAACCAGGATTGTATTACCTTTGCCAGCTGAGGTCCAAATGATGTACTTTCAGGCCAATCAGAAGAAAGACACACTTAAGTTTAAGACACTTCTGGCCCTCATTCAAGTCTTTGGTCATTGAGAGAGGCCATTGACTCAATTTATTGTTTACTGCTAGCCTAACTAATATATTGATCAAGCTTAGCTCCCAGGTTTGTTGATTGAAATGACCAGTGTATTTACTTTACTAGCAGTTTACACATCTCTATTAATAATATCTCGCCCTGGAGAAAACTGTCTAACCCTGCCTTTCTTACTTACCACAGGGGAATGACTGAACAAGTTGTGGTATATGATTGTGATGGAATACTACTGTGCTATAAGAAATGATGAATAGGATGCTTTGAGAAAAACCTGGAAAGATTTACATGAACTGATGCAAAATGAAATGAGCAGGAACAGGTGAACATTGTACACTATAACGATACATTAAAATTAATCAATAAACTATTATACTTTGTAAATGACAACTATTCTCAGTAAATACGATCCAAAACAATTCCAGTGGACTTCTGATGAAAAATGCTATCCACTTCCAGACAAAGAACTGATAGAGTCTGAATGTGAATAGAGTCTGAAGCATACTTTTAAAATATCATTTGCTTTTTTTGGTCTGTGTTTTCTTTTGCAACATGGTTAATATGGAAATGTTTTGCATGGTGGACATATACAATCTATATCAAATTGTTTTCCCAAGGAGGGGGGAGAGGAGGGAAGAAGGAAAGGAGAAAATATGGAATTCTAAATTTAAAAAAAATGTTAAAAATTTTCATTTACATGTAATAAAATAAAAACTAAATATAAACATGTATTTAAGGTCTATGACACAAAAATTAATTAGACAATTGAATTTTATTAAACATCATTATGTTTTATAGAAATAGAGTAAATTATCATAGCCATGATTGTATAAGCCTCCCCACCCCAAAGAGGTTACTAATAGGATCCCAAAGTTTGATAAAAGAGGGGCATTGGATAAGGGAAATTCCTGAATTAACTTGAAGAACATACTTTCGAAGCTGAGATTTGGTGAATCTTGATTTATAAAGTAGGTTAAGAAGACCAAGGCAATTACTGATTGGTTTCCAGTAACTATGACTGCCCCCAAGTGATTGTAAATTTTTGTGACTTTGCATGTATAATTTCAATAGCTTTACAAAATAGTTAGATCAATCAGTA
>CM053589.1:131187215-131215051 GCA_028646515.1 Pseudochirops corinnae | reverse complement strand
GTTCCTCGTAGCCGAGCTGACTTTAGTGGGAAGTATCTGTGTGCGTTTTTGAAGTTCTAGGTTGGTCCAGAGTCCTATTCCATGGGTATTTGGGGGTGGCTATGTGAGAGCTGCGATATATTGCTGCTGCTACGCCGCCATCTTCGCTTGCCTGAGTTTTCTTCTGAATTCCTGTTTTTATTCTGTACATTTTTTTAAAGCTTCAGTGCTGTTCATTTCCTTTATGATTGGTTCTTTTTGGATCCACAAATATCCTGTACCTTCCCCACTTTAAAAGAGCAAAGCACAATCCTTGTAATAAATATGGCGTGATAAAGCATCGCAAATACACACAGTGGTCATGTCCAAAAATACATGTTTCGTTCTATATCTCGAGACCATTTATCCTCTGTCAGCCGTGGGGAAGTACATGTTAATCAGTCCTCTGGAGTCATGAATTGTCATTACTTTGATCAGAGTTTTTAAATCTTTCAAAGTTGTTTTTCCTTTTCGGTTTTTATTGCTGTGTAAAGTTTTGCCCTGATTTTACTCATTTCACTCTGCATCAGTTCATTTAAATCTTTCCTCATTTCCTTAAAATTGTCCCTTTCATCATTTCTTATGGCATAGTAATATCCTATTATATTTCTATACCCTATTCCCAATTGATGGATGCCCACTTAGTATCTAATTCCGTGCTACAGTTAAAAAAAAGTAGAAGAGCTGCCATGAATGTTCTTGTACAGATAGGTCCTTTTCCTCTCTCTGTGATTTCTTTGGGGTTTTGGTCTAGCCATGGCATCACTGTGTTATGGTTATGCACAATTTAGTGACTTTGAGGGCATAGTTCCAAATTGCTTTCCAGAATAGCTAGACCAATCCACAGCTCCTTCAACAATATATCAACATCCCTGCCTTTCCACAGACCTGCAAACAAATTTCATCTTTCCATTTTTGTCATCTTTGCCAAATAGATGTAGAACCTCAATTGTTTTCATTTGCATTTAGTTTGCATTTCTTTAATTATTAGTCATTTGGAATCGTGTCTATTATATAGTGTCTAAAGTTTCTCTTTCTCCAAAGTCCTTTCTGTACATGGAGTTCGAATTGAAATAAATAATCGCTTTAAGCATCCCACAAGGTATTCATTCATTGCCTTCCTTTCAGGCATGGATTTTATACAACAAACATGCAGTTCTTTGTTGGTTGCTGTTTTCCAGATTGTGCTGGCTGTGGCAGAGACATAAAGAATGGGCAGGCACTGCTGGCTCTGGATAAGCAATGGCACCTGGGATGTTTTAAGTGCAAATCCTGCGGAAAAGTCCTCACTGGGGAATACATCAGCAAGTAAGAAATCTCTCACTATATGGAATCTAGAGTTAACAGTAAGGTTACAAAACCAAATGCTCTCAGTGGTTGACAGCGGGCACTTAATGAATGAAAGCCAGAAAGAAGTATGCTCATCGTGACTGAGGCAGCCTAGTGTCCTAAGCAAGGAGTAAGGACGACCTGAGTTCAGATCTGTCTCAGATACTAACCATGTCAATAGGCAATATAGGCAAGTCACTTAATCCTCCTGTGCATCTGTTTTCTTATCTGTAAAATGAGGAAAATTTGAATGTCCTCTGCAGTCCCTTCCAGCTCTAAAAGATTCTGTGAACCCATGTTCACGCCCTAATTTTCTCAAATATCCCAGGTTGGTAACAAACACTTTATAATGTTGTCTCATAATTGAGTTAGGCAAGGAAGACCAGTCCTGTTTAGAATCTTGAGCTCATGGACCAAATCAACAAGCATTTATTGAGGCACTGAGCTAAGCAATGGGGCTACAAAGAAAGGCAAAAACATATATATATATATATATATATGAGAAAGGGAAGGGCAGACACAAAGATCAAGAAAGACTGGAGTAGTCTTCTTGCATCAAGTAGGACTCTAGCTGAGTCTTAAAGGAAGTCAGAGGAACCAAAAGGTGGAGATAAAGAACAGGATAGTTTTAGTCATGAGGGAGTTGGGAAATGGAATATTTTGTTCAGGGAATAAGGAGATCAGTGTCACTGGCTTGTGGACTAGGTGGAGGGGAGTAAGTTGTAAGAAGACTGGAAAGGCCATGTTAAGAAGGTATTTAAAAGCCAAAAAGAGGATTTTATATATGATCCTGGAGGTAATAGAGAGCCACTGAAGTTGATTAAATAGGGAATGTATGACATGATCAGATTACTTACATTTACATAATTTTTTTAAAGATATACAAGATGTTTGCCTTTAAGCAACCTTGTTTAGGTGATAATATTATTACATTTTATGTATTTTCGCATCTGGAATCTGTGGCCTGGTGCAGGTGAATTATTTGCCCACAGTCACAAAGAGAATGATCGACAGAGGCAGAGTTAGAACCCTTGGATCCTGATTTCAAATCCACTCATTTTTGTACTACACCATAATCCTTCCCCATCAGAGCTCTTGGAGATGTGTCTGAGCAGGCCCAGAAAGCACTTGCCCATGTGGTAAGATTTGAAAAATGCTTAGGAAGCAACTCTCTGCCCAGAAACATCTGCCCACTGGCCTAAACAGTAGAAGAGCTAGAATTTGTCTTGAGTCTCTAAGGGCTTCTGTCGAAACACAAATAAATCATCTGGGAGGGGAAGAGTGGCACAGTAAGGCTTAATCAGTCATTAATATTTTAGCAAGAATTATTTCATCAAGGCGATTCTCCCCAGTAAGGGCAACTGAAGGAATAGAGACTAGACTTATGTATGATTTCCTTGATATGGGAAAGTCAGCACCTTTGGAGAGTTTCTTGAAACACTGAGAGTTTAAGCAACTTACCTAGGGTCATACCCCACCCTATTTGAATATTCTTGTCTTATATATTTTAGTATTATTTTATTCTGAGTTTAGCAAAGAAATGGACTTTTCCATATACAAAATAGAAACAAATAAAGGGATTATATGTGAAAACATGAATCTCTGCATAGTTTGGTGGGTTTTTTAAAGAAATGTAAAATATCTTTTAAAATATTAATTGACATAAAGCAGAAGACCTATGGAAAATGGGTGCAGGATAGGCATGTTTTTATTGGGATGGGACTGGGGGCATAGAAAAGAAGATATTAAAATATTTAATTCAACAAATTAAGGGCCTGCTATATTCAAGGCACAATGGAAATGAAAGTTCTAAGGGTCTGACAAGGAGACTAGGGTCAGTTGGAGGTTCTGTAATTGGAGAGCCCTGGGCTTCCCTATATCACCATTCATTCATTTATTCCACTAATATTTATTAAGTACCTATTGTGTGCAATGCACTCTGCTAGATAGGGGATGAGGAAGTAATACAAAATGATACCTCTGCCTTTAAATAATTTACATGAGGCCTCTGAAGGTCATGGAGATACCACACAAAGAAGAGGAGAATGGAGTAGATCTAGGAATGGAAGAGGAGGGAGTACAAGTACAAGTCTTTCCCTTGGTTCCTGGCTCTGGTTCTCAGGTTTTGAATTTATTGAGAGGGGCTGGGCCATAGAAGTTGCTGCCACATCAAAGGAAGATAACAGGCTTAGCAATCACACACTTCCTGCCCGGAAAGGTTCTGATGAGAAAGAACAACAAGGCACCCTTTTCGGCTCTGAAATTGGCATGAGTTTATATGTGAACACATTACAAACACAAGCTTCCACTGATGATGGGCAGTAATACTTTTTAGTTAAATCATAGGTATAGACATTACTGACCTTAAGCTATTTGGTTGTATCTGTGTGGCAGAGGGCACTATATTCTCTCTGACTCCTCTGGTGTCTTGGGTGTGTGACTCTGGTATCCTCTGTTCTCAAAGAACAAACATTATTCCTGATATTATTCTGTAGGAGTGTAGGTGGAGGGATGGGTTTCCTTTTCTACTTGCTACAAGCTCTGGATCCCTGCAGGGCTGTCTTCACACAATCTACAGAGCAGCATTTTAAGGAAATAGGAAGTAGCTTCACACTGCTTGGGCTTTCTTCCACAGGGATGGAGCTCCTTACTGTGAAAAGGACTATCAAGGGCTCTTTGGTGTCAAATGTGAAGCTTGTCACCAGTTCATCACAGGGAAAGTTTTAGAGGTAAGTGACAGATTTCTTTCTTATAACCAATATGTCTGTTTTCATACCAAAAAAAGTCATAAGTTTTAGGGTTTCAGGGGCTTTCCAATGCAATCAGAAACAGCACAAATCACCCATACTCACACCTTTATGGCATAATTCAAAGAAAAACTAGATTTAACCACTTCAGATAATCTCAACATCAATTTCTACCGTATGAGAAACTGTTTTATTTTCCATAGGCTTTGTCTACCTATGGAGAAAAGAATGTTTCTCCACGGGGCTGCGGTCTTACAAGCAGCAAAGAGGCCTGGTGAATTAGCCCTGGGCCCGGAGTCAGGAAGAGAAGTTCAAATCCAGTTTCATGCCAGCTGTGTCACTCTGGCAAGTCGCTTAATCTAAGTCTGTCTCAATTTCCTCAATGGGGAATTGTTGGGGATCATAATAGTAACTATCTCCCAGGTTGTTATGTAAATCAAATGAGATAATCACAAAGAATATAGCACAGTACCTGGCCCATAGTAAGGGTTATGTAAATGTTAGCAATTAGTATTATTGTTTTTTACAACAGCACCTACATCAGAGTCAAAGCATCAAATGTCAGTGTCAAATGAGACAATATTTGTAAAGGACTTAGCAGGGTACTTGGCACATAGTAGGTTCGTTTCCTCCCTGTTTCCTTCCCTTACAGGTTTGGAGCTGCCATGAGGGTCTTCTTATGTTTGTCTTACAGGCATTATATGAAGTTGTTTGTGTTTGTTTGCTTTTCTGGAAGCTAGACCTTTTAGCATGTTGCAAAGACATCAGTTTACAGTTAAGAATGCAAGAGAATTTAACAAAAGCAAGAGGAAGAATCAAGGGTTCATGAGACCTGGACAGAAAGAAAATTAGGAGAGTTTTATGTTAACAGCTGGAACAGAGGAAACAATTAGTGTTAGGTCTGGGGTGAGGGGAATGTTCGTGTGTGCATTCACGTACCCATGCAGTGTGCATATATACACATAAAGAAATACTGTTTAATAGCCTCAGAAACACAACTGATAAAAACAGATTGGAGCTAGCATTTATTTAGTGCTTCAAGGTTTGCAAAGCACTGTCTATTTTGGATCATTTGATCTGAGAAAAGAAAGGATGAGTGAAACATGTAGAGGAAGAGTCCCCCGCCTTAAGAAACCCACATCCTGTGTTAGTGATGAGCACCCTCAGTATATTCTATCTGTTTAGGTGTGGCTGTTCCAGGCAAGATAGCTTTGGGTCACACTTCCCCCATTATTCTCTCTGCTTGGTTGTCTGTCTGTGGTCAGTGACAACATTGCCACTTGCATTCATGATAAAGAGTTTGTTCAGGAGACTCTGCTAGATGCTGAAGGATTAAAAACAAGCAGACTCTGCCCTCAAGGAACTTCCAGTCCAGTATAGGGATAAGACATGGACAGAAATCGCTACACTATAAGTCAGAATGTAATCATTATATGGGTGGCACATGTTCCCACCCACTGCAGAAGGCTGCCTAACGTAGGTGTTCCTTTGCCTTCATGAAAAGTAAAGATTACCTTACTTCGAACAAACCCACACCCTACCTTTTAGGGTGGATCCTGTAGATGATGGATCAGGACAGAGGTGGAGCAGGAAGTCCAGCAACTAGAACCAAGACTGGCCTAGCAGCAAGAAAGACTCCTAGACTAATCTTATCTGTCCCCTGGAACTATAGGAATATAGTCAGATTTAATCCTCAAACTTCAAACTTCACAGGGCAAAGAAAATCAATTCAGGAGGACTCTGAGATATTATCATTAATAATATTATCAAACAAGCATTTACTCTTAATTTCAATTTACATGCCATATTTTAACTATTTACTATTTTATTAAATCACTGATAAATGACCACCTGTAATGCCCCTTCCAGCTCTAAATTTATGATCTTAATATAAGAGCTGATATCTATGATTTCTTACAATGGTTTACAAAATGTTATATGTACTATCTCATGAATCTTCTTCATCATACTCCTATAAAGAGGGCAGAACTGGTATTATATTCTCATTTCACTTATAACAGAGGCTCAAAGATGGATCAGGATGTTTCCCAACTTCCTCTTGATGAGATTCTCCAGCAGAGGACTAGTTTTGACTTTTAGTTTTCCAGCAGTCCTTGAATCACCTTTCTTTCAAAGAACTCCATAGAATCACAGAATTTGGGAGTTGGAAGGGACCTCTAGATCATCTAGTCTAACCCATACACTGAAAAATTCCCTCTTGAGACCTTCTACCACATGCTGGGTTCTTCCCCCTGAAGCCAAATAGAATAAATTTCATCTCTCTTCCATGTAATAGCCCTTCACATACTTAAGACAGCTCTAGTGTTCATCCTGAGACTTTTCTTCATGAGACTAAACAAGCCCAGTCCCTTGAATTGGGTCAAGATCAACATTACAGTCAGTGATAGTAAAACCAGTTGATTACACTGAGGGATAGCCTCACATGCATTGTGGAGATACTGCCATACAATCCTCTGTTCAGTTGACCAAAATTATCTCTCCCTGCCCTGTATCTGGCATTGCATATTTTCAATACACAATCACATGTGAAGCTATAGGTTTTCAATAAATTCTTTTGCTGGTGATGATTCTAGACTTTATTGATAATTATAGGAAAATTATTTCCTTTAAACAGGAATGATCATAAATAGAAGATGACACCATTTCTTTTATGGGGGTATAGAAGTTTGATCTGCTCTGTGTGGTAGAAATAAAATTGGAAGAAAAAAAAAAGGACCTGAGAAATCAAAATTAAAAAAAAAAAGCACACATACACACACAACAAAATAGAACATAGTAGCCCAGATACTAGTAGTATCTGGGTAGTATCCCAGATATGACTCTATGAGGTACAAAAAAGGAGAAACTGAATATATCCCACAGATCTGAAAGAGAACTTAGCAAAAGGTAAAGGATATGTGACTTCCCTTGGGGAAACAAGCTAGCTTTGGGCTGGTACCATCAAAGTTTGTCATTGCTTCCCCAAACAGGTTTTTTGTTTACTTTCATTTTGAAAAATTTGCTGTAACAGCTACAAGAAGGAATGTCCAATCTAAAACTGCTTCCAAACTCATACTATTTTGAAGAAAAAATGTATCTGAATATTTTTTCCCCCTGGGAAGTCAAGCAGCCTCAATAATATACTTTCAGATTATTTTATCAAATCCTTAGAGTTGGAATTTGAGTGACAGTAGCTCTGATGGAGTGAAAACCCATGAGGTTTCTGTATGATAACATTCTGGTGGGTGCTGCTGTCATACCACATTCAGTCCTTAGATTCATAATCCATCCTGCTGGCATTTTGCCCTCCTCAGATGGGTGTGGGATCTTGAAGAATCCACCCTTCATGGTTGTCAAACAATGATGCAGTGCAGCAAGATTGGGAGCCAGTTTGGCCACGTTGCCACTATAAAAGTACAGCTCATGCTCTGAATATCTACCCCCTGCCTCCCACACACCTCCCACCTTGCCTAGCCCTTTCCTTTTTCTTCCTAGCCACCACTACTAGTCAATAAAGCACTTGAAAAATGCAGTTATCAGGATGACTCTGGGTTGAAGGACATGTCCACTTGATAATGCAGCATGGGACAGCAATAGCAGTTCCAAAAGCAATGGAAGAAAATAGCCGCTTGGGAGAAGTGGTAAACATTGGACAGGCACTCTTTTTCTAGTGTTTTATAATAAGGTTTGAAGCTGATGGGTTTTTTTTATTATTAATTTATTATTAGTTTTCACCATTTACTTCTGAAAGATTTTGAGTTTTAAATTTTCTCCCCATTCCTTTCTTTTGTTCTCCCCACGACAGTGTGCAATCTTGTATAGGCTCTACTTACACACTCATATTAAACATAGTTTCACATTGGTCATGATGTAACGAAGAATTAGAACTTATAGGAGGAACCATGAGAAAGAAGAAACAAAAGAAAAGGAGAGCAAATAGTATGCTTCCATCTTCACTTAAATTCCAAAGTTCTTCTTCTGAATGGGGATAGCATTTTCCATCAGGCATCTTTTGGAGTTGTCTTAGATTTTTGCATTGCTGAGAAGAGCTAAGTCTATAAAAGTCATCGCACAATGTGCCTGTTACTGTGTATGATGTTCTCTTGGTTCTGCTCATTTCACTCAGCATCAGTTCATATAAGACTTTCCAGGATTTTCTGAAGTCTGCCTGCTCATCACTTCTTATAGTACAATAGTATTCCATTACATTCATAAACCACAACCTGTTCATCCATTCCCCATCTGATGGGCATCTCCTCAATTTGGTCACCACAAAAAGAGCTGCTATAAATATTTTTGTACATGTGGGTCCTTTTCCCATTTTTATGATTTCTTTGGGATACAGACCTAGAAGTGGTATTGCTGGGTATGCACAGTTTTATAGCCTTTTGGGCACAGTTCCAAATTGATCTCCAGAGTGGTTGGATCAGCTCACAATTTCACCAATAACGCATTAGTGTTCCAGTTTTTCCACATCCCTAACATTCATCATTTTCCTGTTTTGTCATGTTGACCAATCTGATAGATGTGCTGTGGGGCCTCAGAGCTGTTTTGATTTGCATTTTTCTAATCAAAAGTAATTTAGAGCATTTTTTTCATAGGACTATAGATAGCTTTAATTTCTTCCTCTGAAAAATGCCTGTTCACATCCTTTGACCATTTATCTATTGGGAAATGATTTGAATTCTTATAAATTTGCCTCAGTCCTCTATATACTTTAGACATGAGGCCTTTATCAGAGACGGTGGCTATAAAAATTGTTTCCCAGCTTTCTGCTTTCCTCCTAATCTTGGTTGCATTGGGGTTTTTTGTGCAAAACCTTTTTAATTTAATATAATCAGATTCACCTGTTTTGCATTTTATGATGTTCTCTATCTCTTGCTTGGTCATAGATTCTTCCCTTCTCCATAGATCTGACAGGTAAACTCTTCTTTGCTCTCCTAGTTTGCTTATAGTATCAGCCTTTATATCTAAATCATGTACCCATTTTGACTTTATCTTGGTATAAGGTGTAAGATGTTGGTCTATGCCTAGTTTCTGCCATGTTAGTTTCCAGTTTTCCCATCAGTTTTTGTTAAATAGTGAGTTCTTATCCCAGAAGGAGGAGTCTTTGGATTTGTCAAAGTGTAGATTACCATAGTCATTGGCTATTGTGTCTTACATACCTAACCTATTCCACTGATCTGCCACTCTATTTCTTAGCCATTACCAAATAGTTTTGATGATTGCTGCAATACAATTTAAGATCAAGTATGGCTAAGCCACCTTCCCTTGCATTTCTTTTCATTAATTCCCTTGATATTCTGGACGTTTTGTTCTTCCAGATGAATTTTGTTATTGTTTTTTCTATAAAAGTTTTCTATAAAATATTTTTTAGTAGTTTGATTGATATGGTACTGAATAAGTAAATTCATTTAGGTAGGATTCTCATTTTTATTATATTTCTCTTTCTATCTCTTTCTGTCGGGCTTTGTTAATAATATATAGAAATACTGATGATTTACACAAGTTTATTTTATATCCTTCATGTTTGCTAAATTTTTTTATTATTTCAAGTAATTTTTTACTTGATTCTCTAGGATTCTCCAAGTATGCCAGTGTATCATCTGCAAAGACAGATAACTTTGTTTCTTCTTTGCCTAGAAGCTGATGTTTTTGAGTTCCCAACAGGCCATAAGTGTTCTAAACATGGCACTTATTAACTCAGATTTGAGATATCCTTCTGCCAGAGGGACTGTGGCAGATAAAAAACTGTCTTTCTCATGTAAGGAGCTGGGAATTGGGTGGTATAGTGGAAACAACACTAGAACTCAAGCACCCCATCTCCTCTACTTGCTAACTGCAGTTAACCCTCAGTTTCCTTCCTCATTTGTAAAAAATAAAAAATTATTTAGCAGGAGATGGGAGTGTCATACTAGAGTGTCATACCTTCTAGCTCCGTGATTGTATAACCTATAACTGGAGTGTCATTTATTTGAGGGCTCACAGCTTAAGGGAAGCAGCAGCAGAGCTGGAGTCAGAAGACCTGACTCAGACATTTCCCAGTCATGTAATTTTAAGTCTCTTTACTTTTCCATACTGTTGCCTCATCTGTAAAATGGGGGCAATGGTACTGCCTAAGTACCAGGGCTTTTCTGAGGAAAGAGTAAAGCACTCTACATGGTATGCCCTGAGTCTTAGAGCAGACTTTGGGAATACTCTGTTCATCTGAAGGATTGAATAGGTGGGTTGGGAATAACCTACTTCAAGAGAGAGACATTGTGAATTCCCCCAAACAAGTCAGAGAGATGATGTAGTATTTAGAATACTGGACTTGAAGACCTGAGTTCAAATTCTGCCTTAGTTATTAGCTATGTGGTTCTGGAAAAGTCACTTAGCTTCCTTCAGACTCAGTTTCTTCATCTGTAAAAATGAAGATAGCTTTAGCACCTTCCTCACAAGGTGGTTATGAGAATCAAATGTGCTTTATGTATAAAGCACTTTGCAAATTTAAAAGTACTATATAAATGTTTATTATTATTGTCATCATTAGTCTTCCTTATTGTATGAGACAAGGTCTTTTATTACTATGCATTCAACAAAATTTTTGCAAATCGAACAGAGGATTGTCAGTTGTTAACTCCCATTCGGGACATTTCTGAGTCTCCTTTTCCCTCAATTGTTGATGTTGTGTCCCTCCTCAGAGGTAACTAGGTTGAGTAATGGATAGAATACTGGCCTTAAGTTTCAGGAAGTCCTGATTTTGAATTCTGCCTTAGATACATACTATCTGTATGATCCAGAGCTAGCCACATAACCTCTGGAAGTCTTAGCTTCCTCATCTCTAAAATAGGGATGAGAATAGTACCTACCTCATAGGGTTGTAAAAATCAAACAAGAAAATATATAGAAAGTGCTTTACAAATCTTAAAGCATTATATAAATGCTAATTATAATTCTTTATAAAAATACGTTGTATTTATTTATGTAAGGATGTAGACATTTGTCTTTAAGCACCTACTATGTCTTGGGCACCGTTAAGCACTTTACAAGTATTTTCTCATTTGATCCTCAAAACAGTCCTGGGGTGGTAGGGGCTGTTATTATCCCCATTCTATAGTTGAGGCAGGTCTATGTGTATGTTATATCATACTTCCTTTTAATTTCCTTGAGAAAGGGGACCATGTCATTTTTACTTTTGCCCATTGCCAAGCACAATACCTCACACATAGTAGGCACTCAAATTTTGAGTCAAATTGAATTCATGACCAAGGTTAAACTATTCTCCCCTCAACTACAATATGGACATCGTGTGGTAGAAAACAAAACTTACCACCCCCTCACACACACACACACACACACACACACACTATACACTGACATAGAGGATAGAATTAAATACCTGTATTTGTTCATTGTTTTTCCCCATCCTCTCCCCAAATAACTCACTATGCAGGCTGTGTGTGTGTGTATGTGTGTGTGTGTGTGTGTTTGTGTGTGTATATGTATTTGTTTTTGCCAAACTCATTTCCTTTAGTGACAGAAAAATAACAGAATTACTTCTTTGAGGTAGCTCACATCACAAGTGATTATTAAAAAACCTCCAAAGTAAAGTGGCCACTAATTACAGAATCAGTTTTAAAATTAGAGAATCCTTATTGAGCATATTTGATACAGATTATGCCCTTGGAATAATAAGGTAAAGATCTAGGGACAAGACAGGAAGTACACCTTGAGAAATGATATTTGATCTACCCTCCTCCCCACTAGATGAGAATATATTCTGGGGAAGTGGTAGGGGAAGAGGAAGGTGAATAGAGGAGAGTTGCAAGATTTCTCTAGGGACTTCCTTTCTTTTTTATCTTATCTTTAATTTTGTCATGACCGGCAAAATTTTTTCTATAGGAAACACTTGCTAGTGGGCCATGTTTCTAAATCACCACTATAGCTTTTTTTCCCATTTCTTCTTTTTTTTTTTTTTAAAGAAAGGGTGTTAGAAAAGATGTTTAACCTGACTCATAAATTGGGGACCCTGAGCTAAACATTGTTTGTAATTGTGATTTGACTTGTTCTGCTTGTCGCCAAAGGGTAGAAACTAGGAGGGGGGGTGGGTTTAGATGCTATAAAGGGGCAGAGTCAGTCTCCATATAATGAAAAACTTCCTAATGACTAGAACTGTGCAAAAGTGGAATGATTTGCCTCAACAGGAAATCAGGTCCCCTCCTTGGAAGTTTTCAAGCAAAGTCTGGATGACCATTTTGATGGGTCTGATGTGAAAAGAATTCTTATTCAGGTGCAAGTAGGAGTGAATAGGCCCTGGAGTTCCTCCCACCTCTGAAATCCTGGGATCTACAATGTAAGGTTAGTTAGGGTTTAGAGATTACTTTCTGTCTCCACCTCTTCTAGGAAAGCTCTTCTCTGTCTTTCTGATGCATAGTATCACCACCCTCACTCAGTATAGAAATGTTCCCTCTCACCTTTGGAATTTACAGGGAAGCGTTCTAGACTCCAGGTTTCTAAGGCCTAGACACAGGTGGAATTTGATGGCATCCATTCAGTGCTTCTTCTCCTTCCCTCCTTTTTGCAATATGTTAGTCCTCCTGAAAGAACCTTCCCAGACAGTTAACTTCCCTCCCCACGTGCAGGTTGTTACAAGTCAGGTTCACAAAGGAAGGCAAACGGAAAGCTGATTTTTTTTTTTAACAAGATGAAAACAAAACAAATAAAGATGCAGGCATTTTTCCAAATCCTTAAGTAGTGACTAAAGATAAAGGCCAACATCAAAATGAAAATAAGGGGCCTTGTAACATGCATTTATCAAACACTTCGTGGTTACAGAGTTAGTTCTCATTTTAGCTTCCTCATAACCCTGTGAGGTAACTAGGGTATCTTTTACCTCCATTTTATACCTGAGAAGAATGAATGCTAACTGTGGTGAAGTGACTTACTCCAAGTCACTCACTAATGGTGGAGCCAGGATTCAAGACCAAGTCTTCTGACTGCATGTCTTTACCCACAATACAAATCTTCTTGAGTGCAGAAAGCCACTGACCTGGAAGGAAATTTCTACCCATTCTGAACAGACCTAGGGAAAGTCTCTGCCCACTTCTTTTATCTGTCCTTAGAAGCATTTGATCATTGAGTAAGCTCATTTACAATTCCCTTTCCCTAGGAGAGGGGTCTGCTGGAGCCTGTTCCTACTAGCTTGAAAGAACCTATTATTAAATTTTTATTGTGACCATTTACAACCCAGAAATGGGCAAATGCTGGAAATCAGGGTTTTATTTATTGTTTTGTTGATTTCCAAACTTAAGAAGTGATGGAGAAAATGTCAGTAATTCAGGTTAAACTAAAAAGTACCTCTTGCATAATTTTTTTTTTCCAGAGAGCTGGTTGTTAAACTTTTGCCAGTACATCCCTGCCCTATCCTGTGTCCTCCTGCACTGTTGTAACCTTTCTAAGATAAATAGTCTCCTATAAGCTTTTTTTTTCATCCCACTGTGAAGATAAATGCCTCTCATTTTGAAGGAAAGAGGGGTACAAAATGGCCCTGGTCATCTATCCTTTCTACTTTTCTTCATTATCCCTGGTATATATGGATTCCCTCCACTTCACACTCTTTTCTCAAAGACAAAGGAAGACTTAAATTGAAATAAGTAAAAATGGGTTTCTGTTGAGTAAAGAATAATTTGTCTCCCTCTCTTTAACCAATTTTCTCTGTCAGTGCATCTAAGAAATAATTTCATCTGGTTGTTTTTTTTTTTTTTGGTAAGACTCATGTAAGTATATTTTAATGGTATGTATGGTTTTCTGTCTGAATGTGTGTTCATGGCTTTTATGATGGTTTTAGGACTATAAAATGTTAAAATGAGACTTTTGTAACCTTTACTCAAAGGCAATCCACCTTGAATTTAGCTCCAGTGGGCATCAGTTGAATCCCATCTTATATCTTCCATTGGAAAAAATAATCTAAAGCAGTAGGTTAAAATCACATCAGCTGATCTCCTGGTGTATAGGAAATAGAGTTATACATTGATCCAACATGTCTCTGGGTTTTCTGAAAGATTAAAAACCTTTAATGTAGGACTATGTTTCTAGTTTGATTACAATTCCCAATTCAGAAGGGGAAAGAACCATTATGTATGTTAGCCCCCTGAAATAAATTTACTTACAGACTGTTGGGATGCAGTTTAGGCAACCCATTTTCATACAAGTAAATAATTTTTCAAGTGTTAAAAAAGATAATACCTTGTAAATTGACTTAGACAGTGAGTACATCTTGGTAAAGGGATAGGCTATTATCTGGCATGAGGAAAACATAGGTTATCTATGATAACTGTGAAGCAATGTAATCTTTTTGTCGCCACTGAAGATGTATTAACAAAGGACAAGATGTGTGTCAGCTTCTCTTATTTTTTATCCTGTTTAGCTTAAGCACACAAGAAAGAAGTAATAGCCCATGTTTATAAAGAAAACTAATTACGTTCTACTCATTCTTATTGTGCTAAGTGTAATTTATGTTGTGTTCCAAAATGATCATGGTCCCAAATATTTGAAGGCTAGAAAAAAAGAAAAGAAGCAAATTTCATACTTTCCTTACAACATAAGTGATTTTTGGTCCATGAGCCAGTAGGGACAGTTGACGATGATAATGCTTTACATTTTAAAAATGCATTTATTTTTGCAATGTTCTCTCACTTTGATTTCATTTGATTTTACACTGACTTTACAAATAGAATGAAAAAGACAAGACCCAAGAACATCAAGATAGACCAAAACACTGAGTTGAACTGAATAAGTTGAATATAAACAAAATCAACTTCAAGAATTATAAAACAAAGGAGATGTCTAGACAACCATTCTTATGAAAAAGATCAGAAGAAAGTCGATGCAGGGGTGTGCAGGAAAGTGTGGTTAGTAAACCTAAGGTTCAATGTGGATTTACCATTAAAAATGGTACCCATCAGAAATGCTAATGATATCCTAAGCTGCATTAAGAAGGGCATGGGGACCACAACATGGTAGTGTTCTGGACTCTTCCATTATAGTGTGCTCTAGTCATACCATAACTGGAATGTTGTGTATGAGTGCCACATTTTAGGTAATATATTTCACAGATGACAAAGTAGAGGTTGAAAGATGTCAAGGGGTCAAAATTTTATGTGGCTTGCCATCAAGGCAAGGGAAATAGACAAGGAGGCATTGCTGGAAGCAGTGATACTGTCACACCTATTAGTATATTCAATAAATTTTGTTTAGTTGGTTAGTTTCATATGCAAGATATGACTTTAATGAAATGAAATAGATTCTGTAAGCTGCATAAAAATAAGTCTCATTACTCAGTGTTCATCTCTTATGTGGGTGTGTCTCATTTCTCTTTGTATAAGTTCCTATAAACCAGGGAACATGCCATTTAATGGGCAATAAACATTTATTAAGTGCCTACTATATTCCAGGGACAGTGCTATAGTTCTTTATAAACCACCCCTACCTTTCCTCAGTAACTACAGGGCCTTATGCATATGAATGACTGACTTAATATTTTAGGGAGCACTTTTTCTTCAAAGACCTTGTTAGCTGTGTGGCCTTTAAATGAGTTACTACTGTGCCCCAATCCTCACTTTCTTCCTCCTTACAGTGAAGGGCTTAACAATGTGATCTCTAAGGTCCCTTCTTGCTCTCTCAGTCTAAGAGTCTATTAGTTCAAGCTCAAAGTCTCTTTAGAATCCAAAGGACGGACAGAGTGTAAGCTACTTGAGACCAAGGACTGTTATATCCCTCAGGACAATCCCTTGCATGGAACCTTAATTGGTAAATAATAAATGTTTGATGAATTGAATGGACAAATTTGATTACTTAGGCAAAACAAACTGATGCCAGTCATTATTCTGAAATCCAGTAATTTCCCCCCCCTCAAAAAAAACCAGAAAGAAAAGGAGGAAATTACATACTTTCAATGCTACCAAGAAACCCTGTGTCTTATTCTCAGCCAGTTAGCTAAGGTGATTAAAATATAATGTAGATGATGTCAAAATTATGGATATACATCATATACATGCCAGACCACACCCAAGCATCTCACAAAAATGTGTCTTTGACCACAAGGTGGACAGGGCCATAATATATTTGGTTCAGACATTCCTCCTGCCAGAGAAAGGAATCAGAGATCATATGCTACTGCTAATACATTAGCTAGTTCCTCTCTATGTGTGAAGGATAACATCATTATTATTTTGCCCATTTCTGAGTGTAATCAGTTATGGATTGGCCTGGTGACATAGAGACACGTTAAAAATGATCAGTGCTTTGAGGGAGGAAGTCAACTCACCCAGTAAAGTAGTTGATGCCCTAGAAGTAAGACATCCATTTTCTTTTACTGTAAGGAAATCTGGATATGAGTTGCCAGGGTAACAGAAGTCTGTGTTCACAAGCAGCAAAGAACCGATATTTATGGAAAAATTGCCGCATTTCCTGCCAGCACAAATGAAAGGCCTTCTTTATCAGGAAATGACAGTTTGAAAGGAATTTGTATTTGTCTTGAGTTAAAAGAGGGCTTTTGTTTTTCAGTGTTATCTAACTTCAGACAATTTAATTGATTGCTGATGAAAGATGCCAGGGCGAACTGTAGGTCCTAGAGGCAGAGCAAATGGGAATCTCCCACCTTTGGGAGAAATTATTGTCACTGGTATAAACATTTTTTAATGTTTATTATGTGTAAGCCACAGTGCTAGACATTGCAAGGGCTCCAAAGGTATGGCTTTGCCCTTAAGAGTCTTGGAATGTGGTAACATAGAATATAAAGCAAGCTAAATGAGATGATAATGAATTTGCATTATCCAGCCTAAATGAATCACATATCAGGGCACTGATAGAACTTTTGGATAGGTCTGCTGAGCTTCTATCACTCATCTTTGAAAAAAGCATGGGAAGATGGACAGTTGCCCCAGGTTTAGAAATACGAATGTCATCTGGAGTTTCAAAAAAATGGAATAAAGTAGAATTGTTCAAACCTCAGAACATTGAGCTTGACTGATTCCAGGCAAAATTCTAAAACACATTGTTTAAAAGGATACTGATTTGTAAGTACATAGAAAAGGAAATGGTGCTCATGATTATCCAGTTTAGGGTTATTAAGAACAAGTGATAACAAGCTAACCTCAATTCCTTTTTGACAAGGTTAACAGACTGGTGCTCAAAAGGAGATCATAGATAGGATATGCCTGAATTTCAACAAAGCACTTGACAAATTCTCTCATAATATGGAGACAATCAAGAGATGAGATGGGTACAAAACTTCATGAGTAACTGGACCTAAAAAGCTGCCATGTGAAAGGCAAGATCAGGGTTGTTTTGCTTTGAGAATAGGTTTCCCCTTATTACAGGTCTTTATGTAAAGTTACTCAATGACAAGTCATTGGGTATGTTATAGAGTAGACTCTTAAGCAGGTACAGATAGCCTTTGAGGTCTCCTTCTATAATTGTTTACCTCTTCTTGGTTCCAGAGGGCAGATCTACGATCTGTGAGTAAAAGTTGTAGAAAGGCCGATTTAGACTTGACATAAGGAAAAACCTTATAATAATTGGGTCTAAGTGGAATGGGCTGTGTCTGAAGGTTCCTAATCTTTAGAAATACATAAGTAGGAATTGGATGTCTATTTGCCAGAGATGTTAAATGATGTTCTAGTCAGCTACAAGACTCTATGAAGATAATAAATATATGCAAAGGCATTGGAGGAAGAAACTGGCCTTTTGAATTTGTAGGATGGTGAAGAGTTTGGCTACACTAAAATGGAGGGTCCATGTAGGAGTGGGAAATAAAGTGAAATAGGTAAGATCTAGAGTACTGTGAAAATCAGAGAAGTTTAAGTAGAGCCAAGTAGAGCCATGGAAGTCTTTAAGCAGGGGAATTACAATTAATTAAAGTCATAATTAAGGAAGATTATTAGTATTTAGGATGGAATGTAGAAATGAGAGCAGGAAGAAGACTCTTGCAAGAATCTAGCCATAGAGTTTGCATGATAGCAGTGGAAATAAGATTTAGTTAACTATAAATATTACAAATTCCAGGAACCTTCCTATAATAAATAAGTGGTGTTAGTTGGCATAGGTCATCCACTAAAATTCTACTACAATGCTAGCCATGATGTTGAGGGGATCCTGGATCTTCTAAACCAGTGTCATAGTACAAAATCTGTCAGGTTCTACCAATTTAGACAGGACTTTGAGTATGAACCTAGCAATGGGATTCTGTTGCTTGAGGACCAGCATAGCTGACCATTCACATTCAGTATTCAACTGGTTTTCATCCCAGCAATTTATTTTTTAAAAAATCTACTAAGGGGTTGCAATCTCATTGAAATGAGTATGTGCCCTGATAAAATCAGAGATCCTGGAAGAATTGTGTACAGGATGGATCCCCTAATTGCAACAGGCTGCCTTAGTGGCGAAAATGTTTCTAAGTTATGATACAGCTGGCAACATTGTCTCTGGCTAGAAAGCCAGAGCTGTTTGTGCCACCAGGATTATTCCTCTGGTTTCCTCTTTGTTCCAGACCTGAATTTGTTTGCTTCCAGTGTCCTGTAGTTTACCATCCTGTGTAGAGGTACTATGCCAATCCCAGCAGATGGGCTCAAACATTAGTGTGCCAGATAGGTGTAAGTGATTAAGGCTAGCTATTCAGTCCTGTGGGGATGAGATGGTACAGAAATTTCCTCCTGTAAAAAGTAATTTTGGAGTCGACCTGAGATGAAGACTGTGTTGAAGATGGTCATTTTCGTGACCCTGTAGCTAGGTTCAAAGCAATAACCAGGAGGACTACTCTAGCTGAGGATAGTAATAACCTTACAATCCAAAAGATTTAAGATGAGATTTTCCAGGTTTCTATTTGAATAAGAAACACTGACACCCTTTTTGAACATACTCGTCTGACACTGATGTGTCTGTGACGTGAATTTTTTTTTCTTTTCATATTATTTAAATTATTTTCTAAGGTAACAATGTGTTGTCAACAGCAGGGCTTTGGTCTGATTCTATTTTTAAAAATTAAATTTGGAGTGTCATTTCATATTTTATGTTTAGAAATATAGTCAAGTTTTTGCATATTTTATAATTAATTTTGGAATAAATTTTGCTTTGTTCTAGAAGTTTTACAACAGCCACTAGTTAAGGGCTTGTTCATTTACCTGTATTCATATTTTTCCATATCTGCCCTCTTTATTTTAGATTGCAACCAACAATTAAATTAAACAAATATTGATTAAATTTATTATCTTTTGATATGATTCCTATATATACATATCTATATCTCCAAATACATATAAATATTTGTGTATACATATACCTACATGCATGTGCATATACATATATACTACATGTGTATACATATATGTATATATATATACACACATCACTTCTGAATTCCACGCTCACATATTGGACATTTCAGGCTTGATGTCCCATTGACTTCTCAGACTCAGTATATAAAAAAAACTAAAATTGTCTTTTCCCCAAAACCTTTCCCTCTTCCACTCTTTTCTTTTTCTGCCAAGGGAACCCACATTCTTCCAATTCACCAGGTTTGTAACTCAGATATTATTCTTGACTTTTTAATCTCCCTCATTCCGTATGTCTGATCACTTGTCAAATCTTGTCATTTCTACCTCTACAACATCTTACACATATGACCCTTTCTTTCTGTTCACATAGCTGCTACCCAGTTTCTAATCTTCATTAGCTCTGGACTAGACTCTGAAAATAGCTTCCTAATTGGTCTTCTTAACTTAAGTCTTTTCTATTTCCAGTCTATCTTTCACACAGCTGCCAAAGTGATTTTTTACTGAAGATTTGACCATGTCATTCCCTTATTCAGTAAATACCAATGACTATTGCCTCTAAGATCAAATATCAGTTCCTTTGCTTGAAACCTATGGGTAGATTTTATTTAAGTATGGTCACTTAATCTTTGATCCTTTTCCTTTATTTATATATAATAGTGTAAAAGATAATGCAATAGGAAAATGAGTCCTGTCCCACCCAATAAGGGGTACCCTAATTCAGAAAGGTAATCTGAGAATAATGGCCATTTCAGTCATTCACAAGTCCTATGACAAGTGTATGTTTCTCAGCAGTATGTTTCTCAGACTTTTCCACTTGAGAGCACACTGGTAGATATCAAATTTGATGTAGCATACTCAGAAGGTTCACTGTAGCTAATCTCCTTGGATTTTCTCAGGGATGTGTTAAGTGTTTTTGTTTTTAAGCAGGAAAACACTCTCACAAGTGTTCCTACAAAGAACGCCCAAGTTTGGGGAGGAGGGGAGAGGAAGATGAATTTTTATACAATCGCTAGTCCACAAATATAGGTCCTTTTTCTAGGAAGGGTTTTCTCTACAGTCTTAGCCTTACTGACACAAGAAGAGGTTATTATTTGGGTGCATGGAAATTGTGAAGATATGTAGAAAAACAAACTCTTAGGGGCAGCTAGGTGGCGCAGTGAATAGAGCACTGGCTCTGGAGTCAGGAGAACCTAAATTCAAATCCGGCCTCAGACACTTGACACACTTACTAGCTGTGTGACCTTGGGCAAGTCACTTAACCCCAATTGCCTTGCCTTCCCTCCTTTCCCCCCCAAAAGAAAGAAAAACAAACTCTTAAAGTTGAACAGGATTATTTTTTACAAACCAACTTTTGACTCTTTTACATGAATGCATTGTGTTGCTAAGTCATCCATCATTACTTTGTGATTTTTGCAGGTAAAATTTTAGTCATTGCAAAAGTGCTTACACAAATTGTGCAGGTGACTTTAACAAAGATTCATTGAGCACTTGCTGCGTGCAGGGCATTATGCAGTTAAATTGACAAATCTGAGGAAATTTGCTTATAAGAAGAGAGATCTACTGGAGTCAAGATGATGTGGATTCAAATGCCACCTCTGACGCATACTAGCTGCCTCACTTTACTTTCTCTGAGCCTCGATTTCCTCATCAGTAAAATGAAGGTATTGCACTAGATGGCCCCTGAAGTGCTCTCTGTTTCTAAATCTATAATCCTATGCCTTAACATTGTTTACCATTAAATATTATGAAGTAACATGAGAGTTTTCAGAAAATAATAATTGTGGTATGTAAAAATATGTGCATATAATATATTATATATAATACATGCATATATAATATCTAATATAATTGTACATCCGTTTTATATAAAATGTGTAGTGTATATTTTATCTAGTATGTATGAGCATGTAATAATTTTAATTATCATTTAACTTAAAAGGACCCGTGGCCTGGCTTATTGAATTTTGTGCAAACTAACCTTACGGGTAATTTTAAAGCTTAAAATGAGTGACCTTGAGAGAAAACATTGCCAGCTGCACTATAGCTATGCTCTCTAAAACGTTCACCAGACCTTTATATGGTCCCAAACCTAAACAAAAGCTTTCAAAGCAGTCCAAACCTCACCCTCAGGGAGAATTACCATCAGATTCCTCAAGCAAAGAAGTTGTGAGTGAATGTGAGGAAATGGTACTGTCCCCACCTGCAGAGAAAATCCACCTCCCCCTTCCTTTTCGGAAAAAATGGACTGGTCCACAGTAATTGCTAGTGTGTTTAACTAGTAGGCAAAAAAAGAAAGAGAGGAGAGCCCCAAACTACGTTCGCCTTCTGGGTGTCTAGCTCCGTGCCCATTTTCATGCTCGGTGCCTAAGAGCCAGCCAGGTCTTTAACAGGAAGCTCACAATGTGCAAAAGCTGAGGAGGGCTACTGCTTGTCAAGCACGTTCTCAGTCTCTTGAACTTGAAAGTAGCAGAGATTACTACTATACAGCCACGAAGATCTGGGATTAGACGGAAGAAGCCCTAGCAAGGTAACGCAGGCTTTGGGGAACTGGCTGTTCATTTGAATTTACTCGGGTAGAGATTTCAGTCCAGGATTGTCTGGAGCTCCCAGGTGTGATGGGCTGTACTCCAAGTGACAAATGTCAGTCCCAAAGAGCCCTAACGTCTTCTACTTGCCTTTTTTTTTTGTCCATTTGCTACAGAAGCTACTAGGGAAAGTTATTCATTCACGGCAGCGTAATAAAAGTTAAAGAAGGGGGAAAGAGAATCACTTTGGGTTTAGAGGGTGATTCTTGCTTTATGTAGCCCGAATTAAAAAAAAAAAAAAAGCAAGCTGTGAGCAATGTACGATTTATGTTCTTTGCTTCAGGAAACCATTGGGGTTCAGTTTTGTCATTCTTTATAAGACTTTTGTATGTTTTACTGGAATGATAAAGTGACTCTGAAAGTAGGAATTTGAGGGAACTGATGACAGGGTGGGAGTTTTGCAGACAGAATTATTGGTTAGCTTAAAAATGTTCTCTTCCAAGTTTCACGGGCTTAAAAATGAGGAAGTGAAACATTTGAGTGTGTTTTGTGTTTTACTGCAGCTACAGGTTCAGTGATCTTAGTACTTGTGTCTCACTGCCTTTGTTCAGGAAATAGAAACAATCTAAAGGCTGCTGTTTTTATTCAGAAAAGACTGTATTCCTACTATGCTAAAGTAAATTACTCTAGTACCCTGAGATAGATTTGGACTCTCTTGACGTAGAATCAGAAGGCCTGCTGCCCTTAGTAGCTGTGTGATTTTAAACAATTCACTTTCTTTCCAAGTCTCCCTATCCCTATCTGTAAAATGGAAATAATAATATGTGTACCACTTGTCCTATGGGGTTATTGTGAGTGATAACATCCGTGAAAATTCTTTATACACTCAACATAAGAACTTTGTGAATGTTAACTGTTACTACACTTTCCTTGTGGAGATATTTGACTCAGAAGTTTTAAGCAAAGAACCAGGGCTAGTAGTGAAGTAAGAACCAGTCAAGGAGACACATCTGACTTGTGGGAAAAAATAGATTTACAATTATGGGGAGGAAAAAAATTATGTGAGTTCGACTGAATTCCAAGCAAGAATATGGTTGCTATGGTAGCTTCATGTAGAGTATGTAGCTATCTATCGCTTGGCCATGATTGAATATCAAAAATGCAGCTTTCTTTCAATCAGACATCATGAGGAATGTTAAGAGAATGTATAGTTATTTAGATTACCCAAACAGGTTGTGACAAGTAAGTGAAAAATTGCCAATTAAACTGTAATTGTTGCCATTCTATAGTGGATCAAAAGGCTGGTTGAGTCATGCTTGTGCTTATAGAATAGGTGAATTTGCCATGGTTCATTGGTATAAATTACTTTTGAGGAGACTTAAGACTAAACGTGAGGGCTTGCCAAATTCCACATAACAGCACTTAGCCTGAGTATGTTAGCTAAATACTTTCTTGCATTTTGCCTAAGTATTTTTCATTTGTTAATTATTTTAACATTTGCTACAATGACTAGAAACTGAATTTTACTCAATGAGTAGATGTTTCCATGGCGAAAGAAGCCTTTCTCAACCAAACTCCAGTTAGTCCTAGACTTAGGTCAATTCATTATATGCCTCCTGGGTGCAGGACCCTGATTGTGGTATGACATGGGAGATGGAAGAGAGTGAGGCAGGTAGGGATATACAAATGAATAAAGATGAACAGTCCCTGCCTTCACGGAAGTTAAAATCTAGTAAAGGGATAAGCCAGTCTTAATATAAATATGCTGTAGACCATGACAGGGCAGAAGATAAATGAAGACAATATTTTGAGGAGGAAAAAGAATCACTTCCAGCATGAAGAATGATGGAAAACCAGAAGAATCAGCCTATATTAACTAGCAACTTGGTTCAGTAGAAATAATTGCTACTAATGGGACATCACTTAGAGAGGTCACTACTGTTTATCATGCAAATCCATCTCCTACAAAATAATACATAAGTATGACCAATAAATATAATGACAAAATAGAAATGAGGCCAACATATCTTAGGGAATCCCAAATAACAAACCTTGTCCCTTGCATGTCAATTTATCTCATCCTAAGGAATCTGAGGAAAGGGCACATGGTTTTGAGGAAGAGGGGGATGGAGACATGTATTCAAGTATGGTCTGTACCATATGTCTGTTTTCCAGGTAAATTTTCTAATTTAATTTTCTAATTTGAATTAAATTAAATTTTCTAATTTCTCATACATGGTGATGTAGTAGAAAGAGCCTTGCATCTAGATTCAAAGGGCCTGGCTCTCATTTCCTCCCTATATGAACTTGGGCAAGTCATGTCAATTTCCTGAGCCTTGGTTTCCTCATCTGTAAAATGAAGTTGTTAAATTAGATGACCTCTAAACTCCCAGATCTTTATCTGTGACTATGATTTTTTATTACAAATATGACTTACTTTATATAACTTAGTAGATGCATTCTGAAAAATGTATATGTTAAAATCAAATTTTTGAAAATTAAATCTTATTGCAAAAACATTAGGGAGTCATGCTATTTAAAGGAATCTATGGTGAATCCTTTGATAAATATATAATTTTAATAAATATGGATTTTTATATATCAGGTCTAAGGCGGAGAATGCCCATATTGGTTCAGCAACCCACAGATCTATTCTCTTTTCTGTTGAGTTTTTTTTTCCTCTACTGTTTGACCTCAGATCAAGGAGAAAAGATGTGTTCTTTGTTTGCTTATGACCTCAGGAAATGTCTTTGGGGAATTCTATTGAAAATGAATTTGGTGGCTTTTGAATCACATTCTTGTGGGAAGGTTAGACTAGTTCACAGTGTTATATATGGGGCAGTTTCAGCATTAGATTGAAAGACAAATTGGTAAATGACTTCGGCACAGACCTAGTGTGTCACATGATTGACCTCTCAGAGAAGTATTGAGGGAGGAGATTAGAGAGAATATATCTCATGTAAAACATTGCTTTACATGTGAGTTAAGTTTTATTTGCAATAAAAGAACAATCTGTGCTATTTGGTGATAATAAAACAGCCAGACCTCTAACAATATTACAAGAAGTGGCAAAGTGACATAGTGGGAAGATCACCAGACTGAGGTAGGAAACATGGGTTTAGCCCAGTTGCTGCTGCTCTCTAGCTGTATGACCTGGAACAAATCATATTAACCTTTGTGAAATTCGAAGTCTCCACACTCCTCAATTCCTCTTCCTTACCCATCATTGGATATTCAATCAGTCGCCAAATCTTAACAATTCTATCATATCCATCCTTTTGTCTCAACTCATTCCACATGCATTCAGCTCATTCCACTTCTGGAATGTTGCAATAAAACCTCACTGTTCTCTCAGAACATGGCCTCTCCCTTCTCCTATCTCTCTTCCACACTGCCTTCAAATTCCTCTTCCTTAATGCCTAGGGCCAACCATGTCACTGCCCTGCTGCAGAATATTCCATAGCTTGGTGCCTTGCTAGCTCTATGATAGAATATAGACTCCTTTGTCATTTGAAGCCCTTTTCAATCTGACTTCAACCTGTCTTCCCAATCTGATTCCTCTCTACTTTACATACTCTGATATTCCCCTTCCTGCTCCCTGTGTTTCAGCCAAACTGCCCCACTTGCTCGTCCCCAGGCACAATATTCCAACTCCCATCTCTCTGGCATTATCTGGAATGTTCTCCCTCCTTATCTCTTTCTCTTGGAACATTTTGCTCCCTCAACACTCAGGTCAAAGGGAACCTCCTATATTGGAGGCTCTCCCTAATTCTGCCTGTTTTTATTGGTTCCCTAATCATTTTGTGTTTATTTTGTATACAGATAGATCCTGATTAGGTGAGAATAATGAATCATGTGAAGTGGTTGCATGTATTTGAATTCATGCTATTCATAATTATAATTATATAAAATATGGTCATTGGAATGGAAAATAGAAACGTCCAGTCCAAATTCAAATAAAGCAACCACCTCACAAGGTTCATTACTCACACTAACTGGGATGTGGCTATTTCTCTGTGTATATGTTGTATTCCCTACCCTCACATTAGTAGAACATAAGCTTCATGAGGACAGCTATAACTCCACTTTTATATTTATAGGTCCAGTGTCTAATACGATGCATACATCATTGGTGACTTGCCGATTGATTGACTTATCTGTGAAATGAAGAGATTGGACAGTATGATTTCTAAGGTCCTTTCTAGCTATAATACTCTGTTCTAGAGTAGCATTAGTGAATTAAAGTTTGTGTGGATTACAAAGTTTTCAGTGAAGGGACCTTTCTCTTCACCATCTTTCCCCTTTGTTACTTTTACCAGGTCCTGTTCCTTTTTGCATACTATCCTTACATACCATCCCTTCTGTCAAAAGCATTCTCCATTTCACTTTAACTTAATTTCTTCCCTTTTTTTGCAAAATCTTTCTGAAAGTTCTGTTAGCTCAGAAAGAAGAGGTATACTGGGAGCCCAAGCAGCCCCTACAGTATATATCAGAGAAGTGGGGTACAGAGAAGATATTTTTGAAAGAAGAAAGGTATATATAGGGAAAGGGAACTATTTTGTTTAAAAAAAATTCTTGAGGCCAAGAATTTAAATTTAAAGGATTATTGTGAAGACCTTTTTCTTGCTATTAGCTCTCAGATGAGAAAAAATACAAGAACCTATTTCTGTAGCCAAAGGTGAGATATTCCATTATCCCTTTATATATCGGTGTGGCTTCTTGTGTTTTAAACTAATAAAATGGCCTCAGAAATCCTTAATTGAAAAGGGGAAAAGATCCATTGGTTCTTATTATGTCATAATAATAATAGATGATAATAATAATAATAGGTCATAATGATAGCATTTTTACAGCTCTTTAAGGTTGCAAAGCACTTTATAAATATTATCTCTTTTGATCTTCACAGAAACTCTGGGTGGTGTTATTCTTAACTCACATTTTGCAAAAGAGGAAAACAAACCAGATAGAGGTTAAATGACTTGACCTGGGTCACACAGCTAGTAAGTGCCTGAGGCCAGATTTGAACTTGAATCTCTGTGAAACCAGATCCAGCACTGTACCACCTAGCTGCCTAAAAAGAATAACTAGTATTTATAGAGTGCTTTAAGACTTAACAAGCGTTTTACAAATGTTATTTCATTCAATCTTCACAACAACTCTGGGAGATAGGTACTATGATTATCTCCATTTTATATAAAAGGGAATTGATGATTGAGGCACAGAGAGGTTAAGTAACTTGCCTAGGGTCACACAGCTAGCAAGCCTCTGAGATGGAATTTGAACTCAGGCCCTCTTATATTCAAGTCCAGCACTCTAGCTACACTGCCACCTTGCTGTCTTAAGCATATAACAATGTGAAAGGGAAAATGCTTCTAACTTTTGTACAGCTAGGTCCAATTAGTGCCAATAATGAATCTCCTGAAGTGATTGCATTGTTCAGATCAACACCACATGTTTCCTTTGGGATGGAACTAATTACCTTATTCCACATAATTTTAACTTGGAAGAGTATTAAGTTGAATGCATGTGACCACTTCAAGCACTAATTGATACTTCGTTGTATTCCAAAAAAGGCTCAATAGATTTTGCTAAGCAAAATTGCTGTGACCAGCACAGTAATATGGCCCAGCAACCAGCTGAATTAAAGAGAGAGATGGGGATGTATTCAATAGTCTGTTTATTACAGAGCCATTTCATACAGAACCAAAATACAAGAAAATCACAGGGTTTATATACCTTATAGCTGAGACTCTGAGGTAATTAAAATGCCAGGACCCTTCTTTAGTCCTGACCACTCCTTACCCTAACCCAAGGCTATTATACATTAAGACTTAATCCTAGAAGGCAAAAGGGAAAGAGTCAACCTTACTCTCACGGAATTTGGCTTAGGGAAGGAATGACAT
>CM053589.1:131109411-131186715 GCA_028646515.1 Pseudochirops corinnae | reverse complement strand
TATGCAATTATTATTATTATTACTGACTACATCCAACTGGAACTTGAAATACACAGGCACTGTGGTTGGGAGATCCATCCTGCCCTACCGAGAAGTGACATAGGGGAGAATAGACTGGGGGAGGGGGGACACACTGGGATGGCTGTTTTGGGGCGGTGGGTGGGGGAAAGAGGGGGAGAAAATATGTAACTCAAAATCTTGTGGAAATGAATGATGCAAACTATAATAAAATTAAAAAAAAAAAAAAAGACTTAATCCTAGGATCATGTCCAGAGGCACAAACAGGGAGTCACAAACAAGACTTGCTAATCAACTACCCTGTACTTTCTTTTAGTCATTCATAGATCCAGTGAAAGCATCCACCCAACAAGATTATATTCTTTCTGCATATCTGCCTCATAGTAGAGGGGGAGCATGAAAGTCTGGTCTACTACACAAAATATTAACCTAGTATCTCTAATGTAGTAGCAGCTCTGTCCCTGTTTTTTTCCTGAGCAGAGACTGTGTTAGCACATGTCTGAGCTCCTTCTTATGTAGTCAGAGGACCATGGGTTGCAGAAACCCAAGGTGTGGTCTTAAGCTTTTAAAAACATACCCAAAGCAAACAAATAAAAAACCTCCAACTTTCTAGCTTGGATTCAAGCACGTGACAAGGTTTGGCAATGCTTTCCTCTATCTCATCTGTGCTGCCAGTTCACAGTAGGATTTTTTTTCCTTTGCTTGTAAACACTAGTTGAAGTAGAGCATTTGCTTATGCTTAAGACAGCTTTTATCTTTTCTTTTTGTTAAATAATAATTTTGTTCTTTTATATGATCTCAGCTCCCCACAGCTGGCTGACTGCGTCTGTCCTGGTGTCCTTACACCTTGTCAAAATAAACATAAACTGCTTATTGCCGCATTTCCCACAAAACTTGAAAAGATGAAGGCATGTGTTTTGCTAAATATAGAACATCTTTGAACATAGAATTTTAAACTAAGTCTCTGTTTCTTTTCTTTTTTTTTTTTTTTAAAAAGATTATAACTAAAGCTCAGATTCTGGCAACAGATGTAAGGTGTCTATTGTTCTTAGAAAACAAAAAATGTTAGTGGTAGGGCCTAGGGCTATAGGTTTCTTCTTTTCCCTTAAATTAATGATGCTAATAATAACGTGTACTTATATAGTGCTTACAAAGTATCCTCCCTAAATTATTTCATTTGCTCATCACTATAATTCTATAAGGTAAATGCTAAGGTTGCTTCCTCATATGTAAAATGGGGATAATCCTAGTCCCTATCTTCCAGGATTGTTGTGAAGACAAATGAAATAATATTTGTAAAGGGCTTGGCAAATCTTTTTTTTGTTTGATTTTTTGCTTTTTGCAGGGGGAGGGCAGGGCAATTGGGGTTAAGTGACTTGCCCAAGGTCACACAACTAGTAAGTGCTAAGTTTCTGAGGCCATATTTGAACTCAGGTCCTCCTGACTCCAGGGCCCGTGTTCTATTCACTGTGCCACCTAGCCACCCTGGCAAATTTTAAAGCACTGTGTGAATGCCAGGTATTCTTTTTAGGCAACTAGCAATACAGTGAATAGAGTGCTAGAATGGGATTCAGGAAGATATGTGAGTTCATATCTGACCTCAGACACTTACTAGCTATGTGACCCTGGGCAAGTCACTTAACCCTCATCTGTAAAATGAGCTGGAGAAGGAAATGGCAAAACACTCTGGTATCTTTGCCCAAAAAAAACCCAAATGGGGTCCTAGAGAGTCACACATGAATGAAAAACAACTCAACAACAACTGAACCACTCCTGCCCAAAGTGACACAGCTTCTGGACTTTTGTTCTGGTGGAACATGGCCTTGAACTCTGGTTTTCTGATTCCAAATCCATAGGACAGCAATGACTGTAAGAGCAAATACCCTGACGTGCATCTCAGTCTTATTAAAATACTTCTTTTTTAAATGACAAGTCTGAATTAATTGCTTAGGGTTGTACATCCCTCTTGCATGAGCTAATTTAATGCCAAGAAGTTCACCTGGATGTTGAGTCCCATTTACATACCTTTCCAGAGGTTTTCCCCCACATTTGGCAGCTGTAGAAACAGGTTTCCTTTTTTTTTTTTCCCACCCTTCAGCTTTATGCTGACTCTCCCAGGAATATGAATAACCATGGCCAAAGCAAGCAGTATCGACTTAACTGGGAGGAGACCAGACACAAATAATACCTACCACGAAGATGCAGCTTTTGCCATTGCTTTCCTTCCAAATTGGAAATAGGGCTATGTTGTTCAGTTATTTCAGTCACGTCCAACTCTTCATGACCCCATTTGAGGTTTTCTTAGCAAAGATCCCAGAGTGATTTGCCATTTCCTTCTCCAGATCCTTTTACAGATGAAGAAACTGAGGCAAATAGAGTTAAGTAACTTGAGATCAGATGTGAACTCAGGTCTTCCTGACTCCAGGCCTGGGGCTCTGTCCGCTGCACAAGCCAGCTGCCCTGATGGCTCCTCTGCCATTGCCAGACTTTTTGTGCTTGGGTGTCATTGAGCAGGTACATAATGGAGTTAATAGCTGAGAAGGAAAACTTTTGAAGGTGTGTGTTGTTTCCCAAGTAGGGTGAGTCTGACTCAAAGGTGCCTATTTTGAGATGATAAACCCATAATATAAATAGAGTTGAGATGGGGATTATTTACTGTACTCATGGCTGGAGGTTCTAGGATTTATAGATGTGAAAATATTATGAGATGATTACATTGGTAACCCATCTACCCTGTGAAGTCTTGAGAACTGAGCTAAGTAGTAGTCTGCTAGCTTATAGGAGTGAGTCCTTATTGTCCTACAGCTAGGCTCTGCTGGTATATGATATCTGTGCCATATGACAACTCTTATAGAACTGGGTTTGCCAAGACTGGTCTATCTGAGCATTTTCTTACCACTAGGCAAAGTTTCATTGTGACTTCTGAGCCCATTGTACTAACAAGCCTTTGAACTAATGTCTTGGCTGGAACAGGTCTTCTCCATAAAGTGAACCCCATGTTTTGTTTCTGGAGACCAGAGTACTGGAAATGCACACTCAGAGGCAAGGAATACTCATCCGCATAGAGTTTGATTACAACATTTCCTAGAAGTACCTATGAAAAGCTTTCAGGTTGGTTGACACTCAGTTGCTCTAAATCTTGTCTTTGGTGAGAAACAACAGTTTGATTGGGAAAAACATGAGGTCAAAAAGACGTAACTTCAAGTCTTAGTTTACTATTGATACTCACTGTGTGAACCAGGCAGGTCACTCAGCCTCTGAGCTTCAAGTTGCTTATCCATAAAGTTAGGATATTAATACTTAAACTACCTGTCTCACAGAATCCTTGGGAGAAGCAAATGAGAGATCAGATGTACAGAGCATTATACAAATGTGACCTTGGGCAGATGATTTCACAGAATCTAGAGGTCATTTAATAAGTTGCTGGAAGAACTAGAACCCAGAACTTGAGACTTCCGTTCTAATAATCTTTCTACTACCTCTTGCTTTACCTGCTGTAAGACTATCAGATATTTTTTAAAGTCCTTTGAAAAGTGAAAACCACTAAGGAAAAGCAAAATTTTATGTTATTTTGGTTATTCCAGAGTTTCTGAAACATCTTTTCTTCTCCTGGCTAAACCAGTCTCACTATTCTGTCAACCTAATATTTCCAGAGTGCCTGCTCACATTCCTATAAAATTTAAGGATGCTGGATGAAATAATATCTAACGTCCCTTTTTGCTATTAAAATTATGAGTTTACTGATGTCTATCCAACCATTTGTTCTTCTGATCTTAGTCTGTATCACAAAATTCACTTATTTCCTTAGTTCTGCAAAATAGAAACATGTTATCAACTTATTCAGTGAGAGTAGATAATGCTTAATATTCACAGTTCCTTGTGTCTTCATAGTTTCCTTTATATTAATCATTGTCAGTATTGTCAGCCTTACGGTGTAAGCATTTAGGGGATAGGCCTTGTTTCTTCACTTGCTTTCTTCAGGGTCCAGATAGTTCCACACAGAGAAAGAAATTTAATAAATGGCTTTGGGCCATAACGATGACTTTAGAGAATCTCTTGGGTTTGACAATCAACAATTCAAAAATTGAATTTTCTATGGAGAGTCTTAAAGAACAGAATAGTTTAGTTTTTAAAATTTGACATGAAAAGCAGTTAAGTAGGGCTGATAGAAAAGAGTGTTCACATCTGCCCTTTTCTTGGAAGAAAATGCCTTCTATTGATGGCCCTCCCAGTTTGAAATTCTGAAGTCAGCTTTCCCTCTGATGATATGTTTTGCCTTTGATAGGTGAGAAAATAAGCAAGTATGAAAATTTGTTATTTTATTGAGGAAAAATACAAAGGATGGCTTTTCTAACAAAGCTCTACAAAACTCCAGGGCTTCCTTCTATTTGCTGCCAGATATTTGTAAACTCAACTGTTTGATAATAGTCGTAGGGAAAAAAAAGGTCAGGCTTCTGCGTTTGTTCTAAGTGGGTGATAAAAAGGTTGTGGTTGCATAGCTATTACTTTTATTGGAGGAGAAAACAATGGAGTAGGACCAAGAGTGGGGAAATTGGGTTTTTATAATCCCGAGGAGATTTCTTTCAATTCCTACAACCCAGATGACAATCTCCTCAGTGCTATAAGCTATCCTTAACTGGTAAGCATTAGATCAAATCAAGTTCATTGAACAGATATCCAACTTTCAGTGGCCCACTTTTGCAGCCACTTAAAATTGTGCAAGGTAGCCTTGTGATGGATCCATTTTCCTGAGACTTCATGAACACATGTGTATGTACACTCAAGCACTTACCTGCTATAGAGAGTTTGAAAAGAATCACCAACCCCCAGCTATCTAAACTAATTCAAAATACTAGTGATCAGGATTGTCTGAACCAGCACATGATTCAAGTAATTTATATTTAGCTTTGGAACACATGATATGATTTCTTTGAGCAAATTTGCTTTCCTAATTGTCTTGCTTAGAATAATACTATAAAATTAGTTTGTGTTTCATGCATAACCACATGCTCAGAAATCTAGTGTGGGTGAGCAGGGGAAAGCCAGCCTGGGATCGAAAATCAGTCAACAAGTACCTAATTAAGTACCTATTATCTGCCGAGCACTGTGCTAAATTCTGGGAATACAAACAAAGGTAAAAGACAGTCCCTGCTCTCAAGAAGCTTACAATCGAATGGGAGAGACTACATGCAAACAAATGTATAAAAACAAGGTATCTACAGGATTAATTGGAGATAATCAACAGAGGGAAAGCACTACCATTAAGGAGGATTAAGAAAGACTTCTTGCAGGAGGTAGGATTTGAGATGATACTTGCTAGAAGTCAGGAAGGAAAGTTAAGAGGTGGAGATTAGGAGGGAAGGCAGCTCCAGGCATGGAAGTTAGCAAGTGAAAATATTCAGAGCTGGGAGATGGATTGTCTACTGCAAGAAAAAGTCAAGGAGGCCAGTGTTATCATATTGCAAAGTATGTAGTGGGGTAGAAGACAGAAGTAGAAAAAAACCACCCAACTTTGTGGGGGTTCATAATTTTTCATAGAACATGGGTAAAATGGACCAAATAATTTTCCATTTTATCCTCTAACTTTACTGTAGAACTTGAGTGAAATATATTCAAGTGAAAAACGATCCTTCCGTTAGTCTTTTACAATGTGAGAAGACACAAATTACAGAGCTCAATCAATCAACAAACATTTATTAGCTGCCAACCATGTGCTAGGCACTGGGGATACAGAAATAAAAATGAAATAGTCTCTGCTCTCAGGGAACTTATACTCTATTGAAGAGATTGTATGAATATGAAGAAGTACATGCAAATTATATACAGGATCACTACAAGGTAAAATAAGGGAGGGAGGAGAGCACTAAGGGCAGAATTCCATACTATTCTCCTACTTTGAAGCAACTGACATAAGCAGTGTGTGGGTGGTGTGAGCTGTGGTATGAACAATGCAACTCCACTCTCATAGGATATTTCCTCTTCTCCCCCAAACCCTCTGTATGTGTGGAAGAGCAGAGACTGTTTTGTTCAGCCTTCTATTCCTTTGAGAGAATGAATGGCTTTGCCTTTGAATATCTTCCTCCTTTAAGGATTCCTCAAAGTGTCTCTCAGCTCGGCACTCCTGGCCTGAAATGGTATCTGATGGAGAGCATTTGACTCACCTTACCTAAGAATCATACTCCTTTGGACAAGAAAAAACTGGGGGAGTATGTGTTTGCCCCTGATTATCTGGTAGGAAGAATATTAAGCTGTGTTTGTGGCAGAATAGTAGAAGCAGTATGGCTGATATCAGAATGGAAGAGGCAGCCATGCAGCTTTGGACCAGCAGGTGTAGACTGGAAGTTAAATTTTTGAAATATAAAGTTTTTCTCAAGGCTGAGACAGTCCTGTGCAGTTGACCTGTTGCTGTGTACCAAAAGCATTAGCTCTTAACTTTGCCAAAAAACTCACTGTGAGGAAAATCACAGCAAAGAGCTCTATTAAAGAAAGCAAGGAGGGAGCAGAAAGAGGAAAGTCAGACTGAAAATATACTGCCGATTCCCTACTATCGCTTGCTGAGTTTTCAGAATTGTTTAGTTTTCTGTAACCTCTAAAACCTTATAAAATTATATCAAAGTTTAAATTTAATGAAGATCAACTTAATGTAGTGTTTGTTTATTCAACAAAGATTCGTTATATACCTAATATGTGCAAGAAGACCTTCCAGGCCCTGTATGGGATCTAAAATTCTACAAGAGGTTGTCTCTTCCTTAAAGTAATTAATAGAGTAGATCTTGTTATTCAGTCATTTCTAACTCTTCATGACCCCATTTGGGATTTTCATGGCAAAAACACTGTAGTGGTTTGCTATTTCCTTTTCTGGTTCATCTTTTGGATGAAGAAACTGAGGCAAGCAGGGGTAAGTGACTGACCCAGGGTCATACAGCTAGTACATGTCTGTGGCCTGATTTGAATTTAGATCTTCTTAACTCCAGACCCAGTGTTTTGTCCACTGTGCCACCATGCTACCCAGTAGTGTAGTTGAAGAGATGACAAATATGCCAATATTTACAGAGTAATAGGTGTCATCTGAAAAGTAGTTCTGATCAGATTGCTTAACGTTCTATTCTTTTTTTTTTTTTTTTTTTTGCTTTTTGGAGGGCAGTTAGGGTTAAGTGACTTGCCCAAGGTCACATGGCTAGTTTTTGTGTTAAGTGCCTGAGGTCAAATTTGAACTCAGGTCCTCCTGACTCCAGGGCCCGGTGCTCTATTCATTGCAGCCACCTACTTGTCTTTTAACCTTGTATTCTTATCTTATTTTCTTCATAGTTATAGAATCATTGATCTTGTTTAATAAAACATTTTAAATGAATGCATTCTACTCTGGCAATGAAATAGCTTTTGTAAAGATAACCAGCCCAGGAAAACTGGGATTCTCATCCTAGCTCTGCCAATGATTAGCTGGGTGACTTTGGGCAGGTCACTTAACCTCTTTACAACTGGTTCATATGAACAGTAAAAAAAGGAAATAGATAATGCCTAAATTTCCTTCTGATGCTAATACATTTTGTGTGCTTTTGTTCTTATGGATACACTTTGTTTCAGGAGGACCTGGGATCAGATTTCATCTCCAACCCTTGTACCTTAAACTCACTACCTTAAACTCAGCTTCCTAAACTATGGAAGGATCATAGGATGATAGGTCTAGATCTGGAAGAGACCTCAGTGTCCATCTAATCTAACACCCTCTTCTTCTTACCTAGGAGGGAACCAAGACTCAGAAAGGTTAAAGGACTTGGCACTTGTTAGCATTCTCTCCTTGAAATCATTTTAATGAGGTGGCTGAGTGGAGGGAGTGCCACTTAGGAACTTAGGAAGTCCTGGATTCAAATGTGGTTTCAGATATGTGCTAGCTGTGTGACCCTAGTCACTTAACTCTATCTGCCTCAGTTTCCTAATCTGTAAAATGGAGGTGATAATAGCACCTATCTCCCAAAGGCATTGTGAAGTTCTTCGCAAACCTTAAAATTATATATTGCTGCTGCTGCTACTGCTCCTCCTCCTCCTCCTAAATCCTACTATTACTACTACTATTAACTACTATCATTTATATTGCTGCTAACACTACTACTACTACCACCACTACTACTAACTTGTATACATGTTGTATCCTCTAAGTTGAATGGTGGTTCCTTGAGGACAGAGACCTTTTTATTTTTACCTTTGTATCCTCATCCTCTAACGCAGTGCATTTGTTGGATACATAATCAACACAACGTTGAATTGATTGAAATTGGACACAGATATCTGCGTTTTCCTTGATATATTTTAACTTTGTAAAATCCCAGGTCAATTCCACTATACCCAAACCCTGAGAATCTGCTATTGGCTTCATCTCCTACTGATGACTCAGGCTGATATTTTATTTATTTATTTTTTTAAGGCTGACATTTAACAATTATTCAAATCCCTTAGTGAAACTACTTGGCTGTCCTCAATTGTTTCTGGGGTGGGAAGCTTAGAGAGGAAAGATCAGGTCCAGCAGCAGCAGGAAGGGACATCAGACAAGGATGTTTTCAGAGGCTAGCTGTGTTTGCCTTAACTGCTTATGATATTGGTTCCCACCCTGAAGGTTTCCTAAAGCCCAGGGAAAACAGAGTCTGATAGAGAGAACACAGGACTGAAGCATCTGTAAAATAATGCTTTTAGTTATAGGAAACCCTTGAAGTAGAGGAATGTTACCAAATAGAAACATGTTAAGTCTTGTGTGTCTTCAGGGTCCCAGAACATGGGACCTAAAGAGGTGAAAAAATAAAGCCATGTATTAATTAGAAAGAGGACAAAATACTTAACACAGAGAGCATTGAAAGTCTACTATGTGCAAGAGGTGAACTGGGAGGTGGGGGGAAGTGGGTATGGAAAACATGTTAGCTATTCTCAGGGAAGAAATAGAATCCAAGAGTCAGAATTTTTGAGCTGGAAAGATTTTTAGAGAAACAGATGAAATGAAAGCAGTTGGAATTTGATTACATTGAAACAACCCTTTTACAACAACATGTATACAAAGTCATTTTGGTGTTTTTAGCTTTAAAAAATGCCTTCTGCATATTTTTTAGAAACAATTTACTAAGTCACTGTTTGGGCATCATGGAATTAAGGGGTCTTGTCCAGCTGTGTGATTGTAATACAAACAAAAAAATGCATTTAATTATGCCTCATAACCAACAGAAGATGTCTGTTGGTAATTAGTTTGTCTTCCATCAGAGCAGCTGGCATAGAAGAAATCCTTGTGGATTGCTGTTATTGTACATTCCTGGCTCCAACTTGCTGTTGTGTTGGAAAGGAGACCAGGAATGAGATCATATGTTAGAGGAAACCTTACCTTTTTGCACTCACACAAGAAGAAAACATTTATCTAATTTGGATTGGGTTTCAAGGGTGTTGAACTAGAAGGCAAATATTTATCTTTTGGTGTTAGGAAAGGAAAGGATACAAAAAAAATAATGAAAACAAATTTGGGTTGGAAAGTGAACTAGACTGGGCCAAATAATTAATTTCTCCTTCCCATTTCCCTATTCCCAAGATAATGTAGATATTTTAACCTAAACTCTCTCACATTTTCTCCTCTTATGAAGATATATATAACTGAATTCCTTTGGTTTCCACATGGTCTTTCTCTCCCTCACCCAATTTCCTGAAGTCTCCTTAAGATTCTTTTGAGAGTAGAAGTGTTTGGGAAAGACAGACCCTCCAACAATAGGCTTTTCCTACTTGATGACAATTTTCATTTCATTCATGTCTATGACTTTTCACTTAAGCTAAATTTAGATATAAGTAACAGAGGCTTTTTGTTGCATTGATTTATTCTTTTCCTTCTTCCTCCCTATTACATACAACTTTTTAAATTTAATTCCTCCTCAATTACATACAACTTTTTAAAAATATTTTTTTAAATTTTATTTTAATTTATGGAATAAAATAAGCATTTGCATAACATAGCATAATGAAAAAAAAGATCTGTTGTACCTTACATTTATGTATCACATAACCCTCTTTACCTGAACTTAATCAGGCCCCTACATAAACTGCACATTCACTCAGTGTTCCTTGGGCCTCTATTCCAACCGATTTCCTGATGAAAAATTATATTTTCTCTTCTCAAAAAGCAATGTTAGTTTTGTGGGGGGGTTTTAAGGTCACTTTTACCTAGTTGGCACTGTAGTCATTTGTATGGAGTACAATTGTGAGGAAAATGTTTTTCATGATCAGGCTTTCATCTTTCCCCTGATCTGTACTGTTGTTGGGCCTTGCTGACATTTCAGATACAAATATTTAGGACATCCTTATGACTTACCGAGAAAGCCTGCCAGCCAGACCACTCTTCAGCAGAGTCAAGTAACATTTTCTACTCACCTGTCCCAATCTTATTTCAGCTTGTGTAAGCAGCTAATTTGCAAGGCTAATAGACCTAAGTATATTCAGTGCTTTATTCCCATGAGATCTTCCCTGAGCAGGCTGAGTCAGGGCTGGACTCATAATTTCTCAATGACATGCCTTTCTGCCTCTCAGCATTTCTTCTATAATTCCCCCACCCACCAGAATTTCTACCTATCAGGATCTTGCCTATCTCTCAAGGTCTAACTATAGTGCCCCTTCTGTTATGAGCCTTTCCTAATTCACCCAGACAGATTTTCTATTTCTCTCCTTAATATGATACAGAAGAAAGAGTACTAGATTCCTTTTTCAGAATTTATTTATTTACTTTTGGTTTACAACATTCAGTTCCACAATCCCTTGAGTAAGAACACTAGATTCTGAGTTGGGGTCCTCTGTTCTGATTCTTACTCTGCTACTCACTGCCACTGTCGACCTAGGCAATCACCTTCCCTTTGTGGACCAATGTTTTCTCATCTATAAAGAGATTGGACTCCTGTGATCTCCAAAGTCCCTTCTAGCTGCATCTTTTTCTGTTCTGATCACTACACAGATAAATGAATCACATTCTCTCTCTAATGACATCTGCCAAATGTCACCTTATATTATGGCTATTTATGTATTTGTCTTCATCTTCTCTCCTTTTCTTTTCCTTCTACTAATTCAATTGTAAAACATTTAGTGGACAGGGAATTCATCTTATTCATCTTCATACCCCTCACGGTACTTAGTAAAGGTGACAACTACTAGACATTCATCACACATCACCTGAACTGAAATGAGTTGAGAAATAAATCTTTGTGATGATTAGGGGAAAGAGATTGTTTGGAAACCATCAAAGCCACTGAATTTCTTCTTGAACCTTTAAGGGAGTACTGGTATCAAGTGCAGAGAAGAATGCAAAAGCATGAGTAGCCCTTTTATCTATGGAGTAGACGGATGGCTACATTTCTTAATTCAGGAGAAAACATTTTTGAGAGCTGAGGAAATAATTTAAAATCTTTCTGATAGTCAGTCCTTAGCTTCTCTGTTGAATCCAATTAAAAGTAGGCCAAATAGTGCCCAGCTATGTCTGTCTATCCCATGCATGTTTTAGGACTGAGAGGTGCATCACTTATATTTAATTTAGTGCTCTTTAGTAGTATAAAGGTGACTAGCGAAAATGGTGAAGTAAGAGGATTGAGGGTGGCTAGCTGGTGCAGCAGATTGAGTTCTGAGCCTTGACTCTGGAAGACCTGAGTTCAAATTCAGCCTCAGACATTCACTAGCTGTGTGACCCAGGACAAGTCATTTAACCCTGTTTTCCTGTTTCTTCATTTGTCAAATGAGCTGAAGAAAGAAATGTTAAATTTCTCCAATATCTTGACCAAGAAAAACCCAAATGGGGTCATAAAGAGTTGGACACAACTGAAGACAAGTAAACAACAAGAAGGGCATTGAAGAAAGAAGATTGAAAATAGCTCCATGGAACTATTGAGCCCAGAAATAATGAATACCTGATGTGTTTAATCTAAGAAGTCTTTAGTCAGGGGCTGCTTTATAGAAAAATCCTTCATTCCCCATAAGGTTAGAAAAACATTTTGTGAATTCTTTTGTTTTTTTTTCTTAATTTAATTCTCCTAGATTCCTCTCGGATTAAAAATGTATTACAGACTTCCCACCTACACTGTGAGGGCAACCACTAATTGAAAGAATATGAGATTTTTGCTTTAACTAATCAACCTGAATTAAAGGCAGATCATTATTTTTAAACTCAGTACTGATTTTTAGGGAAAGTATGGCATGCCCCAGAAAGCCTTAGGTTTTCAACATTGTTCATTCATTCATTCATCCAGTGAAGTGACCATTATGTGCAGCCCATTGTGCTAGACATTGGGAGGAAGAGATAAGTAAGTCCCTCTAGATCAGGGCAAATTGCATCTGAAGTGGATCAGCATAGGTAAGAACTATGTTTTCTATTCTATGTTCCTTTCTTACCATACCACCTCACACTGGACACATAAGAGGAGCATTGATTTTGATCTGGAAAGGGCCTTTAGAGTTTACTTAGTCCAATCCCCTTTTTAGAGGTAAGGAACCTGAGACCCAGTGATTTGCCCAAGGTCACACAGTTAGGTATTACATGGTAGATCTTAGGTTTGTACCTAAATGTCTACAAATCCTATGCTCTTGATATTGTACTATGAAAATACTTGTCAGTTAACTAATTATTGATTGACTCAGGTGCTTTCAAAGCAAAGGCTCTATTAACATTTTTAATCTGATTATTTTCAAACTTAAATTTTATCCTTAATAACCAGTCCTTTCTCATAAAATTTGGCAAATTATGTAAGGCAACCTATTAAGAAACAACCTCTTCAATCCCTTTTGCTTTGCTTTTAGTCATTTCATTAATGATTTTATCCAGATTTCTAGAATTTCAGTAACATGAGAGATCCTAATAATCTAGTAAAGAATAACATAGTTTTCTGAGACTATTCAATTTAATAGTAGATGAAAGAGTGCTTGGAAGGCTCCCCTGGCCTATTCCCAACATACTGTTTGATGCGGCATTGTACAAAAGAAAGGACTCGGGACTTGGGGTCACAGAACCAGGCTTTAAATCCTGGCTCTTCCACCTACTACCTGAATGACCTATGTAGCTGACTCTTTGGATCTTCATTTCCTTATCTATAAAATGAAGGAATTGTCTTTCTAAGGTCCTTCCAATTTTAAATCTGTCATCCTTGTGAAAGTTGCCATTCATCTGTGACTCACTTTCATTTGTACAATGGGATAATGATACCTAGTGAGCAAAGGAAACATTGAAGAGAGTAACAAGCTAATGATTTTGAAAATCACTTTTAAAATGTATAAAATTCATAGAAATACTAACATTAAATCAGTTACTGTTTAATGATGGCCAGGTTCTCCTCTTATTGAAGGATGTCCTACCTTAACTGTCACTGCTACTTTACTTGGCATGACCAAGAAAACTGAATCCAGTTAGCAAGGGGTGGAGATATAGAAGAAATTCACATATCTGAGGGTTCCCTGTAAACTTAGTCTGTAAGTTGGTAAGGCAACTTGAATTGTGGATCTGTTAACTACAATATAAAAAGGAAACTGCTTTAGAGCAGAGCTATGGAATTTTTTGTTGCTCCAGTACCTACCATAATGCCCAGCGCATAGGTGCTTGAAAATTGATCGATTGATTAGGTAGAACTTGATAACTTTTTGTTGAATGAATGAATGGATGAACAAATATTTGTTGTGGCATTGGGGGTAATGGGGAGGAGAATTTCTCATGTCCTGCTGGATAGATGTAAAAATGCAGAGAGAGACATACACATACATATGCTTCTAATAAATAGTCTTGTTGGCTCTGAGAACATTGAATTGAAAGGATTCTGAGCTGTACTATGTTTTTTGGGTCATAGTTTTAAAGATATTAGCTCAGTTAGAACTAGGAAATGTTTTTCATGAACATGTATGTGTGTATACACATATACACATCTTAATATATATTAACACATATATTAATGTGTATTAATAATTATATAGAAATCCCTGTATAGCATTTAATAGAAATTATGCCCTGTGATTGAATCAGATTGCAGGGGATTCTGCATGACCACTTTCTCATGTAAAATGACAAGAGTGCCTCTGAGTTTGTGCACTTAATAAATTAGAAGCATGAGAGAGAACTGGAGCCATCTGTGAAAAACACATGTGGGTTTACTCTGTTGTGTTTCCTTTCTCATTCTACCTTCTTTATTTCCATCACAATCCAGAAACTGGCATTTTGCCTTTTTTTTTAAAACCTTGAACAGCTGGTCAGAAGCATTGAAGCAGGGAAATGCTAATTTGGCTCTGTCTTAGCCATATTGTGTACATCCTTCCTTACTCAGGACAATCTATCTTCCTTCACTGAGACACAAGAAACTTCTTTGAAATAGGACCTAGTGGCTTTAGAGCAGGTTTGTAATCAATGTGTCCACAGGTCTTTCTTCAGTCCTTCCTCATTGCAGGATGTCAGGATCTGCAGTAACACGAACTATGCTTTGTGAGGACTTTTGGAGGATACTTAGTTCTCTACCTGCACCTAGGGTATGGAGTAGTCACTTGAGCTAGGGCACTGTGTCATCTCACCCCTCCCTCCCCCGTCTATGTGTGTATGTGCATGTGCTACATCAGGGAAACAGCGTCCTAGAAAAAGTGAATGTTGAACTTGAAGATCAAGCCAGGCCAGTTGGAGTGGAAACCTCTCCCACTCAGAGAAAAAGACATGAATGATAGAAAGCTGAGTCAGCTTCTATACAGACCTCTTGCAAGAGGAAATTAAGGTGCTCTCCCACCTCTGCCCTACCCATCCCATCGCTGTACCTGCCTGTTTTAACAATCTGTCTTTGTTACTCCCTTTTCCTCAGGGATTATGGGAGCTGGCATTGTGTGTGTGTGTGTGTGTGTGTGTGTGTGTGTCACATACAAGAGAGCCACTCCACCCAGTCCATCTTTTTGTTGCCTTTACCCCCACCCCCCAACAGACCAAAACCATTCTCCTTCCCCATTCCAGGTTTTATTGAATCTTTCTGGAGGAACAGGGAGGTAAGTGGTCACAGAGCTAAGATGGGAAGAAAAGAAATCACATATGTAAACAATGGTTTAATATATCACAATATGTCTTTTTTTTCCATTTTCCAAAAGCAAGTTTTAGGGTCTATGATCTCATAGAATCACAGATTTAGAGCCGGAAGGGTCCTCAGGGGTCATCTAGTCCAAACTCTTCCTTTCAAAGGGAACAAAACCAGGGCTTAGAGAGGTGAATTAGTTTGCTCCAGATCACACAGTAAATCGTGAGCCAACATTTTACATCCAGGCCCCCTGACTCCAAAGCCAGACCTCTTTCTTCACTGAACTGTGTTAACTTGAAATAGAATGAGTAGAGGTCCAAAGCTCTCTACACTCTCTCATTCCATTCAATTCTTATTCCTGTTCTTCCATAAACACTCCAGAAAAAAAGCACCCAATGAATGAATTAGGCCCTTCCTCTTGCTCTTTACTATCCCAATAGTGACTGCACCTAGGTGGCACAGTGAATAAAGTGCTAGACCTGGATTCAGGAAGACTTCTCTTTGTGAGTTCAAATGTGACCTCAGATACTTACTAATTGTGTGACCCTGGGCAAGTCACTTAACCATGTTTGCCTCAGTTTTCTCATCTGGAAAATGAACTGGAAAAGGAAATGGCAAACCACTCCAATATCTTTGCTAAGAAAACCCGTAAGTGGGATCACAGAGTCAGACAAGACTGAAACAAGTGAACAGCAACAAAAGTGACCATGAACCCTGTATGCTGCTCATTTTTTTTCTCCCATTCTCACTACCTTATTGACTTTTCCAATCATTGATGTCCTTGGAACAGATTAGAAAGGCATTTATGAAGCAGAAAGGAAGGAATGAGCACTTATTAATCTCCTACTATGTGCTAGACATTTTACAGATATTATCTCATTTGATCCTCAGAAAAACCTTGAAAAGGTGCCTTTATTACCCCGTTATCCCCACTTGGGGACACTAAAGCAAACAGAGGTTAAATTATTCGCCCTGGCTCACACAGCTGGTAAGTGCCTGAGGCTAGATTTGACTTCCTGACTTCAGGTCCAGCACTCTCTCCACTGTTCCACCTAGTTTACCACACTTCCTGTGTGCCAACCCACTGTGCAAAGTGCTGGGAATATAAGTAGGAAAACAAGATAGTTCCTGTTCTTAGGGCATTGAAATTCTAATCAGGGGTGAAAACATATAGGAAGATTCAGTTGAAGGGTGGGTGAGAAAACTCAGCTGTCTTTGGATTGCAGGGCAGGGCTGATGACAAAGCCCAGTTGTCTAAAGGGTAAAATATCCAGTCAGAGGCAATGCCCTCAAGATTGGGTTGGCATAGAAGCAATTCTGGAATGCTAAGATCCCAGATTCAAGAAAGTAGATTCAAGAAGATTCAAGGAAGCAACAGCATTGTCTCCTATCTTATTGCAAGGATTGGAGCTCCCAACTCCCTGTTCGTTCAAGCAGTGGAAGTACCATGTCTCTAGACAATGACTGCTGGGAATCAGGCAGTGGTCCAGAAGGTGGTAATGGAACAGGGCTCTGGATTACCTTTCTTTGGGTTGGGAATGGGAATAGAGATAGTCAGCATCCATCCAGTAGTCTGAAACCCAAGAAAAACTGGGCAGTAGAGACTGGAGGAGGAAAGGAGAAGGCCTCCCTCTTAATTCTCTCATCCTTCAGGGACCTGTTGCATCTGAATAGCTCACACAGTGGAAGGTATCGCCCTTGATGAAATGATATGCCTTCTGCATCACTTTAACACATCATTATTGTCAATACACTTAGATCTTCACTGCATTCCTAGTGTGGGCAGCTCTCAATCCTCTGAGGGCAGTGCTACACTGGAAAGGATTAAACACTTAGATTTGGAGCCAAAAGATCCAGTGGATTCAAATCCCAACTTACTGCTTGAATGTCCTTGAACAAGTCACTTCATTTCTCTTGGCCTTTGTTTTCTCATCTATAAAATGAGAAACTTTAAATGATCTCTTAGCTATCTTCTAACCCTTAGATCCTATGAAATATTAAATTTTATTATTTAAATCATATAGCATGGAGAATACTGGCCTGAGCAGCTGTGTATTAGGGCATGATTGGACAGGTATTACTTTAAATTGATCAGTACATTTTAAAAAAAAAGGCTGAAAATGTGTGCAGTGTGCAGCTGTGCACCTCCCGTGTCTGCAAAGGAGGAGGTTAGGAGCGCTGCTCTTAGCTTTTCTTTTAAGCCAGGCTTACTCTTTACCATTTTCCTTTTGATTTTGCGCATTTGGGGTTCTTTCCATTTACGTTGTTGTGAATATCGTCTTCTTGGTTCTGCTTACTTCACTCTGCATCAATTCATGTTGCTCTTTCCATGCTTCTCTGTATCTTTCAAATTCATTGTCTCTTAATAACACAGTATTATGCCATTACATTCATGAACCATAATTTGTTTAGCCATTCCCCCAAACTTTTATCTTTTTTTTTTTTGGAGGCAGTTAGGGTTAAGTGACTTGCCCAAGGTTACACAGCTAGTAAATGTCTGAAGTCAAATTTGAACTCAGACCCTCCCGACTCTGGGGCCGGTGCTCTATCAGACACTGCCACCTAGCTGCCCCACAATATCTTCTTAAATGCTATTGTCATCATCCCACATAATCTCCTGAATAGTAATTTGATGGGAGAGCAAATGTGGTGTCTCCACTCACACTTCTGGTAAACTAGATCAGTAAATCTCTTCTCTTTCACATCTATTTGTTATTTTAATATGCATACAGAAACACATTCCATTTTGAAGCATTTTCAGGATGATCTCACTCAGTTGAATTTTAGACTAAACCCTCTTTATGCTCATTTCTTCCTCAGCTGTGTTTTATGTACTGTGAGGTACATAGATGTCATCTTCCATAATGTTCCTTGGTTATTAACTTTCTTAAAGAGTTTATACTCTAAAATGAAAGTCACTTTTGGTAACTTTATCTTTCTACTTGATTAAGAGAAAAAAATGCCTGCTGGCTAAGGGAATTTCTGGGCTTTTTCTACCTTATCATTGTGGGTAGTATTGTGTTTCAGTTTAAATTTTCTAAGAAATGGTGACAGTCAATATTTTTTGCTTTTTCCTATTTTCGGAGTAGACAACTTGTTTTAACAGATTGGTTAGAGCTGGTGTAATATATTACAAGTAATGTCTTCTCATTATTTTCCTTCCTATTTGGTATCATCTATCTGACCTTTACTCTAACCAGTCCATGACCTGACTACACAAAGAACTGACTCTCAATTGGCTTCTAACATCTGTAACTACTCATTTCCTGTTTATTATGACTACAGTCACTTTCAATTTTTGTAATGTTGTTAGGTGCTCCCAATCTCTAACATCCTCCAACTCTTTTCTTGGAAGTAATATTCATGATGAACAGGTATAAAATAGTCTACAGGTCTGAGTGAACAGATCTGAATAGTTTATAAGCCTTAGATCTCAAATATTCAACCAAATTTCTCAGCAGTTATTCCCATTCTCTATACCCACCTTTGTGTTGAAGCAAGAAACATCAAAACTGCTGAAAAATGAATTAAAAGAGATTTTGATTTACTTTGGAGGACCCTGTCAAGTTCCCCAGAAAGTCCTATCTCAAACACATACCAACTGTGTGGTTTTAGACAAGTTACAGAACATCTCCAAGTCCTAAAAATCTCTTAAACTAAAAGTTAAAGAGTAGGAACCAAACTGCATTGGTAGAGGGAGTATCCTTAGCAGGAGTTCTCTACATCAGTAAAAATCACAGATGTAATTTTTAAAAAAAATTTTTAATTCCTTACTTATGTTACCTGGAGCAAGTTAATCAACCTCCTAGGACCCATTTTCCTCAGGCAAAAAAAAAGTAAAGAGTCTAACTGGATGATGTCTGATAGCCCCTTCAACCTCAAAACTAAATGATTCTCTGATCCTAATTGTCTTCGGTTCCACTCAACTTCTAGGCACTTTGCTATCTACATATTTGGGAATTAAAAAGATAAGAAAGCAAAAAAAATTACTGTCCTTAGGGAGCTTCCATTCTAACCAGAAGATATGATATATAGATAGATAAATAATACAAAGTTATGCAAAAGGGTTTTTTTTTTCCTGAGGGAAAAAATAATCAAGATGAGAATATGTAACCAAAATGGATATCTTCTTGGCCGGCTGTTTGGTCTCACTCTTCATGACCACTAAGGCAAAGTGAATCTCTCATGATGTGATGCTTCTCATTATCTTTGGATTCACAAAGAAACTGCCAATTCCTTTATTTGCCTCTCTAAGAATCTCTTTTCATTGAACTGTGACTTTTTTTTTCTTTTAGTTGCATTCAGAGGAAGAATGGTAATATGGAAATGGCTCAATTCCTATAGTACGGTGTCAAGTTAGTAAGCACTAGACAGAGTTCACACATGAAGTTCACACATAATTTTACTAACCAATTTGATGTTTATGTCTTTGATCCCCTTGACATTCTGGCAAAGCTTGGCTTCTCAGAATGTTTTTAAGTAAATAAAATAAAATACAGATGATTACAAAAGAAACAAGTTATATTGAAATGCAGTTGTCCAATTTTGGGGGGAAAGCAAGTACCATACCCCAAGTTGAGAATTCCTGCTCTTGTCCAACCTCCTCATTTCTCAGGAAAAAAATGAAGCCCAGAGATGATTTAATTTACCAAAGGCCACACAGCTAACTCATATACCCAGGGCTAGAATCGAGGTCTCCTGACACCTAGCCTTGTACTCTTTTCATTCATTCTACCCTGTGACCATATGCCTTTTCATATGCATATCGGGTCAGACTGGAATCCTGTTCCCTCCTGCTCCTCTAGATGTGATTGGCTTTCAGCACAGCATCCTTCTTGGCCTTTAGTCTCGTGGATTTGCCCCAACAGCTGCTGGAGAGACAGCCGTGGTTTTCATGGTTACCAACTACACGAGACTACCAGGAATGGGATCAGGGAAGAGTATAAAAAAGAAACTGGGGAGAGGAAGGATTTGTTAGTTTTGCTTTCCCAATTGTTCTTGCGTGAACTGTCCTTTGGGATGAATAAGTGATTGTGAAACTTTGTGTGCTTTCTTTTGTTTTAACCTCTCATCTTTTTTTTTTTTTTTTGGGAAGATACACTGTTCTTACATTTTTATTCCCTGAAATGAAATGGGAAGGGGAATCAATTAAGACCATTAAAAGGTTTTCATATTAGGAAAGGGCAGGCCTAAAAATATTTTCAGCACTGGTCCCTGAATTCTATCCTAGGGAGAAGTGGTAGTGAACACAGAAGACTAGAGAGGCTGAATTAAGTGTGGCTCTTGCTTCCCACTACCACCTCCACCCATTGGATGAGCCATCTGATGCTTCCTCTTTTTTAATCTTTGTTACAAAGGATAGTTCTGTGGGGAGGGAAGAGAATGAGATATAGTCAGATGTGAATGTGATAGAAATAAAAAGATTCATGTATTTTAAAATATTTTTCAAGAACAGCATAGTTTGTTAGAACTTAACAGAAAAGCAGATATAGGAACACTCACTACAGATGCATTTTTAAAAAATTGTTTTTGATTGTTATCTTTTATTTCTACACAACCTTAATTTCCCATTATCTTTCTCCTTTCCTGCACTCTGAGGTATCTCTTAAGAGACTACAAAACAAAAAGGAAAAAAAAGTCAATCAAATCCAACAACTAATGTCCTCTTCCCTCTCTAAGGTCCCTCTGCAAAGATGAGAGGAAAATGCATTTTCATAACTTTTCTTTGTGACAAAGCTGGCTCATTTTAATTACATAGTAAGTAATTATACACGATTGAGGGCAACAAAGTGGCACAGCGGATAGAGTACCAGTCCAGGAGTCAGGAAGACTCATTTTCATGAGTTCAAATTTGACCTCAGAAACTTACTAGCTGTGTGACCCTGGGCAAGTCACTTACTACTGTTTGTCTCAGTATCCTCATCTGTAAAAATCAACTAGAGAAGGAAATGGCAAACCACACCAGTATCTTTGCCAAGAAAACTCTAAATGGGGTCACAAGGAATCGGACTTGAGTGAAAAATAACTGAATGGCAACAGGTGTTTGGTGGATAGCAAAGTGGGAGGTATGATGTATATATAGAAAAAACACCTATAAACAAAAGGATATCAATAAAATTTTATTTTTATGAAAGTGTAAGGCCAAGGCTTAAAATGACTATATAAATAATAGTGTTTAAGCTACTTCTTGTAATTCTTTTCTTTCATAAATGGCGAAGTCTTAATGTGGCAGTTAGTTTGGGATTTTCCCCCATTACCACCAAAGAGACATTATGTCATAGGTGAGATGTAAGGAGTTGATATCTGTAAACAGCTTTGGAGACTGAAATTAGCCCATCAGTATCCCTTCCAGTCTGTATCAAAGAAAGATCATAAGTAGATGAGATTTCTAACATGATTCCCCCATATCATAAAATGCATATTTTTTTTGTATACAAATAAATGTTTATTGGTATCCATATCACTTATCTATGCCAGAATCTTGTTATATTCTATCCTTGGGATTCAGGCTATGAGGTTACATTACAATTGAGATTTTCTTATAAAGAGAACCTTTGATACTCTAACTGTACTTCCCTAGATGTAACAGTTCCAGGAGAGGTGTTAGCTAAAGTTCAAACTACACTTTACTTCAGGTTTAATATTGTGGTGTTAACAGCCAGAAAGGTAGAACTAATTTGTAGGTTTATTATCACTAAATAAGGAGCATTCAAAGAGCAATAATTGCTAGTACGCTGTGTGGGTGTAGACCTTTCAAAGACTCGTTAATGAACCAGATGCTCCCCTCTGTTTTTTTGGTAAAGATGTATCCTTTGCCAGAATATGACTTTTTCTCTTTCCTGGTGCTGTTAACACAGTTTGTAGTGGAAGGATCAGTGGTATTGAAGATATAAAACCTAAGTTTAAGCATACTAGCTACTGAGAGTCAGTTGGTCTGCTGTGAGCGTGAGCATTTAGACCTCAGAAATTTAATGCTTCCAGTCAGAACACAATATTTTGTATGTCTCTAGACTTTAAAAAGTGATGAAGGAAAGATTAATACAGATTAACCTTAAGTGTGTCTGCTGGTATTTACAAGCATACTACCTTGGTCCAGGTTCTGATGTGCTCACCATCTTGTGACTGGACAAATCCTTTAACTGCTTTGAGCTTTGTTCTCCTGGTCTGTGAAATGGAAATATTTGGACTACCTACCTCATCACTTCTTTTGTTTTATTTTCAATGACTTGTTTATTTACTTTTAGTTTACAAGATTCAGTTCCACAATCCCTTGAGATTCAGATTTTTTTCCCCTCCCTTCCTTCCCCCCATGGTAGGGTGCAATCATGTATAGGATCTGCAAATACTCTCACATTGTACAATAGTCTGGTTGTATAGAAGGGTTGTAAGCAATGAGTGAACACTGGGAAAAAAGAAAGAAAACCAAACATGGAAAAGAACGATAGCTTGTAGATTGCTTCAGTCTCCATTTAAACTCTGGTCTTTCTAGATCCTTCTCTGAATGTAGATATGTCCTTCCATCCTGAGACTTGTAGAGTTGTCTTATAGCTGTGCGTTGCTGAGAAGAGTCCAGTTCATCAAGGCTGGTCATCACACATACGATGTGTCTGTGATTGTGTACAAATTTTTCCTGGTTCTGCTCTTCTTACTTAGCATCAATTTGTATAAGCCTCTCCAGGTACATATGAAGTCTATCTCCTCCCCATTTCTTATAGCACAATAGTATTCTATTACATTGATATATCACAACTTGTTTGGCCATTCTCCAATTGATGGGCATCCCCTAAATTTCCAGTTTTTTGCCACCACAAAGAGAGCTGCAATAAATATTTTTGTACATATGGTTACCTCATCACTTCTTCACAGGATTGCTGTGAAGAAAATGCTCAGTAAAGCTTAGAGTGACTTTTATTGTAAATGTGAGCTTTTCCTTTTCCAATCTCTGTCCTTCTTCATAAGGAGATACTCTATGTCTGATACTCTGATGCTTCCCAGTCCTGATTTGGAACGGTTCGATTTTGGGGATTCCTTTAATTCTCCTACCACCACTATCGCTACCAACCTCCTTTTTTTATAAACCTTTTCTTTATGCTTGCTTGTATCATAAATGAACTGATATTGAAATGACTGTGAAGAATAAAAGTTTCTTTAGCGTCACTCACATTAAAATTCCCATGTAGTCATCCCAATTATCATCACACACACACACACACACACACACACACACACGCACACACACACAATTTACATCTCTTGATCCTATGAGGTTAAGATAGGTGATTTTAACTCCAGTAAGGAAACTGGTGATTAGAAGTTCAGTGACTTGCCCAAGGTCACACACTTAGAATGTGACAGACTCAAACCCATGTCAAAGAATGCTAAGTCCAGGGCTCTTTCCATTCTCCCATGTTGTTCTGTCTGATTGAACACTGTGTGACAGGGAAGAATGCCAAAATTAATTCCTGTCACCTGGATTTCATGATAATGCATTTGCCTTTCGACAAATAATGCTTTGTCTTCAGCCATAATAGAAGTGGCATATTCAAAGCAAGACAACTTTATTTTTCATTTGATCTCCAGTTCACATTTGAGTGAGAACAAAAGATATTCCTGGAGATGAGGACTACCTGCTTACAGGTACCATCCTAGGAACTCATCATGACAGTAATGACAAGATGGAAAGTTAACAAGATGTATCTGGCAAAGTCAGAGTTCCTGGATTCAGATCCTGACTTTACTACTTACTGTATGTGTGAACCCTGTCAAATAACCTGACTTCTCTTTGCCTCAGTTTCCTCATCCATAAAATGAGAAACTTGGACTAGATGGTTTCTGAAGTACCATCCAGCCCTGAGTTTATGAAATTTAATTCCAGCTTTTATTCGTGTCGAGACTTTAGGCTGTTTTCCCCCATGGGCTGTGTAGCTGACCTTGGCCCCACACTCACATGAGATTGTTAAACTGCCTTTGTAGTTTCTGCTGAGGGGCTTTAGTGCTCTGACCTCTCTTCTCCTGCTGAGATTTCATGCAGAGCCCAGCATAGTCAGTGTCCACATCTAATTCTGTCTCTCTGTGGTATGTTGCACATGCTTAGTGCTCAGCATTTACCGCTGACAATTCTCCAGTTACCTTGATAAAAGGATGTGATCCCAAAGGAGTTTTGTCCCTACCAGGTAATAATTATTCAGGGGTAAAGAGTTTGGGTATTTTGTTTTTAGTTGTTACTTGATTATTTGGAGGTGTTTGGTTTTTTTTTTACTTGTCAAAGAGAAAAGAGGATTTTTTTTCCCTTTTCTTTTTTTTATACAGACATAATGTGACTTGGCACCTGCCTAGAGAATTGGTCTTGTGTCCAGTGGCACCTGCCATGATGGCATCTGTTATCTCAGGAATTGTGAAATATTTATGAATAATGTAGGGCTGCCTAAGCAAAATCTTGTCTTTTAGAAAAATCCCAATTTAAGAAGACATTGTAATTGGATCAGCATAGGTAGCATTGTAGGAAATTTGGTCCCCTGAGTTAAAAGCAGTTTCAGAAGTCTACTATGGTCGTCTATCTTCTTGATGCTAGCTAGATCTGATTAGCTCCAGATTATTCAGCAGAGAAAGCAGATTGGAATCTGTTTAGAGGCACTAGATTTGGGAAGAGAACAGATTGGAACCTATTTAAAAGGAAGGGAGGAGTAGAAATTTGGGTTTGTTTTTTTACTAGGTCAGCAATAGTCTGAAGAAATGAAATTTCTCCTCTTAATTGTTTTTTGAGGTGAGGTTTATCGGAGGTGTGTGAGTTATTTCAATCCAGCCCTTGGTGCATTCATCATGCTAAAATTGAGTATAACCTGATGTAGAACAAAAAAGTCCAGGTTCAAAGAATGAACTTTCTTGAAACCAAGTAAAGCTGAGGGGTAGCATCTTCATTCAGTTATGACAAGCATCCTGGTGTCAGGAGCCAAATTGTCCGGACTTTGGGGCTTCAGCCTCCAGGAATCTTAGGGTAGTAAACTGATACGAAGTTAGCATGATTTCTAATTATTCCCCAACTCCTACCTTGGCATACAGTAAAGAATTCTCTTCCCTTTTTTCCTTGTAGGCCGGTGATAAACACTACCATCCAAGCTGTGCGCGATGCAGCAGGTGCAACCAAATGTTCACAGAAGGAGAGGAAATGTATCTTCAAGGTAAGAAGGACTCAGCAGCAGAACATCTTTTCTATTCCAGAGAGAAAACCAAGCCTGCTACTTGGACTAATGTTTTGGTGGAGTTTTTCTCACTTCCTTGTTTTGTTGATACATTCTTTTACACTATATTCACTTTCCCCTAATCCCCCTCGCGACTATAAATAGAACTCTGTTCAAGAACAAAGAACAGCAGTTAAACTTTCCAGAAAAGGGCTCTTCATTAGTGTCTAAGCTGACCCTAGCCTAATAAGTAGGGCCAGAAGCTACCTAATTACTTAATTAATCAGACCAGCAGCTATAGCCATACCTGTCTTTGGGCTTAAGCCAATACACAGAATCCCTTTCACTTTGTGTCACAATGGAGTAGAGTAGTTTTGAATAAGTGTAAAAATCTACCATTCTTATCCTAAAAGTTAAAGACGATCACCTCGCCTTTCTTCCATCCTCAAAATGATCATAAAAAAAAAAGATCTGGATGAGCTAGAGTTTATAAAGTCAAACTACCTGATAGGTGTTTTCTCTCTCCTTTCTTCAGGGTCCTTCAAGGCCTTTGGTTTCAATCAGGTATTTTTTTGCTTTCCCCTTTCTTCTCTCCCTCCCACCCCAGTTTCCTTCTATCGTTGATCAGGTTAGGTTAAATAAAGAAGATATCCTCCCGTACTTGGTGAATTATATCACACCTTTTTTTTTTCTTTTTTTCCCCCACTTAATGGAATTTTATTTTTTCCAAATTAAATGTAAAGATAGTTTTCAGCATTCACTTTTATATGAGTTTGAATTCCAAATGTTTTTCTCCCTACCCCCCTCAAGACAAGAAGTAATATAATATAGGCTATATATGTACAATCATATTAAACATTTCTGCATTAGTCATGTTGCATCACCTTTTCCTTTGTCCCATTAAACTACCACAACTCTCACATCCACAGTGTCAGAGGAAGAGTCCAGAGTCCTTGAGGGAAGAATCCCTGGGTGGAGGAGACATTGATCCAATATTCATTTCTAGAGGGTCATTTGGAACATAATTTTGAGCAATTTCTCTAGTATGAAAATGTTTTCAGTTTGGGGTTTGTTGGGTGATTTTTGCTTTTTTTTTTTCCTTCTCTAAAAACCTAGAAGGTGACAGAAAGGAAATAGGAAAGAAATCTTTTTCCCGTTAAGCTTTTTGCTATTTTTAGAAGAAAAAAATAAATCTCTCTAGTTAGAAAAGAGCTTATGAGCATGACTAGCAAGTACTCAGGAAACACTGCTCTTTTTTTTTTTTTTTTTTTTTGTAATCATGGTACCTCGACTATTAGGGTATTATATTTTACTTTTACTCATTGCATAGTAACTTTATATGTTTTTATCTGTGTTTTGAAAATTATTTGTATTTTTCATGCATATAGGAGATGCTTGTAGAAATTATCCTACATATAAGACAAATTTTTGTTATTTGGCCTATCCCGCCAAAATGTAATTCTTACAGTCACATTCCTATTCTAAAGACTCCCATATAATGTGATTTTGGAGACACTTTGCAAAATAATGGCCACATATCACTAAATTTTTAATACTAATAATACCTCCTGATATTTATAGTTTTGTAGGTTTTAATCCACTTTGTCAGTCAACAAGCATTTATTAAGTGCTTACTATAAGCAAGGCACTATATTGAGCACTGAGGATAAAAAGAAAGACAAAACATCCCTGCCCTCAAGGAATTTACATCCCTTGGTTCTGTGAGATTCACAGAAATGTGAAATTAATTAATTATATGAGGAAAGTAATATTTAAAGAAGTTAAGAGACTTAACTTCCCAAGATCACACAGCTAGATAGTGGTAGAATTAAGACCAAACTCATGCCATAGGATGCTAAGTCCAAATCTCTTCTCACTTTACCAAGTTATTCTGAGTAGGTGACGCATGACCAGGAAGAATGCCAAAATTTATTCTTGTCATATGGATTTCATTGTGATGCATTTGACTTTAGACAGATGTGCTCTGTCTGCAACCATAATGGAAGTGGCACATTCAAAGATGAACAGCCTTGTTTTTCTTATGGTTTATAGTCAACATTTTAGGACTTCATAGAATACTGATCATGTCTTTCTAAAATTAGGGAGTTAGAGGAAGTTGGGAGATTTTATATCCATTGGTGAATGAGTTGCATAGGTTCCAGGGGTCTGGACCACATCATTTTTAAAAGTCTTGGGAGTTGAATGGAGGAGGTGATTTTAAAATCCCTATACCACTCTGGCACACTATATTAACAATACTTGACCATGTATTAGGAAGGGAAAAATCCCAAGACCCAGAAATTACCCTGATATTCTGTTCCAAGACAACCTTTGGTATACTTTGCCCATTCTCTCAACACTTCCCCTGAGAAGAATGAGTGATTTCTTCTTCTGCAGCTCAAACTCAAAGCCAAATATCTGAGACTCTGAGTCACATTCCATGAGTGTGTCTGACCTCCTGATGAGAATGTTTACATTGTGTGCTGCTGGCAATCAGAAGCAGCCCTGGTGTTCTGGGCTTTAGCCCGGTACTCAAGAGAGCCTTCAGAATGCAAACTTTCCTGGGATCTGACCTTGGCTCTCCTTAGTAGCTTGCTTTGCATTAACAGGACTTCCTCTGCCTTTCATGGGACTAAAATGACTTCAATTTTTACATGATGGAATGAGAACTATTTGGGAGAGGGAAATGTTTGTTAAACAGACATTAGTGGACAATAATAATGATTTTTAAATCTATTTTTCTTGCCATCAGTTACATAGTATTTTAGACCATTGTAGTGTTATATACTATTGCACAAAAACCACTTAGAAGTTACTTTAAACTTTAAATTACTTTAAAGTTTGTGTGTATATACATATACACATACTTACATACATATGTATGTGTCATTGACTTTAAAGCACTCACAATAGTAATAAAAATTTTTTTTCTCATAAAATGTTAGATCTGAGAAGTACTATAGAGACTGCCCAGTGAGGTTAAAATGACTTGACTAGTCAGTGCCCCAAATAGTAATAACAGTAATAATAATATTAACACCAACAATAGCTGGCATTTATGTAGCTGTTTTGGGGTTTGCAAAGCACTTTACATATGTTATATCATTTGGTCCTTATAACAGCCTTGGAAGATAGTATTATTATCCCTAGTTTTCAGATGAGGAAGTTGAGGCAGACAGCTGTTACGGGACTTGTTCAAGGTCACAAATGTCTGAGTACATATTTGAATGCATGTCTTCCTAGTATCAGGTACAGCCCTCTAACCAATCAATGTATCACTTACCTGCCTCTAAAAATCGTACATTTAGAACTAAAAAGTGCCTTCAAGGTCATTGCATTCGATCCTCTTATTTTGCAAATGAGGAAAATAAGGCCTCAAAGGTTAAATGACTTGCCTAAGATCATACAAGTAATAAGTTATCAAAGCTAGGATATGAACCCAAGTAGTCTGATTCCAATGTCACTCCACCAAATCTCTTTCCACTTCTAGATACCAAGCTCACATAATTTTCATAGATGGAAAGACTGTTATTAACTTCTCAAAGGATCATGGAGTTGAAAACTACAAGGATTCTTTGATGTCATTTAGTCCAATTCTTAATTTATAAATGAGAAAATGGAGACACCAATAGGTCAGATGCCTTGTCCAGTCTTATACAACTTCTACACAGTGAGGCTTTAATTAACTTTTTAAATTTTTTACATCCTTCAAACTTTTCTCTGAACCTGGGCAGATCTCGTTTTCATGTAGGTTTTAATCTTTACTGTACATAGAGATGTTACCTCATCCAGAGATTCACATTCATTGGTTTATTAACTCTAAAGATAAAAAGTAAAGTGATTTCTAGCATAGCTTTGTAAATAAAACCATTTTGAGATACCATCTTATCCTGATCTAATGGACAAAGTAACTAGAATTATGAAATTCAGTGCTGATGGAGTGTTAATTATTCCTATATATTGTTGAAGGTACTACAATTTGGTGAATGTTCTTAGCATAGTAATCTGGGAGTATATAGTTAATTATAAGATTAGTCATTGCCTGTCACCCAGCTACTGAGCTGCTAAGGCTATACACTAAGGAGATTGTTAAAAGAAAAACATGATCAAAAATATTCATAGGTATTTACTCATGATATAAAAGGGGGGACCTACATGTCCAATAATTGGAGAATGTCTAAATAAATTATGATATAATATGTCAATGTGAGAGCATATTATTCAGCTTTTAGAAATTGACAGTCTTTGAAGAACACAAAGAAATATGGAAAGCCATGCAAAATGATGCAAAATAGAGAATAGAAGTGGAAAAAAACATTGATTATACAATTTTTTAAAAAGAATTTTAAGTATACAGATGAAAAAGAAAAGACAATGGGCAAATAGATTGGTACTTTTACTTTCTTAAAGTTTCTATTTTTAAATAAAAAGGTAAATAGTTCATATTCAGATCTGTTTGATACAGTTCCATATTATGTTTATTGAGATGTTTCTAATTAATTATTTAATTCAGACAATTAATTAGTATTTCAGTTATATACTATCACTCATCCTGTTTGCCTCTTGTTTTCCCTGACACTGAATTTACTGGTTGTTTTAATATCACATAAACATGCCTTGCATTTATGAAATTATAATGTGTTAGTGAGAAAAATCATGGCATAATGGATAGACATCTGGTATTGGAGTCAGGATGACCTTGATTCAAATCTCATCTCTGGTACATACCAGCTGGTCTGATCCTTAAGCGAGTTAATTTACATCTTGATATGATGGGCCACTCTTTATGATCACATGTTGTAGAACATTTTCCTACCTGCATTGATAGAGGGACCTTCTACCGCCTACAGTGAAGTCCTAAGGATAGCCCAACTCCACTTCCCAATGTAGTATATAGAGAGGTAGGCTGGCATGGGACAAAGAGGGCCAGTCTCAAATTCAGAAGGGTTTTGGGTTCAAATTCTACCTTTGGCACAAGCTAACAACCATGGGCAAGTCATTCAACCCATCAGTGCCCCAGGTAACTTTCTAAGACTTTAAATTACAGAAGAGCTGTCTGCTTTCATTGTTGCAGGTAGTTTCCACAACTGAAGTTACAATGATGAAATTGGAGGAGGGAGGTAAAGAGAGAGGAAGGGAGAGAAATATGTGTCATCTATAGATATATTTACATACAATTATATACATATATCTTGTGAGTGTATGTGTGTATACATATTATGTCTGTATAGTTTCAGAGTATGTTGATAGAGTCAGGAATAAAATGCATCAGCACATTTTTGAGTAATCAATGTTTTCTGCAAGGGATAACTGTAACCTCTTTAGATTAAATCAAAATTTACTATGGAAAACTCATCTAAAATCTCTTGGGAGGTTTCTTACTCCATTGTTTGAGAAGTGGGAGACGGGTGAGGATGTAAATAGTAATCAACAATTTTATGGCTTCTTCCTTCTGAAGCTATTTTACTTTTAACCAATGGATTTTGTCTTCCCAGGTTCCACCGTTTGGCATCCAGATTGTAAACAGTCCACTAAGACAGAGGAAAAACTCCGGGTAAGGGAAGTTTGAGAACTGGGTCTTAGATCCATTTACAAATCAGATTGTTTTGCGTATTGAGTAACCCTTGGACGAAACTGATTTCTCCTGTCCCTCAATATCTGATTCTAGCCTATTACTCCAAATGATAGTGACGGATGTTAGTCTTGCCTTACTAAAGCAGTTTCTAAAAAAGTACATCAAGGGAAATTTGAATAATAACAGGTGATAAAAAGAAGTCATATGATCTTTGTATTCAACATGTTTGGAATCTGCTAGTCATACTGTAGACTTTGTTGAATTTAGGACAAAACAGATTCCCATTTCAACCTAAAGAAAGTTATCATTCATAACTTGAATCTTACTAATTGTCAAAATGAACCTCTCAAAATCAAAATTGCCAAAGTAGCCTCAGCATCCACAGGCTTGTTCTTTTCCTTCTGGGTTCCATAATCAAAGACTGGAAAGCTAAGTGCTACAGGAGCTAATGTGTTGGACCTGAACCAGGACAACTTGAGTTCAAATACTGCCTCAGACACTCAGACTCCAAATAAGTCATGTGACACTATAAGCCTTTAGTTTTCTAATCTGTAAGTTGGGTCTAATAATACCATCTACCTCCCAGGGTTATTGTAAGGACCAAATGAGATAATATGTGCACAGTGGTTTTTTTTTTGAGGGGGAGGCCAGGGCAATTGGGGTTAAGTGACTTGCCCAAGGTCACACGGGTAGTAAATGTTAAGTGTCTGAGGTCGGATTTGAACTCAGGTCCTCCTGACTCCAGGGCCGGTGCTCTATTCACTGCACCACCTAGCCGCCCCACAAAGTGCTTTTTGAACCTTAAAGAAGTATACAAATGCTAGCTATTACTATTCACACTAGGAAGGAACCTTAGTAGCCATTTGGACCAGTTCATATCTGAAAAACAATCCCTACTATAACACATTCTACAAGCGGTCATTCAGCCTCCACTTCAAAGCCCTCCACCTTCTAATCCAAACCACTCCATTCTTGACAGTTGGTAGCATTTTTTCCCTAAAAATAAGCCCAGGTTTGACTCTTTGTAACTACCATCTATTGCTTCCTCCACTGCCTTCTGGTAAAGAACAAATCTAAAGCCTTCCTCCTTCACATCCTGGAAGACGCCGTCATGTCCTTCCTGAGTAATAGCCCCATTTCCTTCGGTCAGTCTTAGGACATCAGCGTGAGGCCCTCGACCATGCTGGTGTCCTCCTCTCACTGTTCCCCAGCTTCTCTGCAGGCTTCCTCAGATGTGACTAACAGAACTGAACATCCTGTCCCAGATGTGCTGTGATGAGGGCAGAACACAGGGGGATTCTCACCTTGTCATTCCCCCTCTTAATGTGAACGAACTCCTCAGGTAGCTTTGGAATTCAGCACAAGAAAAGTCCAGGTATTCTTCCCAGTTATAGTCCTATAATTTTGAAATAATAAGCAAAAGAATAGTCATGTCATTGGAATATTTTGCTTTTTTACCCTCAAAGTCTTCTCCTAGCCTTAATAAATCCTCAAAGCGGCCCTGAGGCAGGCCGAAAGACTAGGCCTCTAAGTAGGGTTGGAATTTAGACAGTATAGTGGAGTAGACAGCGGGCTAGCCTTGGAGATAGGGTAATTTAAAATGACATAGTCCTGCCTCTATCACATACTAATTGCAAAATGATGAGCAAATCACTTAAGTTTTCAATCTTTTTTCTATGGCTACAAGGTAGAGACATGTTTAAAAGCTGCATTAGTGAAGAGAGTTACCACACCAGAACTTGCCTGCATCCCTGAAATCTCTGAAATCACAGAGCTAGCTAGACCTTCACCTCCTCCCTCCTTCCCCACACAAAAAACTGTGTTTGCCACTCAGGCAGCTAGGTGGTGCTGTGGGTAAGAGTTTCCAGACCTGGGAGACCCAAGTTGAAATTCAGCCTCAGGCATTTACTAGCTATGTGACCCTAGGTGAGTCATTTAACATCTGTTTGCCTCAGTTTGCCCATCTGTAAAATGGGAATAATTTTAATAATAATGAAAAATAATAAAACGCCTACCTCCTGGGGTTGTTATGAGGATCATATGAGATAATTTTACAAATGTTAACTGTTATATTGCTATATTATATTATGTTATAAATGTTAGCTATTATATTAATCCCAGAATTCTCCTCTCCCCACCACCATGGTAGACAGTGTTTATTATAACAAGAATAAATTAACAGGCTTGGGGGCAACGAGATGGCATGGTGAAAATCTGGCACTTAACTCTAGCTGTGTGACCTTGGGCAAGTCACTTAACCCCAATTACCCTGCCTTCCCACCCTTCCAAAAAGACAAAAAAAAGTAATTAACAGGCTTTGGATGTTTGAGACTAAGCCCTGTGCCCACACTGCTGAAGGAAGCTTTCTTTGGTGGCCTTGAACTAAGAGGGTCTGGAGTTCATTTCTCCCAGCTTGGTGTCAGAAAAAAGGGTTGCCTGAACTTTCTTTAGGAGTTCACATTTGATCATCCTGTTTGTTTTATTAGTTTGCCCTCTGCCAGTAGAAGAAGCATTTGAGCCAACTGAGTCAATTTACTGATCTTATTACCAGAGCAGTGAGCATTGGTAATGTAGGCACAGTGGTTAATGTCACTTACTTACAAATAGTAACCTTCAGAAAAGGCAGTGGGCTTTGTTTTCACTAGTTTTTGCCAGTTATACAAGGAGTTGCAGCTGTTCCTTTCCAGTGTCTTTGTTTTACTTAATCACACACACACACACACGTTATCTTTTGTTCTTTTTTATTTCAAGTATAGTCTGCCAAATCATAAGAGCAGGGAGTTACCTCTCTCTAAAGGACATCAAGTCCAACCCCCTGATTCTATTTGTGAAGAAACCAAGGCTGCGTGGTTAATCGACTTGCCCAGGGCCATATAGCCAGTAGTGTAGGACTAGACCTCAGGTCCTCCTGATTCCAAGTCTACAACGACACCTTACTGCCTCAAATCAGATGACAATGTTTTGCAACTCACTTGTTTTGGGAATTTTTCCTTCTCTGGTATGCACAAACATACTTCTTGGGCAAAGGTCAAGAAAAAAAGCAAAGACTCTTACAGAATGGAAGGTAGCACGAAAAGATGGAGAGGGTTTTGCACTGCTATTGGAGTGAGCATACAGCAGAGGCTAGAGAACATCATTTAACCTCTATATATCACTACTACCCAATCTGTAAGGTATAAATATTCCTGAGTATTGATCTGCCTCCAGAAATTGTTACGTGTGAATGATCTGGAAATTGATTACATAAAACCCTGATATCACAATGAAAGGACTTATTAAGGCTTTTATTCTCAAATTGGAAGTGTGATAGAGCACAGCTAGGAGATGGTAATGTCGTACTACCCAGACACCACTTAGTGAGCATTGCTCATATTGCCTATCATTGCTATGATGTCTTTGACCTCTGGATCCCTCATTTTACCCTAGTTATTAGTGAAATCTTTTAAAGGTAAATTTGGACATGTTAAGAGGCTAGACTAAATGAAAGTTAATTTTTTTTCCCCCATAAGGATTTCCTCGATTTGCAGATCATTTCAGTAAGGTGATGAAAAGCAGGATTCAGGAATTTAAAAAATCATCTTTATACAAATCACTGGACAAGCATATGAAAAATCCTGATGAATATTTATAGAAATATACATAGATGTGTGTGTGTATATATATATATATATACATACATATGCATATCCATATAGATACATATTTATATGTACATATCTATGTGTATTATATATGTGTGTGTATATATATAATATACATATATATACATATATATATAAATTTTTTTTCCTTCATGCATACTTCATGCATACAAGAATAGCCCAGTGTTTTCATGCTTTAGATCCCTGTAAGATAGCCAAAGCTTACCAAGAGATTCAAGAATACTCTAGTTCAGCCTAGCTCTCCTGCCAGAGGGAATTGGAATTCAACAACTACTGAGTTCTCTTACCTCTAGAGGACATGGTAGTGAAAATAAGCATTGTGGTCCGGAGGAAAGGGCAGTGAATTTAGAATGGAAGGCTCTGTATTCATGTTAATACTTATGACCCTGAGCAAGTTAGCTCTTCCTGTCTAGGTCTCATTTTTCCCATCCATACAATAAAAGAGGTTGGGTTCAATGAGCTCTAAGGTCCCTTCCAGCTCTAAAACTAGTGCCAAGAGTTCCACATCTCCCCAGAATATAATGGTGACCTACAGAGTGGCCTGTCTAGCTCTTCTAGTTGTCCCTACAGAAGACTCACATAGATAACCCTGAAGGCAGCATCATTAGGAAAGTGACTTGTGGATAGATGAAACCACTCTTGTGGTCTCTTGAGAGCATTTCTACAGTGGCCAATCCCTGAGTCAAACCCTGTGCAGTGTATGCCCTTAGTGTAGTTTCCATAGTAAAATAGAGAAAAAAACAACTGCTCAGTATCCCCAGTGAGTAATCCATAGTCTTTCTATTTTATAACTCAAGCAAAGTTTGGAAAAACAGATTCTTATAAGTGAATACCAAATATAATCAAAGAAGTAGATACAGGTTATGGGGATCTGGAACTAGCTGCTGAGAATTTGGAAGGCATTGTCTACTTTGCACATGGACTGTAGTCATTCTATGGCAAGCAATATATGACCTTGTTGTGATCTGAGATTTGCTATTGACTTCATAGATAATGTGTTTATAATTATTAATGAGTGATAAATGTCTTAATCTCGTTAATCTATATATCTGTTATAGAGATTCTGAAATGAAAATGGCTTTATTTATTCCCTCCACTCTCTTGTGTTCTCTCTCTCTCTCTCTTTCTCTCTCTTTTCTCTTCTCTTCTTTCTCTCTCCTTTCACTATTCTTCCTTCTTTCTTCTTCACTCTCCTCTCTTCTCTCTCATTCTCTCTCTTGTTTTCTCCTGTTTTCTCTCCCTCTGTCTCTGTCTGTCTCTCTTCCTCTCTCTTTCTCTCTCTCTCTCTTTTCTCAGCAGCCTCCAAATATGCCACGCTCCTCATCTGAATTCTTTTATCCTAAAAGTCTGATTCGTCGAACACGACGCTCTCCACAGGTTTGCGACTGTGTTTGGACTGAGTCATGATGTAGCTTTCCTAAGCAACAAGCTTACATAACTTAGCCTGGTGCCACTATTCCTGTACAACCTGCCCACTTTGCTTGGGGAAGGAGATGCTCACTTACTCACGCAATTAAAAAATACCCTTTTCATTTTCTAATGTTATCTGTTTTCTATCCAATGGGACATTTAGTGGATTTTTTGGTCTTGTTTTACCGTTTTGGTTTTTTGAACAGTGGTCGGTGATTTTTGTTTGTTAATCCTAGCAGCTAAGAAGCACACCCTAATTTGTCATTTAAGACCCACCAGTTGAGTAGCCTGAATATGACCACGTGTTTGTCATTTTTGAAAGATGTCCTGCAAATATGTTCTTTCATGCCCAGCACACCATGGTATGTAAGGCAAAATGACAAAGTGAGCAGGGAGTAGTACTTGGAGTTATAAAGAATTATCTTCCAATCTCACTTCTGAAAGTCAATCAGCTGGCATTTAATAAGTATCTCCTATGTGCCAGTCACTGTAGTAAGTCCCGGGCATACAAAGAAAGGCAGAAGACAATTCCTGTTTTCAAGGAGCTGTCTGATAGGACAGAGAATGTACAAATAGCTATATATAAACAAGGTGTCAAAAGGATAAGTTACAGATAATCTCTGAGGGGTGATAGAAGTCGAGACCTGAAGGAAGTCGACAGATGGATTTGGTTAGTTTTAGGCATGAGGCACAACCAATAAAAGCACTCAGAGTTGGGAAATGCAATTTTGTAAGCAAGGAAGCCGATGTCACTAGATCACAGAGCGTGTGGAGAGGTGTGAGATGTAAGAAGACTAGAAAGGTGGGAATGGACCACATTGTAGAGTTTTAAAAGTCTGACAGTAGATTTTATGTTTGATCCTGGAGGCAAGAGAGAGCCCCTGGAGTTGAGTGAATGGGAGGTGACCTGGCTAGACCTTAGCTTTAGGAAGATCAATTTGACAGCTGAGTAAAGGATGGACTGAAGTAGGGAAAGACTTGAGGCCAGGGGACCAACTAGCAGGCTATTGCACTAGTCCAGGTGTAAGACAATGAGGACTTAAAACAGGATGTTGGTGGTCGGAGGAGACAAATAGACATATATGAAAAATGTTTTGAAGGAAAAACAATAGGACTTTGGAACTGCTTGGATGGACGTAGGGAGGTAAGAGAGCAAGGAAACAAAGATGGCACCAGGCTTACAGTATGGATGACTGGCAGCATAGTGGTAACCCTCTTTGAATGTAATAGGGAAGTTGAAGAGGGGAAGACTTGAGACCAGTGGTTCTCAACCTTCCTAATGCCACGACCCTTTAATACTCATATGTGGGCATATCAGCATGTGGGCAGACCCGCCTGGAGATGGATAGAGGAGCAGTGTCTCGGTTCCTAAGGCCATCGGAAATATGTGTTTTCCGATGGTCTTAGGCGACCCCTGTGAAAGGGTGGTTCCACCCCCAAAGGGGTCACAATGCACAGGTTGAGAACCGCTGCTTTTGACAAAAGATAATGACTTCAGTTTCAACCATGTTAAGATTTCTACAAGATAACCATTTGAGATATCCTAAAGACAATTAGAGATGTGAGACTAGAGTTCAGGAGAGAGGTTAGAGCTGGGCAAATAAATCTGAGAATCATTTGCATAGAAATGATAGTTAAATCCATGGGAGCTGATGAGATCACTAAATAAAATAATATTGAGGGAGAAGAGAAGAGGATTCAGGACGGAGTTGTAAGAAGATATCCACAGTTAACAGGTATGATCTCGATGAAGATCCAGCAAAGGAACTGGACTGTCCCATAATCTCTCTGAGCCTCAATTTCCTCATCCGTAAAATGGAGATAATCATACCTTGAAAGGCTTTAGCAGATCTCCAATAAAGTAATGAATATAAAGCACTTTGAAATTTTTAAGGAATTATATGAATGCCATTTTAATATGATGAGTAATAATGATAGCGATTAGCCCTTTGAAATGTGAACTTCCAAATATCTACTTGTTCTTGAGCAGCACATCTTTAAGGAACTTTCTTCAGGTGTCTTACATGTATACAAGCTGAAGCTTGTACTCTACAAAGAGTAACTTTGTAGAATTTCATCTCTCTTCACCAAGTGAAACTCAAACAAGAACTCTGATGACAATACATTTGTACTACCCAGCATTTTGATATCACCCCTATTATCCTGGGTCATTTGCCTACTCCTCTTGTCCATATACAAGAAAATAATAGTTATATTAACATTTAGACCATGCCTTAAGGTTTGCAAAGTGATTACATATACTATCTCATGTGAACGTCACAATAACCTTGTGTGGTAGTTGCTGCCATTATTCCGATTTTACAGATGAGGAAACTATGGTGAAAGAAGATTAAGTGACTTGCCCAATGTCACATAGCTAGTATGACTAATAAAATATTTGAACTCAGATCTTCCTGACTCTGAATCAAGTGTTCTGTCCACTATACCACCTGACATCTAGAACCATAATAAGGCCAGGAAGTCTTGATTTTACTTAACCATTCTGGACTTCCTTTTTACTTCTCTGTGGCCATTTCAGATGGTGCCTAATTTACATCTAATTCATTCCTCAGTGCCTTCTTGTTTTGACTTAGAATATATATTTGAAAATTAATATTTGGTCAGTCTTAAATCTCTATATACAAGAATCTTGGAACTAGAATGTACTTAGGCATTATCTAGGAGAACTCTCACATTTTATAAATGAGGAAATTGGGGCCCAGAGCGGTTGTGACTTAGTCAAGGGAATACATCTAGTATGGCCAAGCCAGAACCAAAAGTTAGACACATCTAGTAGTCTTTCCATTATACAATGACACTTATAATGCACTAATTTGGAAATCTATTCTTAACTTAGAGGTAGGTGCTAAATGTAGGTTAGAAGAAGGAGAAAACAGAGAAAGAGGGAGCAGGAAAAGGACAATCCTGTAAAGTAGTTCTTTGCTCATAGGTATTAAGACTTAGGACATTAAAAATTTCAGAAAGTTTGGAAACTGAAAACAATATAGACCCTGTTGCCTATACCCCTAAGCCCCCACAAAAAGCCTCATTATCTTTGTACTTTGTTCCATTAAAAACCATAGAAGTTTATTTTGATCACTCTCTTTGATGACATTAACACAACAAAGGATTAATGACAATTATAAACCCTCAAAGAGTTAGTAATTGTGACTAATCTGTCATTCATTTATAGTGAAGTTACTCTGGCCTGATAGTTATATTCATAGAATTTTAGTGCTTGAAAGGGACCTTAGTTCTTGTCTGAAATGTGTGAACTTAAATACAGTAGCTACTATGACTGAAACCATAAGATTCAGCCATCCGTGCCTCAGCAATATTTAGTAATCAGTTGTTGCTGTGTTATGAAGTAAAGCCCAGTATTCATAGTTAATTTTAGTTAATATGGACAATTCAGTATATTTTCAGATTTCTAGAATTTTCCTCTGGATAACCAACAGACATCAATTAAAATCACAGAATTTTAGAAGTGGGAGGAACCTCATTGACCTTCTAGTTCAATCTATAACAAAAATTATTCCCTCTACAATATCCTTGGCAAATAGTCAACAAGTCTTTAAGACTTCTCATGAGGGGGGTGGCTAGATGGCACAGTGAGTAAAGCACCGTCCCTGGAGTCAGGAGGACCTGAGTTCACATCCGGCCTCAGACACTTAACACTTACTAGCTGTGTGACCTTGGGCAAGTCACTTAACCTCAGTTGCCCTGCATTCTCCCCTCCAAAAAGGAAAAAAAAAAAGACTTCTCATGAGGGAAATCTTCTTTCTACTTTGGGATAACTTTAATTATTGGGACAGTTTTCCTTTTATCAAGCCTAATTTTTAGGCTTTTTAAATTTTTAAAATTTAAATTTTTTTAAAAATTTTAAAATTTCTGCCCATAGATTCTAGCCCTGCCTTTTAATCACCATTCCACATGCCAGGCTATTACATATTTGAAGACAGTTATCACGTACTTCCCAAATTGAGCTTATTAAGGCTGATTAGCTCAGTTTCCTCCAGCTACTCCTCATATGGCATCAGGTCAATATTGCCTCCTCTTGATGCATTCTGTCGGTCTTATAACTGCCCTTCCTTGTAGCACCTGAACTGAACACGTTCTAGGTGTGGTATGATGAGATTAAAGTTGCATGAAGGGACTATCACTTCTTTTTTTCTCAGAAGTTAGATCTTTCTTAATTCAGCCTGAGGTTCCATGTACCTTTTTTAGCTACCTATCACGTCAAACTGATTTTGATCATATTGAGTTTGCATTTCACTAAGACCCTCGGATCTGTTTTAGATGAATTGCTCCAGAAATGCTTTAAAATTGACAAAATTTCCCCAACTTTTATAATACCTTAAACTGCAAAAAATAGCATCAGCCAGAGCTCAGTGGACCAAATTTTTTTTCATTTTGCAAAAATAATATTTTTTAGAGAAAGGATATGATGTTTCTGGGATCACATTTGCATTACTGAAAGAAAGAAGTTGGATGGCTTCTATACTGGGTCTTGGAGACTAAAGAATAAGAACAAAGACTACTCTAGAAATTGCGTGTTTTCTTTCAAACTAATGTAGACCTGTCAGGTGTGGTTGCTGTTTTCTAATGCACCAATTAAGCATTCTGTGTCTACTCATGGAGAAAAGATCATTAGAGTCTTTATGTCTGGACCAAAAAAATTAATATTGCTGCTTATGTATCATTTTATTATTAGCACTGTGATAGCATTTGCTTTATTCATAATTTTCATTTTGTTCATACTATTTTATCACTTTTTTACGTGTTTACCTTCCATCAGAGACAATCAGGCCTTATGAAAACTGAATTTTCATTCCCACTCTGTATTATGTGCATAACTGCATCAGATGTGCACTTAGTAATACCCATACACACATACATTTACACACACATAGATAGGCCCAAATGCATATCAGTATTAAAAACCAGGAAAAGCTCAAAATGATCTCTTCCCTTCCCTGTACTTTACTTTATCAGTGTTATAGTTAAGTGATTATACTAAGGATAAAAAAATATTATTCCTTCTTCTGCAGCTATTACCATCACCCTGTCTAGTGAACTTCAACAAAAACCAAAGGCAGGTACTGTCAACATCAACAGTGTGTGTTATAAGGTGATAATGACCTTATAACAGTAATTATACTTGTAATAGTTCATCAGATCAAGATGATCTGATTCTTCAGGTTCCTGTAGTTTTCATCTCTTTTAGAGCATGGCTTTTAATAACTGCAGTATAGACAAAATAGCCTTTGCCTTGCTGCTCCTGGGGCCCGGGGTTGAGTGAACACAGTTATTCTCAATATGTCATGAGATAGCAGCACACAAATGAAGGGAGATAAAAGATGTCATTTCTCCAGGTATTCACCAGTCAAATCTTTGTTGTTGATAACAAGCAGTAATCAAAGGGTGATGATGAGTTGGAATGAGGATATAAAAGGATCATTGAAGTAGAATATTCATTCAGCAGTCCTGCCTTCAAAATTGTAGGAAAATCGGGCAAAGGAAGAACTGGAGAAAAACAAATTAGATAAAATGCAGCTGATTAGAGTACTTTTAAAAGCATTTCATGAACCCACATGGCTTTTCCAGAATTTCATCAACCAACACTGGTTGGAGTCATTTTTCTTTCCTGTTGAAATAAAGTGCCAGTCTTTCAAGGAACCCTCCATCACTTAATCATGTTTCTCTTAGAGATGCATCTAGCAAGAGGAGAGTGGATAATATTCTTGGGGATAACAAGGAGGTTTTGTGAAAAAAGCAGGCAGAGGATAAAGTAAAGAAATCCATGGAACTTTACATTATAAAGGGAAAAATATTACATTATTCCAGTATCTAACTGGAATGAAATCAAAAGGTAGGTCTCCTTTCTAGTCCCCTTCTTTAAGTTGCTAAAACAATGATTGGATCAATTGTTAAATGCTTTCACAGATTAGGGCAAATCTTTAATGCTTGTGATCTCTATTTCTCTTTCCTCACTTCTGGGGAGATAAAGCTTTTGAAAAATGGTAGGGGGGGAAAAGAAAAATGGAAGAAGGGACTGAAAATATCCCAACAGGCCTTCTAAAATGTTCTTTTTCTCAGTCATGTTGGAAGAAGTGATTGAAGAATAAAAAAATATATATCTGCTCCATTATCAAAAATTGTTTAGCAATAAGCAATTATGACTAAATTGCTCAGTGAACTTCTTGCTGTCTAACTTTATCTATGGAACAGATGTTATATCTTTTGGACTAAAGAAGGGGAAAATATCTTTACTGTTAATATGGATACAAGTTTGTCACCAAGAGCTATAGATAAAAGGAATTCTGATCTTTTGGCATTAGTTCATATTTACTAGAGCGCTGTGACCAAGATCTAATATACTAGAATAAGAAAGAATTATTACTATTTTCAGTATGTAAGATTGATTTAAGGAAGGAGTGGGACCTTTAGACTTATACTTTTATATCACCTGAATACCAGGATGCAGAAAGAGAAAAAGCATAGACAAATAATAAATGGGTCATATAAGAAAGGAAGAAGATAAATAAGGTAGTAATTTCTGAAGCGGTGCCTCTATCATTTTGGGGGGCTTTTGTACCCCAGTTTGTAAAACTCTCACTTTTGGTCGGGTAACTATGTATGTAACATCAGTTTGTGACAAGCCTGTGCCATTAAGCTGTAAAAGTCACACTTTCCTTCAGCCATAAAGGCATTAACTCTGCCTCTCCCCTTCCCCCAGCCTGAAAGTCTTTTCCCAAGCTAGCAGTAAGTCTGCTAGATAGTTCCCATGAATCAGTCACCCAAGTATTCTTACAGAAATACATAATCCCTTTGTTCTTAGTGGCCAGCTGTGCTTTAGAAACCTTGAACAACATTATCAAGGAGATAACTCCCTCCTAAGATGGTCCCTAATCAATCTAGCTTCCAAACTTGGCACATCAAGCCTATCCTCCCAACCGCCACATTGGACTTCTGTCATTCATCCTTTACCAAAAAGTTACCTAGTGATGGTCAAAATAAAAACCACACCTCTCCCTCCCCCTCCCATTGGATTTCTCCCAGTGAATTATGGGCAATACGCCAGCGCAGTTGATATTAAAAATGCATGGCCCTTTAGGCACTTAACCACTCCCAGACTCCTCCCTAATCCCACTTTTGCCCTGCTCGTTAGCATAATGAACCTATGACTGACAGTTTAAGTCTTTAAAAGGTGCATCTCCACCCCCTGCATTTTGCAGGCTTTTTCTATCACAATCCCTGCCCGCTGAAGAGTGTCACACTAAACCCTCCCCTTTTGCAGGTCTTCTTTCTCTCTCCCCCTGCCCGCTGAAAAGCATAACTTTGTAACTTTGTCTTAAATCCCTATCAGCTTTCAGCCCCTTGCTTCAGTGTAACAATAAACTTTTATGACTCTGCCACAGGACGGCTGAGTCCAGTAATTCTTTCGGACGACAAGGAACCTAGAAAGGATTTCATTAGAAATCCTCACTCCTTATCCCTCTTCATTTTCCATGACTTAATAAATGACAGTTTGGGCAGGAATATAAGCTTTTAGGTGATTGACTCTATATGCCTTTTATAGGGGCACCTAGTGGCACAGTGAATAGAGCACCAGCCCTGGAGTCAGGAGGACCTGAGTTCAAATCCAGCTTCAGACACTTGACACTTAACTAGCTGTATGGCCTTGGACAAGTCACTTAACCCCAACTGCCTTGCCTTCCAAAAAAAAAAGATAAATTACATATGCCTTTTGTATAGTTGGACCTTGTCCATCATTGGCCTTTAATGAATAAAAAAAAAAATCAAGCAAGTAAGACTGGGGAAGAGGGGTGGAAAGTAACAGGTGATCAGGAAAAGGAATATAATTTTGCCTTTCAGAAATCTAGAAGTTATCAAACGAACACTCCAGACAAGGTGGGTAATCTTAGAGGAAGGCAATGTTAAAATGCAAGCAGAAAGCAAGCTGAACAGGAACACTTTGGAAGCCAATAGTAGCAGATAGTGAAAAGAGGCAGAAATTAATGAATGTGTAAGTAAACCTTAAACATGGTTCAGGAGAAGGCATATTTTGAATTGTTCTGACAGATAAGAGGCCTAGAGAAAAGACATTATAATCAAGCACAGAGAAGAGAGTTAATTATAATGCTACAGTACTGGGAAGAGAGTTTTCCAGTAACTATTAGAATGAGTGCAAGTGTATGTAGCTGTTCTAGAATAAACGACACACATTTGAAAGTGTTATAGGACTACAGCACCTTGTAGATGAATTACTTAGCATGTCTGAATTCAGATGAGAGGGCATAAAGGTGCAATTCTTTTTGGGGAAATCTAGGGAAAGCCTGCTTTATCTAACATCTGAAATGTAAAGATAACAATCTTTACTGGGACTGATGAGATACAGATGCAGGGGAATCATTCTTCATTTTAAGTTGTACTTGAAAGAAATGCCCTAAATAGATAGGAAATTATTGTAATGTAAAGTTTTTAAGGAACATTTGGACAGACTTTAATTGACATTTACCTGGTGTTACTGGAGAAGCCAGAACAGGTTAAAGTGACATGTCTGAGCCCACAGAGAAGGAACTTTCAAAGATGAATTTTTTAGTAAGGTTATGAAGTCAAAATAAAGTAGAAATAAATTAGATCATAGTTAGACTTAAAGAAGAAATAATTGGAACATTTTCAAATACTTTTTGCTCCCCTAAAGGTGAACTTTAAGCGATAACAAAAAATCCAAGGCAGGACATTGTAACAAATTTGGCAGCTGCTCTTCTCATCTGATTCTGAAGTATCTAATTGCAGTGTTCAAAGTATCAGGTTTGAAAATGCAGAGATAAGTTGGAGTATCAATAGCCCAAAACAGAACAGGAAATTCAGATTTTAAGAATTGTGTGGAACTTGAACTGAACAGTTTATAAAGTCATGGATCCAATGGCAAGTTTATAAAACTAATAGCACAAATTATTAAAATAAATGCTTGGAAGGAATTTGTGAAATTCTAGGGACTCACCATTGAAGGGAAGGAGTAAAGTGAAGATAAACTGTACAGAAACAGCTTAGTTTAGCCAAGTGACCTTTCCCTTCTTTGCACTTAATTTCCAAATCAGAGTACTTAGTATCCCTTTTTCTAAAGTCTCTGATATTGCCATTTTGACACATACCTATCAGCAAATACAGAACATCACAGACTAGTTTTGCCTCAAAACCTACCCTTAATGAATTATTTCCCCCAAAAGAGAGGAAAACAACCCTGTTTGGAAGAAATAATAAAGATGACAACTTGAGAGAGCCCCCAAAGCTTCAGTTTTTATTTTGGCCACTTATATAACATTCTTTATGGATGTTAATGAAAACAGGCAGTTGCCATGGCAACCACAGTAACTCCAGACATCTGATTCTACTGAAATACACCCTGGTCTTCACCACACCCTTGCACAGTGCATAAGATCATAGCTGTTTCACAGTTTGTGGCAGTAAAAATTATTCCCATGAGTGGACATTGTTTTTTGTTGCTGTTGTTTAGGGAATCTCAATTTTTTAAAACACCATTATCTGGAAAATTTGTCACCCCATCTATTATGTAAAAGGCCTCCCTAGTTTTACCATGTGTTCTGGGAACCCAAAGAAAATGCCACCCCATTATGCCCATTTTTTTATAGCTTCTTGATACTGAAATTGAGCTGTATCCAGGCAGCAAATATTTACTGAATGCCTACTATGTACAAAAAACCGAAACCAAAACAAAAAACTGCTAGGCACAAACTTTGGAAATGATACAATCCTTCTCTTCATAGAGCTTACTGTTTGTCAGGGGGTTAATATTACAAATGTACTCGACTGTAACACAATGACATTATCTCAGCGTACTAAAGAATTTCAGAACAAAATATTATGTGAGGCCCAAGGAGAAAGATAGTTGCTGACCTGAGGGATTGGGGAAGACTTTCTGGAAGAGGTGCTATTGGAGGTGGGTATTAAAGGAAGAACAGGAAGTCAGCAGAAGAAAAAAGAGAGGACACAGCTCAAGCAAAATCAAAAAGCTAGGATAACGTAGGGCATTTGTATGTAGAGCAGAAAGTAGTCCAGTTTGGTCACAGCCCACAGAGTTGGTAGCAGGGATAGATATGAATTACCTGATATTGGGTCGGGCCTTGAATGTCTACCAGAGGAATTTAATTTTATTCTTTAGACAATAGGAAGCCACCAGTCTTTTGAGCAGAAATTTTTCTGCTGCAAGTATAAACGACATATTTTGTTGCTCTTATTCAGTCAGTTCAGTCACATGCAACTCTTTGTAACCCTACTTGGGGTTCTCTTGGCAAAGATACTGGAGTGGTTTACCATTTCCTTCCTCAGTTCATTTTACAGATAAGGAACTGAGGTAAACAGGGATAAGTGACTTGCCCAGGGTCACACAGCTAATAAGTATCTGAATCTAGATTTGAACTCAAAAGATGAGACTCCCTGACTTCAGGCCCCACACTCTATCCACTACCCCAAATGACATATAGAATAGAAGTTAAAAGTCCTGCTAAAAGGCTATTACAACAGTCCAGACAGGCAGTGATGAAAGCCTACAGTAGATTCATGGTAGCATAGCTGAAGAAGAACTGAGGGTTGAAGAAAGGTTACAGAATTGACGGAAAATGGTGTGTTAAAAAGAGTACTGGGTTTGAATCAGGATCTGACTTTCGTTCCCAGTACTACCACTAACTGTGTGACTTTGAACAGATCACTTAACCTCAGTTTTATCATCTTGAGAGAATTGGCTTAAATGACCTCTAAGGTTGCTTCGGCTATAAATCAGTGATTCATTATTCAATTTGAAAAATCAGAAACCTTCTTAGAAAGGTCAGGAAAGAATCCAAAACATGGGAGCTAAGATAAGTGATGGACCCAGTAGGCAGAAGGAGTCAAGTAAGTTTGAAGGATAGGTTTAGAGGAAAGTATAATAAGCTTTGTTTGGCTCAAGTTAAATTTGAGGTGCAACTGGAATATTTGGATGGAGTATATATGACTGAGTATATTAGTATATATGACTGAGGTGGGTTGAGGAAGGTCATTGGATTTGAAGAGGCTAAGAAGTTAAATACTTAGAGAGTCATCATTGCAAATGTTGAAGTTCTTAAGGGTAATGGCAGAAGATAAGTTGGAGAGGAAAACTGAGTCAGGTATTAATGCCATTAAGATTTTGGGGAAATGACCTAGAAGTCATTTGTGACCACTAAAACCATAAGAATTATCAATGGTAAGTAGTTAGCCTTCATGATTTCATGAGTCTTGGGTATGGGGATGGTCCAGTGTCTCAGGACCACTCCTGTCTAGAGTTCTGTTTTTATTTCAGTAATGCAGCTGCATTTTGGTATTGATCCTGAAATATTGTTAATCCATTGAATAGAAACCATGTCAACTTAGACTCAGGACTGAGAATCTGATGTAGCAAGCACTCAAGAGAATGACAGTACCTCAATATTATTCAAAATTGAAAATATTGAAGTATCCCAATCTATTATAGATATGAATCACTGTATGAGCCCTGCCACTTAAAAACTGCATGTTTAGAAAACTGCATGTAAACCATCAGACTTGAATATTATAAGAACTAATGACTGAGAAGGCAGTTTTGTACTGTAATTCTCCTGAGCTATGTACCCTTATGCCATCACTGAACACTGGAACAGCTCTGGAATGCTGTTTCCCTGCATTATCATGTACAAACTGATTTATCTCTAATGAAATCTGTGCTTGGCTAAGTACAATTTTTTTGTCACCAAAGCCATAACCAGTAAGATTTATGTCCAAGGCAAACAAAACAGAATATACTCTTGAATCATCTTCTTTGGGATGGCACAAGACTTTAACAAGAAGGGGAGGGAGAAACCAGAAAAGAAGGAGCTCCTGGGGTGCAGCCTCCAGGAAGTAATATCTGCTAGCTACCTGTCTTGACTAATGATTCCTGCTAGGTATTAAAGGAATATTCCTTTAATACTAGGTATTCCTTCCTAGGTATTAAACTAAATTGTTTCTGTGCTATTGTAGATCTGCAAGTACTGTCTATGCTATCTAATCTGTGAACTTGAACTTGTTTTTATATATACATATATGTGTATATATGTGTGTGTATGTATTTAATTGTATTTCAGCATAATTGGTTTGCTAATTTTATACCTTTGTACTTTATTTTATGCACTTAAAAACATTCTGGGGAATCCATAGGTCTTATCAGACTGCCAAAGGGATTCATGATACAAAAAAAAAATAATAATTAGAGCCCTAGAACCAAGCAACATTCACCCTGCCTTGGTTATAGCTCTGACCTTCACCCTCCGGAGAATTTTCACCTTGGGGGTAGGAATGATCACAATCTGTAGTTCTTCAGTGGTATTTGTGACTCGTACCTGAAACTTCAAACTGATAATTCAAGTAAAACTCGTGTGTGTTCTTCAGACCTGGCTGCTCAAGCTTGCAAAGTATAAAATGCAAGTAGGAACATTGCTAAAGATGAAGAAGTTAAATTTCTAAATTAGAATTTTCCATCAAAAATCAACAGGAAGATAAGATAGTACACTAGGCTTTCTGTTTTGTTTGGAAAGTTCTCATCTCAGCATTTGGTCACATTCCAATCATACTTGCTTTCTAGATATTGCCACTGTTCTCACGGTTCTTTGGGTGCTATCATCCATTATTAATGCAACATCAGAAGCCTATAGCCTGTGTAGTTGCATATCAGTGTTTACGTAGGCTTAGTTCAACTCCATATTAATGGATGTGGATTTCACTCCCATGAGCTCAACATGTAATATTTGACCCAAGGGGGAAAAAGTAATAATGTTTCTAAGATCTTCAAAGACTTTATAAACATTCAAGTGCACTTTTACAGTTTTCTTATATCTTTTTCATTTATTTCTTGTAAGTTGTGCTTCATTTACCCATGAAAATGAAAAAGACATTTTTTAAGGATTATAGCTTCCAGAACCTCAGTGTCATTGGTAACCTTGATCCTGAAACATGAACCTTATCTCTCACACGGCAATTCTTGTTTTACAGCCAACCAGGACATCCTCTGAAAGTATTTATTCCAGACCAGGGTCAAGCATCCCTGGATCTCCAGGTCATACCATCTATGTAAGTATCACTTTCAATAAATCTTGTAATTACATATAGGGGCCTCTTAATGCCAAAAAATTTCATGGATCTCCCTGACATAATAGATAACCTGTCAATTGACTGAGAAAATTAATTACAACAAAAAGCTGCTATGAATTCAGTAACAATTTAAAATGAAGTTTCATTTTATTAGTCACAACAGCATCTATCTACATTTGGAAATTAGCAATATATATACATACATGTATGATATGTATAGATATATACACTCACATGAATAACCAGATGGTATGCTTGCTTATTTGTTGTATTGAATTATTTAATGAAAAGGACAGTATGGTTTCAGAGACCATTTGCAATAACTCTTTTGTCTCCCAAAGGTCCACAGGCATGATTTGGTATGCAGTTTACTTATTAGTCGAGAATTGTTTAAAAGTAGCAATAGTATAATTAGTTGAAAACAGATCATCCAAAAGCCATTTCCACTTATGTTATAAAATGCAATTGCATGATTTTTTACCAGTCAGTGTATCTTGATAATTATTATTTGAGTTAATATTAAAATTAATTTTCATTTTCTGACCACATATCTGCTAGGCAGTGGAGAGATAACCCAGTGACATTTTAGAGATCATGGAATGTCAGACTACAAATTTCTTGCAGATAATTTACGTGAACATAATTGAGAGTTGATTGTATATTTACAGCCAGCACTGAGTATTCTTAAATTCTGCCATTAAAGATTATGAGTTTGAGAAAGATAATTAAATATTTAGTTACTTAAAGATGCAGCCCTTGTTCTCCACCATCTGGGAAGACTGTTTACCCATCTGTTTCCAGTTAATTTGCTCTCCATAATAAATTTAGAAAGATATCTTAAAGGTTTTTTATTTTGGCCTACTTGTTGATGAGTTCTCTAGAGGCTTTTTCATAAACTCTCAAATTTTTTTAATTGACTAATTTGCCCAGTAAAGAGGCAGTGTTCCTGAGAATATAATTGTGCTAGTTACTATATCTACTTTCCAAAGAAAACCTAGATGATATTGGCAATAAAGAGTTCCTATCAGATGTGAGCATTCGTGCTAATTTTTCTTTCTCTTTTCTGCCAGGCAAAAGTTGACAATGAGATTCTAGATTACAAGGATTTAGCAGCCATTCCCAAGGTCAAGGCAATTTATGATATTGAACGTCCAGATCTTATTACCTATGAGCCATTCTACTCTTCAGGCTATGAGGACAAACAGGAGAGACAGAGCCTTGGAGAGGTAATAAATTTCCAAAGTAGCTGGTTATTCAATCATATTTGTACAAAATCTCCTTTCCTTCTCTTTGGTTTTATCACTGTTCACAAGAATTGCTATTTGGAATCACCCTTTCACTTAAAAGATATCTATTGTGTGTTCTCTTTTCTCTTCTCTGTCACTGCCACTGCTCATGGTCACCCCATCACCAACACCTGGACTATTACGATAGGCTACTGTGGTTCTACCTTCTTTGAGTCTTTCTCCACTTAGCCTTCACATTGGCCTTTCTAAAGCACAAGTCTGACCATTCAGTTCCACTCTTCAGTAAACTCCAGTGACTCCCTGTCACCTCTAGGATCTAATATAAAGTCCTTTTTGGGGCATTCAAAGTATTGTATAACCTAGTAATCCCTTCCTATCCAGTTTTCTAACATCTTACTCACCTGTTGACACCCCAAGTATTCTGGGATAGTGACCCTGGGCTTCTTGCTCTTTTTCCAACAAAACATTCCATCTCCCGACTCCATGCGTTTTCACCAGCTCTCTTCTATGCCTGAAATTCTCTATGTCCTGGCTTCTCTCAAGTCTCATCTAAAATTTCACCTTCTGCAAGAATCCTTTTCCAGTCCTCCTTAGTCTTACTGCCTTCACTCTGAAATTACTTCCAACTACACACACACACACACACACACACACACGCACACACACACACACACACGTGTGTGTACACATAAATATATATGTGTAAATATACACATATACATTTATATGCTTATATTGATATTGTTATTTTAATGTGTGTGCATGCGTGCATGCACACGTGCAGATAGTTGTTTGCGTATTACCTTCCCCAATAGACTGTGAGCTTCCTGAGAACAGAGACTTTTTTTTTTCTCCATTTCTTTGTATCTCCAGCACTTAGCGCTGTACCTGGTTGGTATATGTAAGGCACTTAATAAATTATTGTTGACTAATCAACTCAGCTCTATCAGGGATACAAAGATTCAGAATAAGAATAATAAAACTTGAAATTTAAAAAAAAAAACTTTTCAAAAGACACAAAAGAAAACAAAAACAAGTTCAGAAGGAAGCACAGCCAGGCAGAGCAGTTTTGAATACATATATACACACATATGTATGTGTGTGCAAACAGTGTAAACTAGAGATTCACAGTTTCATAGAGCACCTTTTTGTGTGTGTTCTGCTGGATGTATTGAATGGTTTGGTTGGATTTTGTTTTGTTTTGCTGTTTAAGTTCAGAATAAAAAAAATAAAATTTTAGATGGAAAAGGCATGATCCTACCCTCAACCTGCTTACAGTCTAGCTGGGACAATAAGGCAGACACATATTAACACAAATAGTACGAACAGAACTGAGGGAATCTGTGGCACAGGCTACAGCCTCAAGGAGAGAAGTCTGTGAGAGTTAAAGTAGTCAGGAAGGCTTCCCAGAGAAGATGGATCTTGAACTAGGTCATGAAGACTGTGTACAATTTGAATAAGAAGAGAAAAGAAAAGACTTTCCAAACAGGGCTAGGGAGATGGAAATGATGTACCATGGTGTGTTCTTGAGATGGTGAAGAGACCAGGTTGGTGTTATTGATACTTAGGTTTTCCTACAGGCAAAACTACCTGTATCCTTATTGCCACTGAGAAGACTCAGAGTGATTACCAAGATAAGGCAAATACTTTCTGATGCTTTCACCCCAAAAGAAAATAGCCGTTGGGTCAAGGACTGTAGAGTCTTTCAGCCTGGCTCCATAGCCCAGGGTTAGAGGCTTCTCCTGTTGTGGTACTCACTTCAAACCAAAGATGGGTAAGACCTGAGCCCGCAACAGAAAGAAGCTTTTCTAAGAGTCAGAAGCACAAATCAATCCCTCAGACAATAAAAATAAACATTTATTCATGAGAAAAAAATACAGGTTACTTTTTACGTGGTTTAATTCTGGTTTCAGTTGGATTGATTCTCAGAATGATTTTTTTTCTTTTCCTTACTTTTTGTCACAAAAATATCTTCCCCTTCCATATTTTATACCCTAAAGTATCTCAGAATTTGAACTTTGCATTGCTTGGGAAATATCTGTTTTCATGTAGTACCACCTAGTGGTCAAGCAGTACCCATTTCTTCAAGACAAAAGAAATTTCACAAGGGATGCTGACTCGTGGCTTCTTCAGAGTTGCTCAAAGCAAGTATCTAAATTCTTCACATTCCCTCAGATATTCACCTTCCTTGTCATGCCAACAATTAGTGTAATTGCCCAGTGGGCAAGATTCAGTTCCCCAGCTGACTCTGGATTTTTTATGGAAACGAGATATAGAGAGAAAGGTCAACATGCATTGTCCCTAGGCAGAGATCTCTTTGGGTCTTTAGCTCCTCCCAGAGTTATCTTTTGAGCATTATTGATACTGCTGTTAGTGGGAAACAAATGTAGCCCAAGAAGCCGTCTTCAGCAGAGACTTTGTACAAAGGTCATCAACCTAAACAAAACTGTCTTCATATAGGCTCTGTGAAAGTGAATGTTGGTGACCAACATATTGTAATTTCTAGCCATTGCTGTACTAATGGATGATGATAATATGAGCAGAATCCTTTTTAATACTAGAGGCAAGTCAGGCAGGCAATCCACATGCATTTATTAAGTGTTTATTACATGCCAGTGTAAACAACTCTAGTGTCCAACAGAAGTCTGATATTATCATTCATTAGGTTCTTGGTACCTCTTACCTGTATTATTTTATTAGGCTACCAGTGGGTCTTCTTGCGTCCTGTCTTTTCTCTCACGATTCCGTCCTGTAAAAGTTGCCAAAGTAATCTTCCTAAAATGTAGGTCATCCCACCAAAATACAACTCTCAGTGATTTCTCATTACCTCCTCATTAGGTGGTACAGTGCTAGGCTGGAGTCACAGATGCCCGAGTTCAAGTCTTGTCTCTGATACTCACAATCTCCCTCACTATTAACCTCAGCCTCAAGTTTCTCATTTGTAAGATAGAAAATAATATTAGCACCAACCTCACAATGTTGTTGTAAAGATCAAATAAGATAACATATAAGTGCTGGCTATAATGAAAATTTCAATAATTATCAAATCAATAAACACATGTTAAAAGCCTGATGTATGCAAGTCTCCCTGTTATGAACTTAAGAGATACAAAGAAAGACATGGACCTTGCCCTCAAAGAGCTTATAGTCTAGCCAGTATATCTTGGCGTAAACATATAAAAGCCTAAATCATAATAAACAGAAAACAACAGGAGACACAGTGGATAGAGCTCTGGATCTGGAATCAAGAAGACCTGAGTTCAAATTCAGCCTCAAATACTTTCTAGTTGTGTGATCCTGGGCAAGTCATTTACCTCAGGTTTTTTTTTCATCTATAAAATGGGAGTGATAATGGTACTTATCACCCAGGATTGTTGTAAAAATAAAATGAGATAATATTTCAGAATATTTTGCAAACTTTAAATCACTATATAGACACTGATGATGATAATTATTATTTAATTTTAAATATTACTTTTATTATTATTTCCCAGATGAAGTGGGGTATAGACAATACTATGCTTTCAGAGAAGGGATAGATCTCTATGGGCAGGAGTGGTCTGGGGAGACTTTATGGAGTTAAAAGGACCTGTACCAGGTCTTTAAGGAAAAGAAGGACTTTGTTAGGCAGAGGGAAGGGAAAGATGGCATAGGCAAAGTCATATGAATATCAGACTCTCCCTGCAATTCCTCTAAAATATTCTTCTTGAACCTTTCCTAAAAATAATGGAAAGAATGCCAGATGTAGTCAGGTGAGACCTGGATTCAAATCCCATCTCCAGTACTTAATAACTGTGTAACTACAGACAGGTCATTTCACCTCTATTAAAATGGAGTCAGGGAGATAGGATTTGGGCTTAGAAGGGACATCATTACATATTTTCTAATGATCACTTTGAGTAACACACCTAGGAAGGAAGAGATTATTAATGGTTTAATTCCTCTGGAAGACGAAAAAAATATGCCTAGAAAAAGTTATGATTGTATCCTTCTTTCCCATTCTTACAGTCTCCAAGGACTCTGTCTCCCACGCCATCTGCAGAAGTAAGTGTTCTATGGGGAAACTGGGCTTTATTTGGGCAGTAAAAATAGTTGGGATTTTTCAGGGTCACTTGTATTCTTCAGTATTTTAAAAAATATATATAAATTCACAAAAATCTGAAAATTATTTGTAGTAGTTGTGAAAAAAAACTTGGGGAAATGTGTTAGTCCAAGTCTTGCCAAAGTCTACAGAATATGGGAACAAATTCAGAAAAATGTTGGCCAGTAATAGAGAGCCACACAATGAATCATAGACAGCTCCAGAAAAGTTTTCAAGGAGTGAAGTCATCTGTCATAATGTGTGATGTGCCTACCTCCGGACTCTGAGATATCATCTCTATGGCTAACACTGAGGAATCAAGTCATTTAACCTCAGTTTCCTGATATATAAAATGGGAATTTTGACATATTACCTTCATCTCAAGGTTATAATAATGAAAATGGGAATCTGAATTATTTTTTTTAGCTCTCATCAGACCTTAATTGTACTGACAAAATCATTCAGTAAACATTTATTAAGCACCTACCTACCATGTGACAGGCACTGGTAATACAATAAGAAAAAAGAAAAATAAATCAGTCCCTGTCCCAAGAATTTTACAATCTAATGGGGCTATTGAAGGTATGTATGTATCATACTGACTTTAGGGGGCTTTTTGGACATTTTATTTTTAGGGATACCAGGATGTTCGGGATCGAATGATCCATCGATCAACTAGTCAGGGCTCCATTAACTCTCCTGTCTACAGCCGTCATAGTTACACCCCAACGATGTCACGTTCTCCACAGCATTTCCACAGACCTGGTAAGGGCAATGGTTATCTATGATTTATCTCCTTACAGGTATCACTATTTTCACGTGATAACTCAGTGGTAGAGAAATGATGAACTATCATTGGCATCGGAAGGATAATGGCCAAGTTTTTAACATTTTTTTCCTCCCCCTGACAACTATCTTGCAGCTGTCTTTCATACTGGTCATTAAATACTGACTTTTTTAAAAGTTGTGTTGGTGATTTCTTATGGATAATATAACCTATGCAAATAATCAAATGTCTTCATCAAGCGATTGCCATTCCATAGTAGGATAATACAGTTTTATTACCTAGACTTGACTAATGATCTGTTGAAAGAATCAAATGCATAAGTTCTTGGTTATTCATATGGCTGTGGAAAGCTTTGGAAGCATTCAGTCTTGCCAAGAGCAGTTAAAAGATCGTTTCTGTATATAGCACTTGAGAACCAGATCAGAATTACACCTGCCTTATGGGTTTTGCTTGACCTTTCTTGATCTCATTCCATTCATTTCAAGTACAGGATCCTCATTGCTGTCAGGGGTAAGGTGGGGATGGGGGGGGGGAGGTGAGGGCTACCTCTGTATGGAATTGGAGAAAAACAAAGACAGATCAGGAACCTGAATTTTTTAACATCCCCCATGAAGTAGAATTAGAAAGGAAGATGTGGGTCTTTCTCTTACAGAGAACCTGAGGGTGGTGGTAAAATAAGTTGTTACTCTGTGCATCAGTAAAGGCTATTTTAAGCATCTTATCTATGATGGAAAGAAAGTCAACATGTTACTTAAGTGTATTTTAAAATGTACTAGAATTAAAACTGAAAGAAATTAATGAATGTAAAAAGGCTGCAAATTTCTGTTTATTGCCAGCAGATTTTATGCACACACAATTCTCATTTGGCCAAAGTAGGTCCCATTCCAAATCCTCCTTACACCACAGTACATAAATAAACAGACAGGTAATGAATACTTGTTAAATTACTGAACTAGACTACATTGGGAGGTTTTGTTTGTTTTTTAAGGCCTTCACTGAATACTTACAATGCCTGAATATTTTTACTTACCAACTGGAAATATTCCACTTAAAAGCTGGTACTTCCAGGTTATAAATAATCCTCTCTGCCACTGCCTCCCCCATCCTTTTACTGTACCCTCTGAGGGAACTGTAAATCATGAAGATAACAGGCATAGATTGTATGCAACAATTGGGAGAATAAGGTTCTCTGAGTACAGGTATTTATCTTTATCCCATAAGAAAAAAAGTCCAGTAAGAGGCGGGGAAGGGAGGGACAGTGAGGGGAGAGAGGATTGAACAGGGAAATATTAACTTTAAAAAAATGTATCCTTAGAGATCATTCAAGAATATTCATTTGTTGTGATCGATTTTTCCTTTAAAACCACCTTATGACTTTTTTGGACTCACCTAGCCTTTGGGAGGTATATTACTCCACTTACGTACACTTCTGCTGCAGTGCAGGTTGGGTCATTTTCTTGGATTTATTCTGCATATCCAAAATGAGGCTGGAGTTAGATTCTGATATGGTAGTGACAGTGGACAGTGTTGATGTCCCTAGTGATTTCTGCTCATGCCTCCCTAAGTCACTTTTGCTTTTCTCTGGCTATGTAGGTCTGCCTTAAATCCTTTAGGTGTGTACATGTTTTGTTTGGTTTTGTTTTTAGTTTTCAGGGTCTACTGATTCTTAGAGATATTTGGAGGCAGTACCATCTGCTTGTGTTGACCAACCTTGTCAGTGAACCTACAAGGGATCTTTTTCCCTTCTAAATCAATATCAAAATGGCATTAAGCTATTGGAGAGAAGTTTGCAGCTTTTAAAAAAAAATTACTGATATTGAGAAACACTTCCTTTCAAACTTCCTAGAATTGCCATCTTCTTACATGTCTTTCAGTTGGCTTTGTTTTGTCAGGTGCTTATCAAAAAACAGCTGCTAATCAATATATTTTGATATTTGCAACGTGTACATGTCAACAGCTGGTTGTCTCCCTACCCATGACGTGTTGCTGCTCTTGTTTTGCCAGCCAAAGACATTTGTCCGGATAGGTGAATCAGTGCCAACCTGTTTTTAAAAAAAACTTTCTAAAACTTTGCCTAATCCTTGACCTGATACATTCTTAACCCTTTCTCCTTCCTCCTTTTCAGACTTCTGATTAAAATGCTTTTTTCTTTGGGTGCCTCTCTCCCTGCTTCTGTCTTAATTTTTATTCTTCTTTTTGTTTTCATTTTGTCCCTGACCCATGATTCCTTTCGCTGCTGCAGAGCTGCTCTCTCCTGGTGTGCAACGGTTGTCATACCTGCGCACTAGCAGTCTTAGCTCCACCCACAATGACTCCCGCCCCAACTCCCCATTCCGACACCACTTCATTCCCCATATCAAAGGTAAGGAGTCAGGCCTTTCTAGCTAGCGCCCTGCATAGTGGAGATTTATTAGCACTCTTATGAAAGCTAATAAGGTTTATCTCCGAAAGGTAGCCTTGAGCTTTTTTAACCTCTCCGCATGCTTCCGATGTCTCACTACACTTGTGTGTGTGTGTGTGTGTGTGTGTGTGTGTGTGTGTTTAGAACTGGCATAACATCTTCCTTTGGGAGGAATATGTCATTTCTAAGGGCCCTAGATGAAGAAAAAAAAAAATATATATATACATATATATATATATATTACATATTAGAAACATATAGGCAATCTACTGCTTAGGGTACAGAGATTATTTTGGTGATTATGTTTCAAAAGCCACTTAATATGTAATATATAGCTCCTATGCTGGCCAAGTTGGTACACAGTTTTAATAGGTGATGTGTATTTTGGAAAATATTTAAGCAACCAACATGTAGAAAGTACCTCAAAAGTGATGAGTTGGTTAACAGTATTAAATCTTGGCCAACATGAAAAGATCCATGGCAACACCTTAAATATTTTTGTTGTCAATTCTCTCTCAAATGTTGTCAGACCTCTGAGTCCATATCTTTAAGCTATCTTCCTTTGATCTGACCTGTCTTCCACTCAGAGAGTGAGAGGTTTTTTTTTTATATATATATATCCTGTTTTCTGTTCCCAAGGTAGGCCTATTTTTGTCCTGCCCCATGTTTCCCTTTGTGATATTTAACCAGTCCTTCCTTGTGATTGTTCTTTCATCTCCTATATCAGGCCTTGACCAGTGTTCTTGTTTTCTTCTCCATTGTGGGGAAGCCAAGAATCCTGATGAGGTTTAAACGGGGTCATCATTTGAAATAGACTTCAGAAGTGGTCCTGGTTTCTACTATCTACTTCATCTGAAACAAGCCAAATGATGGAAGCATCAGTGAGAGAAGGTTCAGGAAGCCTAGGCTGTTGCCATGGATCTTAAGAAATGCTAATAGACTTCAACCATATTCCAAGCACTCAAGTTAGTGACTTATAAATTGGAATCCTAGTTGGGGTTGGGGGGTTAGGGGAAAGTGGTTTTAATCAGCACATACTCGGAATATACCCAAACACTTTTCTTTCATATTAATTTGATTTTTAGTTATTAGATCTCTTAAAAATAAATGCACTTCTCATGTCAGCATGAAATTAGCCAACAGACTTTGTCATTTCAGTATTTTCTATGCACCAAAAACAGCGTTACTGTCATACTTTCTGATGGCACAAGGATCCTCTTCAATGGGCACTGTGAGATAATACTTCTAAACAATTTGCCTAACAGTGTGGAATCCATCCATCCTTGCCAAGCTATTTTAAAAAAAGAAATCAGTATTATTGTCATTGAGTGTTTTTTAAAATAAAACCATTTTTAAGCTGACAAACTCAATTATCTATTATGGAAAAAAGAGTCACATAGTTAGAGAATATCAGATCTATCTTCCTGGCTGTCAATATTCAGTCGATCCAGGATTTCATCAGTGTGGATACTCACAACACTGATGCTTATTATTCCTTCCCTCACATATTTGTAGAACACTTTCTTGAATTGCTAATAGTCAAAAAGAGAAATGTATCATCTGATGACCAACCCTCTGGTGATGAGCCTCTTGGAAGAACTGGTCTTTGGACAACAGATACATAGTCTCACACTGAGCCCATGCTCAGAGCTTTTACAATTCCTTAATACTTGCTAGAGATTGTACTCATCTGACATATCTTTTGAGAAAAGAGTCAGCCCTACCCCAGAATAAAGAAAGATATGGGTAGATAGTCTGCTTATCTTCAGATATAGAAATACTTTCTAATTCAACTTCATTTTGTAATGCAGAAGAAACCATTACTGATTCATTAAAAGGAAAATTTCCCATTTTGTTTGGATAGGTTTTTTAAAATTTCATATCTAAGACTTTTTACAAATGAAAACTTTTTATAATATATATCATGCCTGAATTCCTACATAAAGTTATAAAATTTTGATCTAACTGTTATTACATAATATGCAGTTTCTGATCTTAGACAAAGCATTCATTTATTCAGATCTGTTGTTGCTCAACAATATGAAAGTGTAGATTAGCCAAATGGCAGAGGCACCAATATTTGGTGTGTTTGTTTTTTGCTGACATATGAAATCTAAGATGCTTATTAAATAACCTTAAAATGTTCATTTTCTGCTTCCTTTTTCAATAAAAAAAACTGCATTTTTTTGATGCTGAGATATAGTCAGCATCCTTCCCCAAATATGTTGGATAACATTTTTATTTGCTTTTAACTTTTCAATAATAAAATTATGATCTCTTCTGAAAAAGGCTAAAAATGCCATATGCTTTTTGCTCCTGTCTGCTGTTTTATCCAGCAATGATAGATTACTTTTATACTTTTGTTTGGATCTGGATTCTAAATCTTTGAACTCATGATTGATAGAAACAGTCAAATGAGGACAAACTCAGCAAAGGCATTAGGGCAAGGGTGTTTGGTAACCATATGATATGAATACAAACTTAAGTTATTCATATATTAACTAAGTTGCAACTAAAAAATAAAATAAAAAATTCCCCTTCTTCAGGTCTTATCATTTGGATCTTATTTGTGCCAATTAGTGCATATATTGCTAACTTATATTTTCCAAAGTCAAAATTATAACATCCACATAATATCCACTGATATTAAAAGTGGAATGTCCTTATTGACAAGCAAGCTAAATAGTAATATGCCCTATGGAAGAGGTGACTTTAGAACTCCATTTCCCTGAACTCCACTACTTAGGTGGTACTGGATATTTGAAAGGGTTCAATACTGTTTCTCCTGATGGATCCCAGGATTTTGTGAGTTCTTATGTTTCTTTGTCTTCTGATATTCTATGAACTTCAGATTCTACTGGAAAATGTTCATTTGTTCATACAGAAGAGCTTTTAGTGCTTGGAAAATATTCTATGAAGGGAATATTTGCCCATTTTAAAAACACATTTGAGAGATTTTTGAAAGAGACTATGATCTCTAAGGTTTTCTTGTAGTCCTTCATTTAAATATTTGTTTTAAATCCTGGAGATTTTCTCATTGAATTTGGGGAATCATCTTAGTTTAAAATGGAAGAGATTAGTATTTTAGGAGTGTTCAAGGACAAGCAGTGAAGTCTTAGCTTTTCTACCAAGTTGAAGTAAGATTATCCCTTTGGACACACAAGTTCCATCATCTCTGATGCATGTCTGGCATAGGGTCCCCCAAAGTACATTAAGCTCAAGTTGATTGCATGAATAAAAAAGCTGAGAGCTCAACATGAGATTCACTGTCTGTTCTTACTCACCTGCCCCCTCCCAATTTTCTCCCCAAATTTCATTTCATTCCTGGGTATATTTGATTTTTTTTTCTCTCCTGACCTTTTCAGCTTCATTCTACATTGGTATGTGCCACTGAAGCCATTCAGTTGTCATGCATGCCCCAGAGGTTTGGAAGGGAACCTGTTTTCATTTTGTTTTGGGTGGTTGTGCACAGTTTGATGGGTTTCTCCTCCTTCCCCTTGACAGTATTGCAACAATCTCTATTTTCCATAACCTTAAAGCATGTAAGAAGATTGTGGAATGAATCAAATAAAGTTAGGTCTGACAGGGCCACATATTAAGTTTCTTCAGCCTGTCTTGGAATGGTTTTCCTTGTTCTATCACAAATGTGATACTGGAGAGAGTTGGTTGTTCCTTTTTTTAGAGATTTAGTCAAGCACCTGGCAATCTTGGAACTCCCTGAAGAAATTTTAGAAGCTTCCACTGCTTTATGAGGCTTAGGAGCATATTAGTAAATGCATCACATTTGAAAATTGCAACTAGGAAATTCACAGGACGAAGATTTAGAGTCCAAAACTCTGAGCGTTGCCTCAGGCTCCTCTCACCCAGCTGTTCCTCACTATGGCAATACAGACAAAATAAGTTATTTTTTCTTCCACAAAATAAGACAACTGAGGCAGTAGTACCAAATAGAGGAAAGAAACAGAGGATAAAACATTTTGAAAATCATTATAAACAGAGAGAGACTTACTGAAGGATGAATAAGACTTATTTCCCAAATCATAGTTTGAATGTCAGATATCCTAAAGCTTAAGAGCTTTAAAAAGCCCTTCTTGGGTTGATCCAGATGAATGACAATGATCCCCTCCAACATTGAAAGAGAAAGAATGAAAGGGTTCTCTCTCCCCTTAACTCTGTAAATTTTAAGGAGCCATTGTTGCATACTAAAGAGTTAGAAATAGAGAACTGATACAAATTATGTTTATGTACCCTTTTTAACTAGCTCCTGGCCTCCATAGTTAGGCTCAATAACAATTTAGGATGAAAAGATTATAAATGTATTTCTTTATATATACACATAACTGATTGTTTTCCTTTAAGGAACAAATTAATAGTAGAATAACCATGAATAATATTATTATATTTGAATTCATGTTATAATATTTAGATACTGAAACATCTTTGCTCAGGACTAGTGATGTAGCAACTATCAGATATTGTTAGTTAATTATGCCCAACCCTTTGGTGTACCTAAGTTGTCCCTTGGTTGAATTGGATTGTGAATGTAATCACATTTCTTAAGAGAATGGGTGTTTATCTTAGAAGAGGAACAGTTGGCTTCATAGAGATTACTTGGAGATTTCATCTACTTTTACTTTATATTCTTTATGTTAGAGGTAAGCTTTTACAGTTATACATTCTTAGTACAGTTACACCATTGTATCAGCCTCTCTATCCCCTTTGATTTATCCAGTACTTAGACTTTGCCAGTCTCAACTTTCTGATGCAGCTAAGAATTCAGAAAGAGATCTAGGTAATAATACTGGCCTGCACTCACTTTATATAGTACTTTGCAGTTGGTTAAGTGCCTTATCTCTTTGGGTCTTCATAGCAGACCTTGATTGATATAGGTGCCCTTATTATCTTTATTTTTACAAAAGGAAGAAACTGAGTTTCTGAGAAGTTAAGCTATTTTCCCAGAGTCACATAGCTAGTAAATGCCTAAGACCATATTCTAACCCTGCTGTCCTTGCCTCCAAATCCAGTGCTCTCTCCACAATGCTACCCTGCCTTTTGCAGCACTTTGATTAAGTCTTTTTTCTCTGAGTTTCATTTTCCTTACCTCTCCAAGGTTCTTTCCAGCTCTGTGATTCAATGAATCAATAAATCTTTTATCTAAAGCATACCTTACTTGATCAATACTTAATTGTCTGATTTCTACTGGTAACCAGGGCCAGCTCAGGACAAAATGTGAAAGTAGAAAGTCATCTGCCATCCACAACTTCTCAAGTCATGCTCGTACTCCCCTTTCAGGGTTCTAGTATTTACCTGCTCTCTCTCTGCCCTTTTCTCCGTAAGAATGCCATGTTTCAAGAAGCTTCTGACATCAATAATTATTGTTGATATAAATTAATATATGCCTCTAAATAGTGCCATGAAAAGTTTTGTTAAATGTATCTCTGTTAACAGAGTAGAGGCAAACATGTGGAGGAATGATTTTGGGGAGAAGGTAGACTTTCCATTCCCTTCCTCTCGTGTGGTTGGGATAGTTGCCTTCTTCACCTGATATTAACCACTTCTGGAACCTTCTACTCTGCCCTTAGGTTGCAGTCAGAGAGCAGGGAGAACAGTGATCCCCTAGATAGGGGATAGGAAGGGAAAAATTGTGATTTCTATTTATAAATTTCTTGGCAGATTAAAAGGTCATGTGGGAGGCTTTGGCAAACTTGTAAAATGTTGCTTTGATAGGTTGAGGTATGTTTGTGTTTTGAGCAAGGGACCATTCTGGAGACTGGGAGGTCTGTGAAGTACTTCCAAGGAAGACTAATTAACTAGTTCGCTCAATAATCAACTTGCCTGATAGAGGAGACATTGTTTCTACTGTAGAGTGTTCTCTTGGATTTTAGTAGATTTTTCTAAGCATTCCAATATTTTATCTCTCTGAGATCCCTAAATAACACTATAAAAATGATGACTCCTTGCATTCTAAACATAAGAGAAGGCTTTTAATGCATTTTTCTTTCATGTTTTGCCATATGTTTGAATATTCTTTCTTTCTTAGATATAGTTGTGATACTGCTCAACAATGACCAAAGCTCAATAAACATTTATTAAACATTATGTCCCAGGTACTGTTCCAAGTGCTTTAAGAGGAATTCATCAGAAGGGACCTTGATGTAGTAGATAGAGAGCCAACCTTAGAATCAGAAAGACCTAGATTCAAGTCCCACTTTTAACTGTGGGCAAGTAACTGACTAATCCCATCAGTGTTATGGACAACTTTCTAGGACTTTAACTTTCAGAACAATTGTTGTTCTATATTGCTAAGAGTTTCTTTGTGAAATCTATATCCCAATGAAATCACAGACTGAGTCCAGAAAGAAATGGAATTCTTCCTTTCCAAATCTCATTTGGACCTTGTGGCTTGAAATGGTAATATTGCATACTTTTCCCAGGAGGCTATGACTCCTAGTCATAAAATGAAGTAGTTGTTGGACCAGATGGATTCCAAGTTTCCTGCTAGCCCTAAATTCTCAGATCCTATGACATTAGGTTCACAATGAGGTAGATGTAGTTGAATTCTGCAGTGGTAAGGGCCAAGATACTGCTGAGATATCTTGCAAGTAAAAATCGGTAACTGCCTGACCAACATAACTTTTTTGAAGTGAAATTTCTAGGCTTTCTTTTCAAAGAATTATCTGAGGATTTTTTGTTTCCAATTGTCTAGTTTTCCTGTGAAAAACACTCGATATTTTCAGTTTATGGTAAAGCATTCTTTGAATGGGAAAGTATTGGTTCAGAGATGTTGAGTATCTCTTACAGTGTATTTAGGGGATATTTACTAAACTCAAAAATGACATTGCCATTGATTAAGAAGAATGTCAATTAATCATTTCATTTAAGATAGTTCTTCCTTAAGAACATGTAAGCCATGTTCTCCCAACCCATATCTACCTCTCATTTTATTAAGTTCATGCTAATTTTTATCTCAGTTTATCTGATGACAAACTCGAGCTAATTCTCATGAGGCAAAGTATTAGGCTATGATAGAGGTTCATTCATCAGGAACAATTTATCCAGCAGTTTTTATAACCTTTCTTAATTGTTTGTGGATTACAGCCTAATGAATGAAACAGTAAATTAGCCTTTATAAAATATCGGGAGCTTGGTGCAAAACTATGCGAATAGCAATGTCAAATGCAACTTCGGTTGCTACCCAAGCTTAAGATTTAGCGTGTTGAATTCTCCCAGAGCAACATTTGGAAATTCAAAGCTCACCTTTGTAATAATGTGTTACTTATTTTATATCAGTCTGTGTTTTCATTTTCTAAAATTACGTACCCAGAATAAAAATTTCATTTTCTCTCTAGTAAACTAGAGTTTTTAGGCGATGCGATCTAAAATCAGGCAGCATAATTTAAGAAATTTGCGTTTAATCCTCTAATATTTTGTGAATATGTATGCACATAGACATAAATTATTTTTAAATGTTATTGAAATACTAACCTGACAGAATCCTACACCCCTAATGGTGTTTCCTCATTTAAATGTCATTCAACAGAAATAGAAGCAGCATAAAGGCCCCAGGGAAAGGGAAGAAGTGAGTTAGAACCCTCCAGTTGACCACAAGCCCATTCTTGGACAGCCCCCAAAAAGATTCCTCTGAACTTCCACTGTCAAAAGTTACTAAGTCAGTAAGTTTTTGTCTCCCGTGAATGGTGGTCATAGTGGAATCTAACTTTTCAAAGAAAAACGTAGGAGGGAGTAGAAGCAAATAAGGTACAGAAATCAAAAAATTCAATTCTACCTAGTCTGCTTCGAAGTTAGAAAACAAAAGAATCATAGTGCAAGAAACTATATTGCATTGGTAAGGGGAAGGACCGGGTAACAACATGAGTTTTCTACCAGATCTAGTCTTCAATTTAGTCAGACATGCTCTGATTGCCAGCATCTGCCTACATGCTTGGAAATGGTTGTATTTGAGTTTGCAAAGTCAGTACTTTATATGCTTGAACCTTAACTATTTTAATCTTGATTCTAAGTCATGAGCAAGAAAATTCCCATTTCTCTTTCTTATATTGACCATCTAACCAATACACTGCTCGCTTACAGCATCCAATCGCATGCCATCGGAATGAAGCATCTTGTTGCCAGCTGCCTTTAACTCAGTTCTCCCTTGAACATGAATTTCCCTCTCTCAGAATACTAAACTTGAAATCACCTGTGCTAGCAAAATTGATAACTTATTTGGTTTTCTTTCCTTTCTTTCTCTCTTCAGTTTATCTCCTTTCAGTTTGTTGTTTTGAATTTTTATTATGCTTGCTTTCCCCTTCCCCTTTTGTCACTCTCCCTTCTCTCATTTTGTTTTCTCCATTCTTCTCATTGGAGGCAATGAGCCATCCAGCGGCCGGAACTCCCCTCTCCCTTATCGGCCAGACAGCCGCCCTCTAACTCCAACTTACGCTCAGGCCCCTAAACATTTCCATGTTCCAGGTAGGAGCTGACACTGTATGTGTCTTGGTGTCCCGTCACAGTGTAGAATGTAGCCTTGTAAAACCTTTGTCTTGTCTCCATTACCTCACGCTCTTTTGTTGGGATGCATACAGTGGACATGCCTAAATTGCAGGTTCTGTTCTAAAGGATAATTAAAACAGTTTTATATGTGAAATTTAGGGTGATATTAAAGAGTTGTTTTGGTTTTGATTTTGTTTGGGTTTTTTTAATGATTGTTTGGGGTGGTGGTGATACTGAGGTTATAACCATGGTGACTCAAAAGGAAAATATCTCATGTTATATATTAATTATTTCTAGATATTAGTTAATGGTATGGTTTGGTACTAGTGGCAAGTGAAGCTTTCTTACTGTCATTGATGTTGAACTTGTATAGCTTTAGGCATCTCACATTTATATCCCAAAGCAATTCCCTCTTTGTCTCAGTTATAAGAGTATTCCCACAGACTTTTAATTTCCTGTCCTAGAGATGTGACACCAGATAAATTGAGTGTTCTTTTCATGACATGAAATTAATTGTTTGTGGCACTATGACTGCATAATAGCCCACCAAGGAGCCTTTCAGGCTTAGGGCTGGAGGCTTTGCTTGGGTATTTGTAAGCATTCACTGCATCTACACAAATGGTTGTTTTCCAGCAAGAGGAAGGAAAAGTAAAGTCAATATTTTATAGGAAAATAAAATTCATTGTCTTATTGTTAGAATTGACTCAGCCCTGTAAGGAATACAGAATCAAGCAGAGTTTGCCAATCCTGGTTATCATAGAGTCCAAGCTATGGTATTCTTTAATTGGTAATAAAAATAAAATTCCCCATCTTATCGTATTTTTGACCACTCCTGTCTATGGAAAATTATTTAATAAATTACCTATTATTTTAATTTTAGTTAACAATTGGCAAACTAATAACTTTTTTTTTTTCTATTTTAAGTCAAGAAATTACAGTGAAACTCAGGGTTATTAAATTTAAAATCAGAGGACCTGGATTTGAATGCTAGCTCTGTCATTTACAACCTATGTGACTTTTAGCAATTCATTTTCCTTCTCTGGGCCTGTTTTCTCACGTATGAAATGAAGGCATTGACCTACATCTCTAAAAGTCTCTTCTAACTCTAAATCCTATGATACCTCAAAATATCTCTAAGGTTTGGTTTGCCGTATGGTTTTAGACTGAGGCATCAGTAACATAATGGATAGAAAGCTGGTCTCAGAGTCAGGGTGACCTGAATTCAAAGCCCAACTGAGTCATATTGACTATAAGACCTTGGGCAAGTAATTTAACCTCTCAATGGCCCCATGCAATTCTCCAAGATTATAAATTGTCAAATAGTTTCCAATCTACTTTGCTGGAGTCTTTCCTTGTTGAAGGGACCTTACGCCAATGAAATCTCAGATCTAGACAAAAAGTTTCTAATTTAGAACCATCTTCTGTGGTTATAAATTTCAGTTAAATTTGAGGATAAATTTATATTTGTAACTTGTAGTCTCTTAATGCTCCATGAAGATTTAAGTCTTTGAGACTTGAGTTAAAAATGAGTATTTTGAGATTTTGCCAAATGTATTGCTAACAGAAGGGTCTTAATTAGCAGTAAGTAGGCAGTTACTGTCCCACACAAATTAGGATTAGGTTGAGCATCCCATGAAAACATCTGACCATTTTTAGAATAGAAAGCATTTTCTGTGACTTCTAATTTCACTACATTGCTTCACACTCAGTTCAGCTCATTAATTAAAAGATAAATTGGACCCGGTACCTACCGGAAGCTCAATTTCCAAACAGCAGCAATTTGAGGAGGTTTTTTTTTAACCTCCAAAATAGTTCTGTCTTTCACACCATCAAAACATCTCCTTTGTTTTAATTTTCCTCAATTTTTTTTACTACATTCTTGATAAAATATATATATATATAATATGTATATATATACATATATATACATATTATATATATATATATAAATTAAGGGGCTCACATCTTGGTTACATCAGCATATTTATTGTAAGATGTATTACAAAGAATTTCATGTCACATGTCTGATAATTCACTCATTTTTGTGTTTTTCCTTCAAATAAACTAACTCTTTGTAATACAAAAGAAAACTTTCTGGTCTTTTTTTGTTCAAGACTCTTCACACTGGCTTACCATTTGTTTTGTTTTTTCTTATCCCATAACTGAACTAGTCTCTATACTCACACGTCTTTGCTTTTTCATTCCACAGATCAAGGGATCAACATATACCGAAAACCACCCATCTACAAACAACATGGTAAATCTGCTTTCCTCCTCATAACCCCTAAATAGGAAAGTCAACTCAAACTCACATCTTTGCTGTTCACTGAAGTACTTGCCCAGGGCTTCTTTGAACAAAATTACATCATCCAGTGGAAGTGGTTTCCAGAAATACATAGAATAATTCAAAGATGCAGTATTTAATTTGGTTCCTGAAGGTACAAATTTTATGCATATGCCATAAAAAGTTGATTGTCTAGAGGAAGTGAATTCATTAAGGTAAGATTGTATTATAGAGCCACCCAATTGAACCTAGATAACAAAATTTTATTAAACTGGATCCAGGAGCCAACGAACCAATTTTCTTTCTCTTTGTGGTAAAGGTAAATGTTTTACTATATGGCCTATATTGCATGCAGACTTCCTAACTATAGAAAGCATTTATAACCCTAATAACTTTGAAGAGCTTGACCCTAGTTAGGCTAACAAAACAAATGAAAGCAAATGAGACAAAGGCTCTGTGGGTAAATCAAAGTCAGCTTAGTTGCGTAGTTACCCATTTCATTTAACATCTCTCTTTAGGAGCCTTGTGAGCATTGTAGTTAATGTGATTTAGCAAAAAGTGCTGGACTTGAAGTTGGTTAGGGTTCTGATCCCAACTTTGCCACTAATCAGTGGTATGATTTTGAGCATCTTCATAGTTGAGCTAGATAACTAGGCTAATCTAATCTTTAACTCTTAGGTCCTTTCTTGTTTTAAGATTGTGGAATTCTTGGGTTACAGAGTAGAGAAAATAATTGACTAACTATTACATGATGAATAATAAACATAAACTTTTGTTAAAGTTGTTCTCTTCCTTTTGCCAAGAAATTAGTATTTTTGAGATGAAGGAATGTCATCATTCTTTGTAAATTCCATTTTCTTCCATAATCATCGGATCTCTTAAAGGACTGTGTCATCTTTATGTCGTTATGGACAGATAGAAAACAAAGGCTACTTTCAAGGGTGTACTTGATTTATTGGGAGTGTTTAGGAAAAAAAATATTCAAATTGTGCCTGGAAACTTGAAAACTGCCTTTGGAATGAATTGTCAAATAAGCATCACAACTCAAAATGAAAAATATGATTTAAAATGTTCAAGAGAAAAACCTATACATCAAAGTATGAGGAGAAAAACAACCAAAAAAATTCAAATGGCTTGAAGATCTTTCAGTTTGTTCTTTTTTTTAAGTTTTACATGATATGCTTGCATTTTAAGTTTCTTAACATTATTTTTGTTTGTTTTTTATGGTTTTAATGTGTCTTCCCACCCTCTCATTAACTTGTGAATGTTTAACCACTGATTTCACCAAATCTAATCCGTAAGTACTGTTTGAAGTCATGTTTTTGTTCCCCTAAAAAACAATTTTCCAAGAATTTGGGATATAAATTTATATACTTTTGCATCTAGTAATAGTTCTCCTTGCACTTAATTTAAAACACAAATCACATAATTTAAATTTAAGAAGTTTAAATAATATTGCATTTTTTATAACAAAGAAATACTGTTGGTGTCTTTCTTTTAAAAGACTTTAAAGATGAAGACTTTATCTCTAATATAGAATAATCAAGAACAACATGGATATTGACCTAGAAATCCAGAGATTTGTCTCCTAGACTTGGCTCTGTCATTGTCACTGACTGTGATTTTTTGAGTCATGTGACCTGTCAATCTGTTTGCTCCTATGTAAAATGAGAGAATTGGACTAGATGATCTTCCAGGTCCCTTTCTCATTCTAAAAGTCTGTTATTTGAAAAGCATATTTTAAAAACAACTTTGGTTTTATACTAGGTCCAATTTACCTATAAACACCATAGAAAAGACAGAGTTAAAGGTTCCTCATACTGAATTATTTAGCTTTATAATTTGTGTCCTTTCAATCTCTTATTTGTAACATGCACCTGGAGTTATATTTATCCCTAACTCTTGCTTACAGCTAAGTAGAATACAAAGAAAAGAAATATGAATAAAATAATTACATCCACTTTGACTTCCATTCATTTAAAATTGAATGACTCATTTGTATATGCCTAACTTTGAATGGAAATGGTTAATAGATATGGCAGACACATATTACATTGCTAAATGCAATTTCTTACAAACTGACAACTGATTCCCTCATTTCTGTTTGGTTTTTTTTTTTTCTCCCCACTAGGGCTTAAGAAAGCACGTTCCGTGAATATAATAATTTAAAATGAATGCAACAGCACTAATCCATTTTTAGTTTCTTATCCAAGGGTCCAAAGCAAACAAACATGCTGATGATTTCCTTAACTCTCAATGAGTCAAAAGTCTGCTTGATGTGTCTCTCTTATCCCCTTTTATCACTAATCCCTCTAACATGAAACTGTTCTAATTAAATATAGGGGAGACTGAGCCCCTGAACTTGACACTAGAAATAAGAAAGATTAATCTAGTTGATTCTGGTGACCTCTAAGTGGCAATGAAAATATAACTGATGCTAATGGTAATTGGACTCATGAAGAGTTAAAATTTTGACCACAGGACCAGGGACTACATTGCTGTGAGATTATACCACAAGTGTTTTAAATCAATAGCTAAGTTCCCCCTGGTTACCCTCTAGATCCAGCTGCCTTGGCAGCACAGAGCAAGTCTTCAGAGGATATCATCAGGTCCTCCAAGTTCCCAGCAGCCCATGCTCCAGACCCCAACGAGATACCAAAGATTGAGACGGACCACTGGCCAGGTCCCCCCTCACTTGCTGCCGTAGGTATGCAAATGAAGCAACTAAGTCAAATGGGCAAGGTTCTAAGGGTGCTAGTAATTCATAGTAATGTATGAGGAAATTTAGCATGTTGGAAAACTTTGTGAGGAAAATGCCAAAAAAAAGAAAATAAAAGACAGGAATAGAGACCAATGTGGTATTAATTTAGATGTAAAATATTTGAAATTTCTCTATCCAAATGTACTAGAACCTGTTATAATTTAATCTACTACAGCTCAGAATTTGGTAAGAAGTTTATCCACATTGGATCCTATCTAAGCAGTTTCTTATTGGAACTACTAGAAAGATTTTATTATAATACTATCTCACCTATGACATAGCCCCAGATAACAATATGCATTATTATCGCATATAACTCTTGCTTGGAAAGATTGACTGAGCCCTTTCATAAGTGACTTCTTCCTATATAAATTGTCTCCCAGTGTTTTGCTTTTTTACCTTAGCACCCCAAGCATTGTTCAGTTTTTGGAATAGACCCTTTTCTGTAGTACCATGAAAGACCAAGAAGCAACCCAATACAAGTAATGTTGGTTGCGTGCCTTTATCTGCATCATTGTCATCAATTCCATACTTTTTTCATCCATGAGGTCACCCGTAGCCATTCCATTCATTGTATTTAAATTTAGTCAAAATATGTTTGTATCTGTACCTTTGTGTCTACACAGTTGGCTTAATGAGGTGCTAACAAACTGAAAGGCCTGGTATTCAGAATTAGGGTGTCAGCTATGATAATGTGTGATTTAAATTTCTCTTTTAAAATTTCTGCAGTCATCCATTGCCCTGAGTGCTAGATTTGGAGAAAAGAAGTTCTAGGTTCAAATACTTCCTTAGATGCTAGCTTTATGACCCTGAGCAAATCCCTCTAAGCCTCAGTTTTCTCATCTGTAAAACATAGATAATGGTAGCATCTGCCTCATGGGGTTATGGTGATGTTCAAATAAAAGAATATATGTAAAACTTTGCAAATCTTAAAGTATCACTTAAATATGTTATGATTATCATCATCATCATCCAGAGCTTTCAATTGTCCATTATGAAGTATCTTATTTTCATCATCATATTCTTTTTACTTTTATGAGGAATCTTTTAAAAAGATTGTGCAGTGATTGCTACTCAAAGGTTTAGGAATGATTGAGGAGACATGATGCAGTGGAGAATGCACTGTTTCTGGGGTCCAACAGAAATCTGCTTGGCCAATTCTTCATTGTTTCCAGAGATCCATGATTTTATCAGTAGGGATACTCCCTATACAGGGCAAAACCTGCCTTCCCAACTTATTTGAAAGTCTTCATAAATGTAATAGACAAAAAGCTTTATCACCCAGAGGCCAGCATTCAGGCAGTGATGCTGTTTGAGGCTGGGCTAATCCATAAACAGTAAATCTACCCTATCTTACAGTCTTCATACTCAACACCCATCCAACTTCAAGGACTTCCAGAGTTTTATGATCTGTTGACGTGGCCTTCAAGAAGCCAGTGGCATCTCCTACCACAAGGAAGCTAGTAAAAAATAGCTAAATAAATAAACACCCCTTTTTTATTGTCTAAAAAGTCCTATAAAATTGAGTTGAGATTATCTCATTCTATTTTTAGATTTTTATCTCTTTAGTGCATATTAGCAAACCCCACCTCAGTGCAAGGCATGCTTAATAGATAGTCAAGGCCAGTCTTCAACTTCTTCCAACAAATCATAAGTCTGCAGGAAATATCCTGGAAGTTCATCTTGTTTATTCTCCACTAGCTAAATGTCCCAAAAAAGAAATTTTTTAAAAATTTGGTGGGTAGCAGATATTAAAAGAAAGTGATTTAAAGCTTTTTAAAAAGCTTTTAATTCATTAGCCAGAGTATAAAGAACTAAGACTATTCATTAGTCAAAGTTAATTTTGATTAGATTACTAGCATCTCTTGTTTCCTTGTACAGATTCATCCAAAGAGTTCAGAAAAACTTAACGCAGTCTTCCAGCCATTCATATAAATTCACTCCTAGGAGACTAGGAAAACTGAACATGACATGCCACACTTCATAGAAGTGGATGCATAATTTTGTGACCCTCACACAGACTAGAATTTTATTTTCAGTTATAGAGAAACTCCTTTATGACCATTTTTCAAAAGGCCAAGAAAAAGTGTTAATAGTGGAGAAATATCATATGTTACCTTTATAAGCCAGGACTTTCCAAAAATAAAAATTTAGACAATGTAATAAGTTTTTTGTAATGATTATATTGTGAGTAAATATATTCAGGAAAAGAAATGTATTTCAGACCATTACATTTTTTTTCCCTAAAAGAATGCTTTCATTCCCTAAACACTGCTTGAATCCCTAATACATAGATCAAATACTGGTTTATAATGATTGACAATATGGATTCTTAAACAGAAATTCCCCATAGATGACTTAAAGTGTGGCTACTTAGAACCTTCTGACAACAGGAACAAAGCAAATTCCAATCACTTGGTGGGAGACCAAAATCCCTACCCTTCTGGCATAATAACTTGTATTCACATAGCAAATTGAACAAAAGCCCAATAAAAATTGGTTGGGAACTTGTCTGCAATAGTGACTGTAAATAAATTAATTATTTGAAACCTAGTGACTTAGTTCAATTGTGTGTGTGCATTGGAGGTGGCCAGGGCAGCTTAGAGGGGGTGGATTTTTCCCCGCCTGGTTCAGGAATGCTATTTTTAAAACACTGCCAGCTTTGTCACTATTACTAACTTACTGAAGATAAGCGGACTAGTCCTTTAGGATTTTTTCTTGTGGCAGGGCTTATGTAAGAAGTTCTCTTTACTATGGAAATAGGAACGGATATGAGGCGCAGATCAAGTGGCCGTGAGGAAGATGAGGAGGAGCTTCAGAGACGCCGACAACTTCAAGAAGAACAACTGTTGAAGGTTTGTCACCTGGGAGGCTGCCTTATTGCTTTCATTAAATACTTTCAGAAATGTCCTGAGAAGTAGCTACAATTCACTAGAAAACACCTTCAAGCTTCATTCACATTTATTCTTTCATTCTGTACAAATAGCTCAACTCAGGTCTGGGACAATTGATACTGAAAGAAGAAATGGAAAAGGAGAGCCGGGAAAGGACTTCCCTTTCAGCTAGCCGCTATGATTCGCCACTTAATTCATGTAAGTAGCACCATAGACTTCCATAAATTGAGTTTTGGGTCCATATGAATGTATCTTGTCTTTCATCTAATACAACATAACCTTACCATTTTATAAGCCACTAGTTTCTCAGGGACAGAAAGGTGTAAAATACATGACTTCTCTCTCCCTGTTGAGGTCCATTCATCTGAGTGCTGCAGTGACTTTGCTTTTCACCAGTTGTTCTGTTCTTTCTTCTATTTCCTTATGTTTATACTCCCAACCAATTCTCTCGTTCAGTGTTCTTGCCCTCATTGCTTATCAAGGCTGAGCTGATTCTTATTAGCTCAGCAGTGATTCCGTGTAGCCCTTCTGAATTGTATAATTGGACAAGTCACACATCACCAAGGCAGACATAATCTACATCATATTCAAGAAAATCACCCGAATGGCAGAGATTTCGGGTCTTTAATGGGAACAAAATGGAATCTGGAAGTCCTCAAAAATCAGCGGCCACATCATGCAGCTGGAAGGGAAATTTCATGAAGAAAAAATGTTGCTCTCTTTTTCTACCTTCTCTCTCCTTATTTTACTCTTCCATTCATGTTATCTATCTGTTTTCCAAAAAATCCAACCATGGTTACTCACACACTTTCATCTTACATTCACTATCTTACTCTGGAAGCCAGAAGAAACTGAAAGTTGGTGATGGCATCCTGGATTTGATGTCTTTCCCTGCTATTTGAATTCTCTACTATTTGAATAGGTGTTTTATTTTTTATTTTGAAATGTGGATTACTTTCAGAATTCTTTATGTAAGTTCACATTATGTGAATTTATATAAAGTGAGAACTATATGTATGTATGTGTATCTACACACACACACACACACACACACACACAAACACACTCACTTACTATACAGAATGTCCCAAATGTCTTCATGCTTATTTTAAGCTATTAAAGCTTAATAATTTTCTCATCTTTTTTATGACAGCATTTATCATTGTTAGCTATGGCTTCCTACTAGATACTTTCTACTCTCTTGTCTTTTGAGGAATCACACTGATTTTTCCCCCTGCCTCTATGACCTTATCCTTTCTGCAACTGCTGGCTCTTCCTTCTTTTCATGAGTCCTTGTAGTAAGGTGTTTCTGAAGAGATTGTCCTACGTTCTCTTGTCTCTATATTCTTACATTCCCTGCCTTGGCAATCTCATCTGGTTCCATGGCTTCAACTACCACTGCTAATGCAAAGAACATATGTGAGATACATATTTACATAGACAAGATGTAGCATTATTTGGAATGTAGAACTCCTAAAAACTTGGCCAGTATAAATAGGGCTGAAACAAGGATGCCCCCTTTACTTCCTGTTATTCAACAGTTAGAGAAATACATTAAAGGAATATTCAAAAAGAAGACAAAATTATTCCTATTTGCTGGTGATGTGCTGCAATACTTAGAAAACTCCCAAAATTTAGGGAAAAAAAATGAAACAATCCTTAGCTGTAGCATACAAAATAAATCCTCAAAATGTATCATAAATTATTGATATAATTTTCCATATATAGCTTTATTTGTATATATTGCTTGCTTGTTGCCTCTCCCATTAGATTGTGAGCTCCTTGAGGGAAGGGATTTTTTGCCTCTTCAGCATTTAGTGCATTGCTGCACAGGTGCTTAATAAGTTTATTGACTGAATATTGACAAGAAAAACAATAATTAGAAAAATTCTGTTCAGAACAACTACAAAATGCATGAAATGTTTTTTGTTATGCCAAATTACCAAGAGCATATTTCATGCATTATCTTCAACTCCTTACTCTGTCACTCCCTATATCCAATATGTTACCAAAGCCTATTAATTTTGCCTTCATAATATCTCTCATATATGCTTCCATTTCTCCTTTCTTTTTTCTGACATTGCCACTGCTCAAGTGCAGGCCACTCCAACTCACTTCTGGACTATTACAACAGCCTGCTGGCTGTTTTCCTTGCCATAAGTCTTCCCCTACTCCATTCCATCCTCTACTTACTTAGCTGTCAAAGTGATCTTCCTAAACACGTGTCTGACAATGTCACCCCTTCATACTCAATAAACTCCAAAAGCTCTCCTTTTCCTTCAGGACCATTTATAAAATCCTCTGCTTGGCATTCAAAGCCCTTTATAATCTACCCCCACCTTTCGAGTCTTTTTACACTTTACACCTCCCAATATAAACCACAATCCAGTGACATTGGCTACTTTGCTGCTCCTCAAACAAGACACTGCATCTCCTGACTCCAGGCATTATCTCTTGCTGACCCTCTGCCTAGAATGCTCTCTCTCCTCATTTGGTCCTCCTGTATTCTCTGGCTTCCTTCAAATCCCAGCTAATATCCCATCTTCCATAGGAAGTCTTTCCTGATCTCCTTTCTATTGCCCTTCTTCTATGGAGTACGCTAGTGTGTTCTGTATACAACTTGTCTACATATATTGTTTATATGGTGTCTCTACCATCTGACTGTGAGTTTCTTCAGAGCAGGGACTATCTTTTGCCCCTTTTTTGTATCCCTGGTGCTTGGCACAGTGCTTGGCATATGATAGGCACTTAATAAATATTTATTGGCTGGCTGGCTGCTGTGGATAGTGTTGGATTTGGAATCAGGAAAACCTGAGTTCAAATTCCACCTCAGATACTTACTAACTGACACCAGACAAGTAACTTAACCTCTTTCAGACTCATTTTCCTCATCTGTAAAATGAAGATAATAATGGCACCCATGTCTCACCCTAGTAAGGACCAAATGAGATGACATATCTAAAGCACTTGGCAACCCTTAAATTAGTATATAACTGCTAGCAATTTATCATTATTATTATTATGATGATGATGATGATGGAAGTAGGAAAAACAATAAACTCAATTGGGTGCACAAATGGTAGTGAATCTCAAGGGAAAAAAGAGAAAAGAACAAATGAAGAGGACATAGCTTTACCAAACTTTAAAATATAAGGCAGTGTTCATCAAAACATGTTGATACTAGTTTAGAAAAGCAAACAGAGGAATTGGGGGGCGGAGCTAAGATGGCGGAGAGTAAGCAGTAACCTGAACAAGCTCCCAAAGAATTTCATCCTTGGGAACTAAAAAGTCAATTTGAGCGGATTTAAAAGTGACGGAGCCTATTGTGAGACGGAGAGTGA
>CM053589.1:131066243-131108911 GCA_028646515.1 Pseudochirops corinnae | reverse complement strand
TTCTTTCTTTTTCTTTTTTTTTTGCTTTTTTGGAGGGGGGAGGGCAGGGCAATTGGGATTAAGTGCCTTGCCCAAGGTCACAGGGTGTCTGAGGCCAAATTTGAACTCAGGTCTTCCTGACTCCAGGGCAAGTGCTCTATTCACTGCGCCACCTAGCCACCCCAATGATTCCATTTTCTTATTTTGGAGGAAAAATTTTACAACCTTCAAGCAACAGTGTGTACAAGTTAATTGACCACAATTGTGCATAATATGCAGACCAAAAGCTAATTCAATTAGATGATCATGCCAAGACAGAAAACCTATAAATAAAATATGTTAGCTACTTATTCTTTGAAACTTCTTTGTTGGCTCATCTTGTAAGTGCCCTCAAATGGCTAGCCTGCTAAATCTTTTAAATTAGAATGGAGGAAAAGACACAACATCCCTTCCTCCTCACAAAAAAATTAATAGTCCTTCCTTTTAAGGGCAGCCTTATAACTAAAGAGGGACAGACAGAGCTTTGCCACAGAATGCAGGAACTTAGAGGGTGCTGATAGCACTTGTACTCCTCAGCAGGCAGAAAAAAATTATGCTTAGTACCTGGTTCTCAACAACAGTTAGTTAAAATAGGAACCTAAGAGATGGCAGGGTCATTCAGCACCAGAAACAGCCCCCAGATGAATTCCTGTTCCACTTCTTCCCTCACCCAGGGCTTCTCCCCTTTGGATATCCCTGGCTCTCCTCCACATAACTACTAAAGTAACTTTTCATAAGCATAAGTTTGATTATGCTATTCCTCGATTCAATAAATTGTAAAATTTTCTTTTGTCTCTAGGATAAAGTATAAATTCCTCATTTTAATTTTGAAAACCTCTTACAACCTGGCTCCAACCTTTCCCCTTTCTACACTCTCATCTAGCCAAACTGGCCTTAATGCTAATTCTCATAAAAGACACTTTATCTCCTTTACACTGGTTGTCCTCTATGCCTGGAATGCACTCCCTCCTTACTATGCTTCATAGAATCCCTCACTTTCTTCAGGACTTGGCTCAAGCTTTCCCTTTTATGTAAAGCCTTCCCAGATCTTCATGCCTCCTAGTGCCTTTTCTCAGCAAAGTTCCTTGTATTCATTTTGTATTTATTTGTATACATCACATCTTGGCTCACCTTATAGAATTTATATTTCCTGAGGTCAGGCACTGTTTCATTTTTCCTTTGTATCTCCAGTGCCTAGTCCAGTACCTGTCACATAACAGGAACTTAATAAATGCTTGTTGATGGATAGATGGATGGATGGATGGATGGATGGATGGATGGATGGATGGATAGGCCTTTGTATCAGAAAGTCAGAATTCTTTCCACTACATCCCTCAGATGACTTTATATGAAGAAGTTGATTTGAGGTCATCTATCTATGTCATGCTGCTTGCCGCCCTTCCACGCCCCCCCCCCCACCCCCCCCACCCCCTGAAAATATGTGTAGTATTTGCCTCAGGTACCAGATTTTTTAGTTACAGCTATGGTTAGGAACTCCAACTATCATTATTTTTGAGTAGGTTTTTGTACTCAGTGAACCTTTGATAAACATTGCTTGGATTATACCAAAAATCCTAATGGAACAGTATGGCCAGTCTAGAGACTATAGTTTGTTTTTAATTTCACTATCTGCTAAAGGCTCCTCTATAAAGCATCCCTATTTATATTCTCACAGTTACACTGCCAGATCTCATGGCTACATAAGGCTGCTTCCAAAAGGAAGTTAGATTACAATGCTTTTTTTCTCCCTCTCCATGGGATGCATCACCTTTAGCATGGAAGGAAATATAGTGTAATTTTATAGTACAGTAAGGGTATTGAATTGAGTTTGAAGGCACTTAGAGGAGGGTCAGTGACCCCAGGCTGGATAGCAGGATACATTAGCCCCACAATTTTCCTTCTGGGATTTTCTAGCATGAAACTTTCTGGACTATTGTATGTATCACCCCCCCACACACACACTCATCCACTCATCCACTCATTGGGGGTCAGAATGATGTGCAAAACTCAGCAAAGAAGGAAAATGCACTGACCATGCTCTGTATGTGACAAGGGGAAGAGTGACTTCATTGTTTTACTAACTTTTTTTTTTACACTCATGCCTATTTTTGCAATAAGAGGTAATTGTGGCTTTGGGACATATGGGTGGTAATAGTGCCTTTGAAAATAACAGGGTAGATTTTTAACTTGGCACAGGGAGATAAGTTATCAGGTGAGCAGCAGGCCCCGATACCTATGTTTTCATGTCCTTTGTTAGTAACATATTAATTAAAATGGTAAAACTTCAGTGGGCAAATCTCTAACCCTACTAAAATCCTTTTCCCTACTACTCTTCTCCCCATCCCACCCCAAAGAAAAGCTGGAGTGGAATTGATTTCAGTACTTTGTATATAGTAGAACTTGCCCTGACACTGTCATGTGTATAAGTACTCCCACTACAGACTGATAGGCAGGACCCTCAGTACAGAATGGTGGCAGGAACATAGATTCAGAGCCATCCAGTCTACCTTATTCTTCTTTAGATTAAGAAACCCAGGTTCAGGCAAGAGATCTGGGATTGGAACCACAATCATCTATTTCCAAATGCTCTTTTTATGACACCAGTTTTCTCTTCATTGTTTGAGTCAAAAGGTGAAATTTACAACCTGCCTATTTTGATTCTTGGGGAGAAACATAGTTTTGTTGATATTGGTATTTCCTCCATAAGTAGGGGAAAGAGCACTGGATTTAGAGTCAGAGGACCTGGGTTCAATTGCTGCCTCTGATTCTTGCTACCTGCGTGATGTTGGGCATATTACTTAACCTCCCTCAAGTTCAATTTCCTCATCATAAAATAAGAAGGTTGAGCTGAATGACCTCTGAGGTCCCTGGATTTATAGTTCCACCATCATTCCACAGTCTACACATCACAAGTCCTCAAGGCTTTCCCATCCTGTGTGGCCTTATCATTTCCATAAATCCACCACAAAAGATCCACCCACTGTGCTGGGGGCATGAAGACCATCTATCATGGTTCTTGCTATCTAACAGATAATCTTGCACATATCCTTGAACATGACCTTTACAAGACTTCTAGTTCATTCCTGGAATCAAGCTCTAGTCTTCTTATTACCTATCAATATTTGTCCACAGTGACCCACACTGCAAAGTGCATATTCTTTAATTACATGTCCATCTGAATTTGAAACCTGCTCCAGACAGGTTTCGTCAGGCAAATCACTTAAAAACTATTATTTCCTTGTCAGGAAAATTGGGATAATAATAGTGTCTGTCTCACGTGATCTTGTAAGAAAAAAATGCATAAAATATCTAAGTGTAAAGTGTTTATAAAGCACTTAAAAGTGCCATGTAAATGTTAGTTATTTTTATTTCTATCTCGTCATCCTGGATGTTGTTAATAACAAACTGAAATGATATGGAGATTGTGGATTCTGCTATTTTACTGAAGATATTATCTTGATTAATTCTTCAGTGAGGCTCTCATATTTGCTTTTTGTTGTTGTTCAGTCATTTCAGTCATATCCGACTCTTCGTGACCTTGTATGAGGTTTTCCTGGCAAAGATATTGGGAGTGGTTTGTCATTTTCTTCTGCAGCTCATTTTACAGATGAGAAAACTGAGGTAAGCACTGTTGAATGACTTGCTCAGGGTCACACAGCTGGTATCTGAGGCTGAATCTGAACTCAGGTCTTCCTGACTCTAGACCTGTCATTCTATCCATTGCACTACCTAGCTGTCCCTGCAAATAGAGATAATTTGGTCCCCTCTTTGCCTATGCTTATTCTCTTTTTTCTCATCATTTTACTAGCCTTTTTTTCTAATTCTACTGTTATTGTTCCCTTTACATTTCACATAATACCGTGACAAAGAATAGTGGAAATAATAAGCATCCTTTCTTTACCTCTAATCTTATTGGGCAAGTTTAAAGTACTTTTCCACTGTAAATAATGGTGGTTCATTTTAGGTAGATACTTTTGATCCTGTTAAGGAAAGGTTCTTTTATTCCTATAGATTTGGGGGATTTATGAATTTTGATAATAGTACTACATTTTGTCTAAGGATTATTGTGATTTCATTAGTCAGTCAGTTAATAAACATTTATTAAGTGACTACTCTGTGCCAGGCACAAATAGATACAGAAAGAAAGAGATAAAATGATGAAGAAATGGATCAATTGATGATAGACATAGATAGAGGGAGATGATAGATGTAAATAGAGAAATAGACATAATAGACACGAGTCAGAGGAAGAAGAGATAGAGATAGAAGACAGATGAAAAAGACTGAGAAATAGATGTGTGATGGACATAGAGATAGAGAAACTGATACAGATATACAGAAAGAGAGATAGATGATTGACAGATAGATAGACATAGAAATGCTTACTATGTGCCAGGATCTGTGCTAAGTGCTGAGGATATAAATAAATCATGGGAGACATTTCTTGTCATCAAGAAGTTTACATTCTAATGGGGGAAGAATATACATAAAGAAGAGTTGGAAGGGGAGCAGAATACACATACAGTGGTATGACTAGAGATATCTGGGGAGTAGATAAAGCCAAAACTGACTTCTCAAAGTCCAGTGAGGTTCCAGAGTTAGAGTCTGATTTTCCAGTGGGAAGAAAATGGAGGTTAGATAAAGATATTTTCAGTTTTGTTAATAATTTGGGCATTAGTTTTTAATGATTTAAATTTTTTCCTCAACATTTACTGCAAATTCCCCTTCCTCATTACTAATTTTGCTTTTCTTCTCTTTTTACAAGTTTTGGGGGGTGTTACATATATTTTAATTTAATATTCTACATACTATGTTTTAAAAAAAACAATGCTTCCCTTCCAAATAAATCCAGGTCAAGGATAAATTAATAAAGCACATGATGACATCAGTCCAAACCCTATAGTTGTATAGATGGTAGGTGATATAAAATGATTGGCTTAATTTGTTAATATTTTTCCAATTTCTTAACCAGCCTTAAGGAAAATCACAAATGGGGTCACACTGTCCTCAGGGAAGTCTGACAGAGTCACCATGCTTTCATGCCTTTGCCTATAAAGGACTGCTAGTTTTTTAAATTAGCAAAGAATATGCTTGATTTGTTCTACAGCTTGCATCATGAAAGGTTTTTCTCTAGCTTTTGTCCATCAAGTCTGCCTTTGATTGACTTCTTATAATCTTTGATGTATTTTTTGTAAGATTCTTTTGTGAAGCTAGTTTCCTGCAGATGATGGTTCATTATTATGTCAACTTCAGTGACTCTGTCCTTCACCCTCAGGACCTTCACCAGAGGCATTTCCACAGATGAGAGAATCAATAGTCCTCTTTGTCCTGCTGACCATCTTTCCCTACATATCTAGGCACAGACCATTCTTGATCTCCCAAATCTTGTAGACTTAGAGAAGATCTCATCTTGAAGGGAGGGTGGAAAGAGGGGAAAGGGTAGAAAGGGGGGGGGAATAGAATACAAAAAAACAAAACAAACTTGTTCAAAAAAAAATGAGGTTATAACTAATGATTTGTCTATTTCATTGTGGTTGTTGTTTTTCAAAATAGCTCTTAGGTTTGTGGTTTTTTTTAAAAAAAACTTAGCTCAATAGTCTTTTGTTTTCAATTTTATTTCTCTCTGATTTTAAAAATTTCTGCTTTGGTGCTTGTTTTTAAATACTTCATTGATTTTCTGGGTTTTTTTTTTTTTTTACTGTATTCTTTGGTCTTCTTGATTCTTTTTTTCCCCTTTAAGTCAATATGAGTGTTCTAAAATGAACATTTTTCTCTAAGAAATACTTTAGCTGTATCCCACAAGTTTTGCCATATTATCTCATTTTCTTTAGTATAATTACTTATTATTTATAAAATTCATTCTTTTTCCTATCACCTATTATTTAGGGTAACATTATTTCATCTTCAGTTAGATATCTGTCCTTCAGAATATTTCTTCTAATGGTTCCAATTGTTTTTTTTCATTATGGTATGTATGTAAGTGATATGATTAATAGCTCTAACTTTCTATAAAAATTTATGGGTTCTTTTTGCCCTGCTACATGTTCAAGTTGAACAAAAGTACTGTGTATTGCAGAAAAATTGAAAGAGTTATTAACATTCCTATTCAATAGTTGACAAAGACGTATATCTAGTTTTTCATTCATTTTGTTCAGATCCTTAATTCTTTTTCCTGCTGATAATGTAAGCAATCTGGGAAAGCAAGAAATAGTTTCCCTGTCAGATTTATGGAGAGGGGAAAACTTTATGACCAAACAAGAGTTAGAGAGCACTATAAAATGCAAAAAGGATAATTTTGATTACATTAAATAGAAAAGTTTCTGTACAAACAAAGCCAATGTAACCAAGATTAAGAGGGAAGTAGAAAAATGTGAAAGAATTTTTACAACCAATGTCTCTGATAAAGGCCTCATTTCTAAAATATACAGAGAACTGAGTCAAATCTATAAGAATACAAGTCATTCTCCAATAGATAAATGGTCAAAGGATATGAACAGGCAGTTTTCAGAGGAAGAAATTAAAGATATCTATAAGCATATGAAAAAATGCTCTAAATCTCTAGTGATTAGAGAAATGCAAATCAAAACAACTCTGAGGTACCACATCTCACTAGTCAGATTGGCTAAGATGACAAAACAGGAAAAGGACAAATGCTGGAGAAAGTGTGGAAAAATTAGAACACTAATGCATTGTTGGTGGAGTTGTGAACTGATTCAACCCTTCTGGAGAACAATCTGGAACTATGACCAAAGGGCTATAAATAATTTCATACCCTTTGGCCCAGCAATATCACTTCTAGGGTTGTATCCCAAAGAGATCATAGAAGTAGGAGGAAGACCCATATGTACAAAAATATTTATAGCAGTTCTTTTTGTGGTGGCAAAGAATTGGAAATAAAGGGGATGCCCATCAACTGGGGAATGGCTAAACAAGTTGTGGTATATGGATGTAATGGAATACTATTGTGCTATAAGAAATGAGGAGCAGATGGACTTCCTATTTACCTGGAGAGGCTTATATGAATTGATGCTGAGTGAGAAGAGCAGAACCAGGAGAAATCTATACACAATTACAGACACAACGTATGCGTGATGACCAACTTTGATAGACTAGACCAGTGGTTCTCAGCCTGTGAGTTGCGACCCCTTTGGGGTAGAATGACCCTTTCACAGGGGTCACAGGGGTTGCCTAAGACCATTGGAAAACACATATTTCCAATGGTCTTAGAAACCTCCTCTATCAGTCTCCAGGTGGGTCTGCCCGCATGCAGACACGCCTACATACGACTATTAAAGGGTCTCAGCTTTAGGAAGGTTGAGAACCACTGGACTAGACTCTTCTTAGCAATGCAGGGTTATAAGACACTCCAAAAGACTCATAATGGAGAGAGATGTGTTACATTCAGAGAAAGAACTAGAAAGAACAGAGTTTGAATGCAGATTGAAGCAAACTACCTGCTCTCTTTCTTTTTCTTGTTTGGTTTTGTTTCCTCTTTCCAACTGTTCATTCCATCCATTACAATCCTTCTTTATAACCTGACTAATGTCTAATGTGAAAGTATTTGCAGACCCTATACTTGATTGCATGCTACCATGGGGTAGGGGGAGAAGAGGAAGGGGGAGAAAATGTGAAACTCAAGGGATTGTGGAACTGAATCTTGTAAACTAAAAGTAAACAAACAAATTAATAAAGACAAAAAAAATTCTTTTTCCTTCTATCAGATTTGCCTACATGTGAAAAAGGCATGGTGAAGTCAACTGGGTTACACTGGGTACTTAATAAATATTTGTTGAATTGAATTATATAACAAAGATGTAACAGTAATGATATTTGAAGTTCCTTTTGTATTACTAAACTAATAGGTACTTAGCACCTAGTTCAGATTAAGCCTCTGTTAAAGAAATAGAAAGTGTGATTCCCTGTTGCTGACATAATAGGAAAGGACTGAAAAGGGAGGCACAATACTGTATATAAGGAAAGGCCCCAGAGAGGGAGAGTCAGAACTGGGATAAGCTTCATGGAGGAATAAAAAGGAATGGAAGCATTGGATATGGATAACTATTCATAATTAGGGACATGGTCCGTTTATTTACAAAAGTACACCAATTTAATTCACTGGGACAACAACTAATTAAGTTAACTGATGAGAGATGGAAAGAGAGATCAACCCCAGGAGTTCCTTAAGTTATTCTGATGGTCCTGTCTCTCCTTTTATAGAATATGAACATAACCATTGGGACCTTGTTAGTAGACAGATACAACTCCTGATTGGTTTCTAGCGACTAGGGTTCTGAATGGTTTCTAGTGATTGCATATGCCCCCCAAGATGATTTTTCCCTCCTCCCTAACCCCCACCAGGAAGAATCTATACTCTCTATGCAAATGACTCCCAGATTTACATATGTAGGCCTTTTCTCTCTTCTGAGTTCCAGCATCACATCTCCATCTGCTTCATGGACAGCTATAATTTGATGTCCTGTTTGTATTTAAAACTTACTACATCCAAAACTGGACTCAACTCTCACCTAAACCCTTCTCTTAATGAATCAATAAGAAAGCATTTATTAAGCAGCTACTCTGTGACTGCCAGGCAGTATGTTGGCAACAGGGAAACAAAGACCGTAGTGAAATAATCCCTGTCCTCAAGGAGCTTACATCCTGTCAGAGGTGACAAACACATATACACACATATGTATATATACATGCACACCATATCTACTTATACACATAGATTTTATTTATATATACATACATATGTATGCATGTGCGTATATGTATATATGCACATATATGTTGTATATGTATATATACACATACATATACATACACATATTTATACATATACATATATACACACATATACATATACAACAAATTCTGAAAGAAACCAAGAAAAAGACCTGGAAGAAAAAAAGGAAAGGAAATTAGAATAAGACAAGATTCTTAAGCACCCAAAGTAAAACCAGAGGAAATGGAATAATTTATTCCAAAGAGCAATGAAACTCAAGATAAAGCCTAGGATGACCTACCTTGCAAATCTGAGCTTAACCATAAATGGAAAAAAAATAAAAGATAGATGTTGAATGATAAAGAAACAGAAACATTCTTTAAAAGAAAACAAGATTGGGAAAGATAATTTGCTTCTTGACAACAGAACAACAGAGACAACAAAAATTTAGGTGGGGTGACTGAAAGTTGCAGTGACAGACAACAAAAGCAACATAATAACAGCAGAGAGACCAGCTAGGAAATTCTTTCTAAATTCCATAAGAAGCCAAGGATGAAGGTGGAATTCTGATTGAGGTCACAGTGGAGAGGAGTACCTGGGGAATTATGGGTAGAATTTTGTGACCTACTACCTAAAGGTGAATCAATGTTTTCTGTAGGCTACATTAGATATTGTAGGGTAAATGGAAGTGGGGAGTGGTAGAGGGATATAAAGGGGAGTGTTTCATATGCCCAGGTAAAATTGAGGACTAGCAATGAGGAGAAGGTGATTTGTGAGGTCTCTCAAGAAAAGTCTGCAGAGTAATGGGTGAGAAAGAGGGGGGAAGGATTGAAAAATTGGGTTGGTGTGGAGAAGGTAGAAGTCTTGTTTTGTGGGTAAGAGGGGATTCCATTAATGAATGTTCCTATGAGTAAAAAGAAATATTCTTTGAAGGAAGATGAGGGTCTTATACTTGGTATTGTCTGAGGAAATGGTGCTTGAAAAGACTATTTGTCCTACCTTGGGGACCAAAGGAGTTGGAACCTATAGGCATGGACCCAAAGAGTAGGTTTTTAGGTAGATGAAAAAAAGAAGGTAACCAGAGGGGGAAGGTGTAGATCAGTGGTGGCTGAATAATCGGGTACATTTGTGGAGGAGTGTCTTAACCATGAGGCAGCATCTTCTCAGTCACCTACAGGAATTGGCATTGTTCTGGGGGTGGGGCACAGTGGAAAAAAGGAGTGCTAGGCAAGTTCTATAAGGCTGTGGCAGAAACTGGCCAGAGGGTAAACCCAGAATGGATAATATGGAAGTTTTGATTCCATGGTGAATCTGGAATAGAGAGAGACAAGATCATAGGTCATGAACCAGAGAATAAGGGTCTAAGGGAGGATAGATAATAAGACTGAGAGAAATCTTCTCTGGAAAATGGCACAAAAAAAAGAAATTTTAAAAACTAAGAGAATTAGTTGAAGGGAAAGAGGACAAAGCTACTTTACTAAGTGAGAAAGAAAAAAGAGGAGAATTAGATAACAAGATAAAACAAGAAATATCAATTAATAAGCAAAACTCTAAAAAGAAAGGGGTAATAAAAAGGAGAGGGAAACAGGCGGGGGGGGGGGGAAGTGGAGATAGGACCATATTTAAAAGGATTAAGCTAAAGTTACTAAAAAGACATAGTACTATGTTTAGAGTAAAAGAGGGCAAAAATTTACAACTTGAAAAAGACCACTATTGGAACAAATGAAGTAAAATATAAACCTAATTCATAACTTTAAATGTGAATGGATTAAGCAATTCAATAAAATGAAAAAAGAGTGACATTCAATAAGAAAACAAAACCTTAAAATCTGTTGTTTACAAGAAACACATTTAAAGAGCAAACACACACACGCACAGAAAGCTGAGGAGATAGGGGAATAATTTACTATATGTCAAGTGAATAAAAGAAACAAGGAGCTTCAGTTATGCTATCTGAGAAAACAAAAACAAACAAAGGAATAAACTCGGAAAATATGTTGTGAGGAACAACAGACAATAAATCAATATCAGCAATAAATTTATATGCTATAACAGCCTTAGCATTCAAATTCGTAAAGGCAACATTACATGAACTACAAGAAGGAATAGACAGCAATACACTAGTGACGGATTTCAATAACCCTTTCTCAGTTTTGGATAAGTCTAACAGAAAGATAAACAATTAGGAAGACATAGACCTGAACAAATTGCTGGAGTGTTAAACAATGACTAGTCATAATTCCAGAGAATTCATATTAAAATTTGATAGAACTGATGGATTCAGAGTACAGATTGAAGTATATTTCCTTTCTTCCTTCCCTTTTCCTCTCTCTCTCTCTCTCTCTTTCTCCCTCTCTCTCTCTCTCTCTCTCTCTCTCTCTCTCTCTCTCTCTCCCTCTCTTTCTCTTATGGCTAATGTGGACATTTGTTTTACATGTCTATATGTATTTATAGAAAAAAATGAAACTAGAATTAAAAGACTTATGACATCTTCTACATGGGACTGCAAAAAAACCCCATATATCTCAGCACGACATACAACTTTTACAAAATTGACTATATATTAGGGCATAGAGATATTGTAAACAAATGTAAAAAAAACAGAAATAGTAATTACATTCTTTACAAATTATAATGAATTAAAAATTGTCATTGGTTCTGAGATCAAAAACAAAAGACACAGACTCTAATGGAGATTTAACCATGAAATCCTAAATAATAAATAGATCAAAGAACAGATCATTTGAAATAATAATTATGTGAAAGAAAATTATAATGATGAAAAAACACACCAATTTTTTGGTTGCAACTAAAGCAGCCATGGGGGGGGATGGGTAATCATATTCTAACAAGAATACATTAGCAAAATAGAAGAGAGGAATAAAGTACTGAATATGCATTCAAAAATTAGACAGTCAACAAATAAGCCTAAAATAAGCACAAAACATAAGATATTAAAAATTAGAGAAGAAATAAATAAATTGGGGGGGGGGAATAAATGATAAAACTAAAAACTTGTTCCTTAAAGAGATTTAAACCTTTAGTTAACCTGATGTTTTTAAAGGAGACAGACAATCACATTAACAAAATAGCAAATTAGAAATGAAACACTTATGTTTCTATAAAAGAAGGGCATGACAGCAATTTTTAAAATCAAACATTCTAACACAACACAATCCCAAACCATACTAGTTTGATACTTACAGGCTAAGGAATAATGGTAGGAAAATATTAAAAGTCTTTATTTTTCATAATTAAACTATTATGTTTCTGTAAGAGCAGAAAACTTTGCATGTATTGGAGTTCATAACATACAATAGTGTCAGAGCAGAGATAGAGTGTTTCTGGTAGCATCCGTTGGCATTGTGTGGTGTGATGGCATGAGCAGTCCAAAGTGGGCATGTTGTGTGTTCAGAACCAAGGCTTCAGTGAAGTTGCATCATGCAACACAGTCAAGTACTTCCAGAAATACCTTGGATTCATTATGCTTTTGATTTTGAATTAATTTTTGGTCATTGTGTGTTCAGAAACCTTTGACTATTACCAAATTTTTTACAATCCCATATTAGGTTGCAACCTACAGTTTAAGAAGTGCTGCACTAAGACATTATTGGTGGAGCTGTGAAATAGTACACACTATTGGAAAGAAAATTATAATTATGCAAATTAAGTTATTAAAATGTCCTTATGCTTTGAACCAGAGGGTCAGTTACTGGGCTTTCACCCTAAGGAAGTCATCAATAAAAAGAAAGTTCCCACAGATACCAAAATATTTATAGCAAATATAAATATAATAGCGTTTGTAATGCTATTACTTTGTAATAGCAAAGAATTAGAAAGAAAGAAGCCCACTGATTGAAGAATGGCTAAACAAATTATGATACATGAATATAAGTGAATATTAATATGCTATAAGAAATTATATATGTGATTAATATAGAGACACATGAAAAGATCTACATGAACTGATGCAGAGGGAAGTAAGCAGAACCAAGAACATAATGTACAAAGTAACTGCTGTTGTTCAGTCATATCTGGCTCTTCATGACTCCCATTTGGGGTTTTCTTGGTAAAGATACTTGGTAAAGATACAAATGGTTTGCCATTTCCTTCTCCAACTCATTCTACTGATTAGAAACTGTGGCAAACAGAGTTAAGTGACTTGCTGTAATGGTAATAGGAATTTGAAGATCTTCCCTGCCTCTTAATAGACTTAGGTGAATTTGAGAATCTTTCCTGATTTGAAAATAAACTCTGCCCCTTAATAGGCTGAATGTGGTCACATGGAGCCTGTGATGGGAGGCTTGTTTTTCAGGAGGCACAACTTTTGCTCCTTTGTAGTCAAGTGAGTCAGGAGGGTTGTGATGTTCTCTGACCCTGGAGAAGGCTATAAATACCTCTGAGATGAGGTTTTGCTTTGGGACTCACTTAGTAAGAGTTGTGTGATTTGACCAGATAAGACTCTGGGCAGCCATTGAGCCCCCCACCCCCACCCCGACTTTGGAAACCCAGATGTTGGTGCTTCTCTCTCTGGTAACTAACTGTATGTATTTGATGATCAGACAGCTGGAAGCCCTGTCTGTTGTTCTGCTGAATTGTGTTATTTTCTCTGTATTTTTGTCTGCTTGTAACTTCTGTTTCTATTCTCTGAAGTTCAGGGTACTGATTTTTTTCCTCTGAACTAGGTAAATGATATATGTTTGATTAAACTAAGACTGTTAACCCTTTTTGAGATGCTTTCCTTTAGAAAAGCAGATCAAAGAACCTGTGCTAGCAGCCATCCTGGGTATGCTAGGTTGCTTGCTGCTACCCTTGCCCAAGGTTACACAGCTAATACATGTCTGAGGCCAAATTTGAACTAAGGAAGATTCCTGACTCCAGACCTGGCATTGTATCCACTGTGCCCCCCAGTTGTCCCATAAAATAACTACAATGTAAATGGTAAGAACAATCACACACCAAAAAAATGAAAAATAAATTAGCAGAATTATAAAGAACAAGCATGATCCAAATGAAGAAATAAGAAAAGACACCCCTAAACCATCTCTTGGTGGAGGAGGGAGGGCTGCAAATATTATACATTGCAAATGTTTTTGGATTTTTTCAACATATACATCACTTGTTTTGAAATTTCTTCTTTTTTTGTTTTTAAAAATATTATTTATTATATGGTATGGCTTTCTGGGAAGGGGAGGAAGAGGGATACTGGGAATTAATTATGATGCTGTAAAAAACATAAGACCTCAATAAAAACATTTTATAAAGAAAAAACAGATTATTCTCTGGAAATATCTTTTCCCTTAGCATATTCTTCATTTCAAAACTCCTCAAAAATCACCCTCTAGTCTTTTTTTTTTCCCCACTCTAGTCTATGACAAAGAAATAGCTCTTCTTGAGAAGACCAACCCCACAATTTAATTTCTTTCCCTCTAGTCTCCTTCAATAGATTGCCCTTAAAACCATCCCACTTGCTAATCTTTAGTCTTTCCCTAGCTACTGATTCCTTCTCTGCTGACTACAAATAAGACCTCATTTGACCTTGCAAACTCCTCAAGCTATTGTCCTGTATCTCTCCTCCCTTTCTCAACAAAACTCCCAGAAAAAAAAAAAAAACCACACACACTTCACTAGTTCCGTCCACTTCTCCTCTCATTCTCCTCTTGGCACATTATAATTTGAATTCTCACTTAACTGAAACTGTTGTCAGTCAAGGAAGCATTTTTTAAAAACCTACTATGTGCCAGGAATAGTGCTAAATGATGGGAATATAAAAAGAAACAAAAGACAGTCCCTACCCCAAAGAGTTTAATAAGGGAATCAACATATTAAAAAACCATGTACCAAAAACATATACAGGAAAAAACAGGAAATAATCAACAGAGAGAAGGCTCTAGAATTAGGTGTTGATAGGAAAGGCTTCCTGTAGAACATGGGATTTTAAATAGTACTTGAATCAAGCCAGGAGGTAGAGATGAGGAGGGAGAGCATTCTAGGCATGGGGGACTGGTAGAATATTTGGGAGTGGAGAGATAGAGTATCTTGTTTGTAGAACAGCATGGATGTCAATGTTACTGGCCTGAAGAGTACACGATGGGAAATAAGCTATAAAAAGGCTAGAATGCTATGGGAGGGAAGGTGGTGCTAGGTTATGAATGGCTTTGAATACCAGACAGATGATTTTGTATTTGATCCTGGAGGTGATAGAGAGCCATTGAATTTTACTGGGGAAGGGGGTGACATAATTACATCTGAGTTTTAGGAAAATTACTTTGGTAACTGAATGGAGGATAGATTGGGGTGGTAAGAGACTTGAGATAAGCAGAGAAACAATGTCCAATCTCCCTTCCTTCTATACCACTCCAAAACAAAGAATTCTAATAGTGGTAAATGCAAGTAAAAGCATGAGGTAATGAGGACCTCCACTAGAGGTATGGAAGTATCAGAGGAGAGAAGAAGGGAATATTTGGGAGGGGACACAAAGGTAAAATCAATAGGCCTTAACAATAGTTTAAATGTGAGAGGTGAGAGACTGAAAAGTAGATGATACCTAAGGTGTGAGCCTGGGAGACTTGGAAGGTGTCCTGCATCACCAATTGCCTTTTAGATATTTCTCGATGGCTACCTCAAACTCAGCATGTCCAAAACAGGCCCCATTACCAATGCCTCACTCCCAAACCTGCCCTTCTTCATAATCTAATTTCTATCAAGGGCATTACTCTTCTTCTAGTCACTCAACCTCACAACCCTGGAGTCATCCTCGACACTTTACTCTTCTTCATGCTCCCCATATCCAATCAGCTGCCAAGTCCTATTAATTTTCGCTCCCTAATATCTCTCAGACCTTTCCCCTTTTCTCCACTCATGGGGTCACCATATTAGTACAGCTCCTTTCCACCTCTCACTTGGACTATTGCCATAGCCTCTTAATGGTTCTTCTTGCCTCAAGTCTCTTCCCTCTCCAATTCATCTTCCACACAGCTTAAAAAGTGAGCATAGGTTTGACCATGAATGTATGTATAAATGAAAAAATTAAAGACCAATTTTTTGTTGTTTGAGGCTGAATTTTAACTGAAAAACATACAGAATTCTCAAATGCATTGTGTTAGAGAGTATGGTAGACCTGAAATAGGACATGGAAATGAATCTTTTCCATCAAAGGACTGCTGGATGGGACTTTGGCTCTATGATTATTTCACAACTTTTGCTACTGATTGAGTGGCAGATTGGTATATCAGGAAGAGCCCCATACTATGATGTGGGACGCCTTGGGCCTGAAGCCATTAACTACTGTGCTATCTAGATCATTCACTTCTCCCTGGGCATCAATTGTCATTCCTATAAAATAAGGCAGAAGGACTAAGTGAACTCTAAAGTTCCTTTCAGGTCTTACTTCCTATTATTCTGGGTTATGAATAATAGATACTATGACAATTAATATTAAGCAATTAGAAAAAATACATGATTATCCTAAAAGGAATGTGAATTATTTGGGGGGGGGGGGTCAATGAAAAGAATGGGGCAGCTAGATGGCACAGTGGATAGAGCATTGGGCCTGGAGTTAGGAAGACCTAAGTTTAAATCTGGCCTCAGACATTTACTAGCTATCACTTGGGCAAGTCACTTAACTCTATTTGCCTCAGTCCCCTCACCTATAAAATGAGCTGGAGAAGGAAATGGGAAGTCACTCCAGTATCTTTACCAAGAAAACCCCAAATGGGATCACAGAGTCAGATGAAACTGAAATGACTCAAAACGATAATGAAAAAGAATACTAGACTTGGACATAGAAGATCTGCATTTTAGTCTTAACCACTTAATTGGGGTTGACCACAAGCTAGTCACTTTTTTTCAATAGTTCTCAATTTCTGGGGGGCTACCCATCAATTGGGGAATGACTGAACAAGCTATGATATATAATTGGGATGGAATACTGTTGTGCTATAAGAAATGACAAGCAGGATGATTCCAGAAAAACCTGAAAAGACTTACATGAACTGATACAGAGTGAAATGAGCAGAACCAAGAGAACATTGCACACAATAACAGCAATAATGTATGATGAACAACTGTTTTGAATGATTTAGCTATTCTCATCAATAGACTTGTGATGAAAAATTCCATCCACCTCCAGAGAAAGAACTGATGAAGTCTTGAATGTAGAGTGAAGAATACTATTTTTCTCTTTTTTCTTTCTTTTTGGTTTGAGTTTTCTTCCACAAAGTGATTAATGTAGAAATATATTTTACACAATTACACATGTATAACCTATATCAGATTACTTGCTGTCTTAGAGAGGAGAGAAGGGAGGCAAAGAAAGGAGAGAATTTGGAACTCAAAAATGTTTTTTTTAATGAATGTTAAAATTTGTTTTTAAATGTAATTGGGGAAAATAATATTTTTAAAATTTAATATTAAAAAGTTGTCAGTTTCTCCATATATAAATAAAGAAGTTGGACTATATGATTTCTAAGGTCCCTTTTAGCTCTAATATTCCATAATTTTGTGAAGTTATGCTTAAATACAGGCAGAGGAAAAAAAAAAACCCAATCTCACATTTCCCCTGATGGAAAAATGACTGGCTTTAATAGAAATATCTATCCAGTGTTCCATGTGAAAGTCTGAACAATCTCTTTTAGGGTGGGAGTGATGGGAAAGGAACTAGTCTTTCTTGAAACAGATTATACCAAAGGAAAGGAAATCTCAGTCCTGTAGTGCTGGAGGTATGAGTTGTCCAAGTGCGTGGCTCTCTTCTAGCATAGTCTACGTGTGTGCCCAGTGAAACTATATATGGCTACTATGTGTAGCTGTGAGAGAGTACATCCCAAATTTATGGGAGGATTGTGTTGTTACTATTGTTCCTACAATTCCATCTCAGTAAATACCTCTACTTTGAGCTAGTTGTGACTACTGACTTACTATTAAAAATAAACACCAGTGAGGTCTTAAGAGGCAGCTAGATGATGCAGTGACTGATGAAGCATTGGGCATGGAGTCAGGAAGGACTGAGTTCAAATCCAGCCTCAAACACTTTTTAGCTGTGTGACCGTGGGCAAGTCATTTAATTTCTACTTACCTTTGCTTCTTCCACTATAAAATGGAGATGATAATAGAATTTACTTCACAGGATTGTTATGAGGATCAAATGAAATAACATTTGTAAAGTATTTAATTTCGTGCTTGGCATATATTGGGCATTTAATAAATGCTTATTTCTTTCTTTATGGGCTGAAGTTTTAGAGACCCACAGAATACCTCATACCTCAGGGTAGATGCCTTTTAGGGACCCATTCTAAAAGTACAAGTTGAGAGACAGCCCAGAGGAGGTGGTAATACTGTCAAAATGTGCTTTTAGGATCATTGGCCAATATATCTCTTCTGATTCAGTCTCTATGATCCATGGATTAGCTTCAGTGGGCTGGCACATATCAAATGCCCCTATAGTGAGGTTTTTGGGACAGCTAGGTGGCACAATGGATAGAGTACCAGAGCGCCAGGCCTGGAGTCAGACTCTTCTTAGTGAGTTCAATAATGGCCTCAAACATTTGCTAACTGTGTGACCCTGTACAAGTCACTTCACCCTACTTGCCTCAGTTTTCTCATCTGTAAAATGAGCTGGAGAAGGAAATGGCAAGCTACTACAGTATCTTTGCGAAGAAAACCCCAAAAGGAGTCATGAACAACAACAAAAGTGGGGCTTTTTGAATATCACCTTCTCCCTTTGTAGAAACTGCTAGAAAAGATTGTGAAGGTAAAGTGTTAAAATACCTATAGGCCTCTGATAGAGATGGATAGTAGGAATTGTAATGATTTTGAAGATCAATCCCACAGTGGGAGTTTGTGTAGTTCTTAGAAGGATAGTAGATTCCCATCTTCAATTCCTTTTGCTCATAAATGATCGATTTTTTTTTTTTTAAGCACAGAGACAGTCTGAGCCTTGCTAAGTCTCTGAGGACAAAGTAGAGAGGATTTAAAAAAGATAATATAAAAGATCCTAGCCATGGGAGAAAAAAGAAGTTATGTAAAAGACAAATATTGAAGAACTATATAACCTAAAGTGGAGTGAGGTTTAATGTCCATATTAAGAAGGGAATAGAGGGCAGAATGATAGAGGCTAGGAGATGATTAGGACGATACTGATCAAGGCAAAAACTAGAGTTGAGAGAATAATTTGATCAGCAATTGGACTAATAATATTTCTGTGCATTCATTGTAGAATTTTGAAATGTATAAAAATGAAACCTTTTGCTCTGTGTCCAAAATTTAATTTAATATATTTATTTAAATATTATTTCTTATATTATATATTTATTATAATATATATTTTTAAAGCTTTTTAAAGAATCTCATTCCAATAGAGGGAAGGGAAAACCTTGTAGAGAACCCAGGCATCAACTGGATGAAATGAGAAATGTCTCAGAGAAGAAAAACAAAAGCATAGGAGAAAATTAAGTAAATTCAAATGAAGAAGCCTTAGGACAATATTTATTGTTATATTTTGAATAAATAAAACTAAAGAGAGCAAAAATTAAGATGGTGGAGATATGGTAAAATTTTAGCACAGTACTTAGAGAAGAAACACATCATTTGATTTACAGCTTACATCCTTCTCCCTGGTAGAATAATCTTTTAGTTCTGATTTCAGGGAAGCGGACAGAAGGGATATTCAGAGTCATTCTTGAAGCCTGGGGTTGTTCATGACTACTTTCTTTAATCTGGGTCTAATTATAATTTCTCACAGCTACACAGCATCTTAAGGTTAGCAAAACTTTTCTCAGAGCAGGCATATGACAATAATAATAATAATAATAATAATAATTTACACATTTTTGTTGTTCTGTCATTTCAGTCTAACTCTCCATGACCCCTTTTGAAGTTTTCTTGGCAAAGGTATTGGGATGGTTTGTCATTTCCTTCTCCAGCTCATTGTACAGATGAGGAAACTGAGGCAGAGTTAAGTGACTTGCCCAGGGTCACACAGCTGGTCTGAGGCCAGATTTGAACTCAGGTCTTCCTGACTCCAGGTCCAGCACTTTATCTACTGTCTGTAATTTACACAAACATCATGGCATTAAAACTTTAAAAGCACTTCACATATCACTTCAGCATGATGAAGTAAGACTAAAAGTGCTATCTCTAATTTACAGATGAGGAAACAGGTTCAGAAAGTTTAAGTGACTTGCTCAGGGTCAGTTCCACAGCTAGTGGACTAGGATTTGAATCCAAGCCTTCCTGACTCCAAATGTAGCACTCTATCCACAAGGCCCTCACAGATCATCTCAAAAGGAAGCTGGAGAGCAGGAAATCATCTATAGGAAGCCAGGGTTTATTGCAGTGTGATGACTAGGACAGAATTCAGTGGGGGAGTGGGAGGTAATGCTGGAGGCGGGTTTGCCACCAGTGTGTGGGGAAAGAATTGAACTTGGTGTCAGAGGGCCTGAGTTTGAATGCAGACTCTGCCACTTGTATGAGGCAGGTCATTTCACCTTGATAGGCTTGTTTCTTTTTCTGTATAACAAGGTTGGATTAAATTACCTATAAGGTCTCTTCCAACTTTGTAATGCTGTGATCCCACAATGCGATTAAAGACTAAATCTGGAGTGATTGAGAAGGGAAATGTATTGGTGGAGAAAACATTCGGAACTTACATGGGTTTTTAGTTCAACTCACTTCACTAGCTCTTCATTGGAGTACCTGTGACGTTCGAGGCAGGGTGGCATAGTAGAAAGTAGAGGAGTTTAGCAGGAGAGAGAAGAGTGATACCAAAACACCTGCTCCACAGGTGGGAATGTAAAGAAGCCCTAGCTAGGTTTGCTTACTGGAGAAAGCGTTAGGGCCAGGCAGTGGGTCAGCTGGGCCGACTCTTTCTTAATTGCTTCTTCTCGGTCCTTCCACCAGGATTTAAGGAACCTCTCTAATCCTCCCATCGACTCCCAGTCACTCCACAGTGGTTTCCAGAAACCCCTCCTGTGACCTCAGACTTTAAGAAATCTCAGAAGTAAGTGTGTGTGTGTGTGTGTGTGTGTGTGTGTGTGTGTGTGTGTGTGTGTGTGTGTGTGTGTGTGTGTGTGTGTTTAAGAAGAGACAATCTGCCTGCAGCCCGCCCCTCTCCTCCCCGTTCCGCCTCGCCCGTCCCTTGTGTCCTGTGGAGTTTCAGCCACGCGGGAAGGGCGTGGGCAGTAGCAGCCGTTCCAGCCGCCCGGGCAGGGACCCCCGCGGGGGAACCGAGCAGGGCAAGCAGCTCCAGCGGGTACAGCGGCTGGGCGTGACCTTGCTGGGAGGGGCCAGCGGGGACGGAGGGGAGCGAGAACTCTCCAGAGCCAAAAGGAACTGGGATCTGGGAGCCGAGAGCTGGGAGCCGGAGTGGGAATTGGAGCGTCCGAGCTTCCCCCCCATTCAGTCTGAGGGCTCCAGCGGCACCCGGGACAGCCAGCGCGGGAGGAGCCACAAAGCACTGACCCGATGGAGAAATACAAAGGTGAGAGAGAACCTGAAGCTGCCCACGCACCAAGCTGCAGGCAGAGACCCATGGCATCCCATTCCCAGGGAAGCGCTCGCGCCCATCCCCCTTTCAGGAACTTGCCCCCTGGCCAGACTAGCCTCCAAATTGGAGGAGGGGAGTTTGGGAGACTATCCACACCCTGACCCTTTTACCGGACCGCAGGTAAAGAGCCGGCTGCCTACAACCCAGGAGGGGAAGAGAAGGGGCGCCGGCGCCTGGGCTCTGTGTGGGTGGCCCCCGCCCTGGGTTCTTTGATCCTCCCTAGAGAAATGAGCCAAGCGGGAGGGAATGGGCTTGGACTAGACGTGGGCTTTTTGGTTTGGGGATGCGGGGTGCTTGTGGGGGAAATGGCGAAGTGCGGAGTACCGCACAGCTGCCACTCTGATTTCCCCCTAGAGCGGCCTTCCGCGTCACCCTGGGAAAAAGTCACCTGCTAGTGGAGTGGCAGTACCTGGAGACCCCTTTGTGGGCTGAGATGCTTTTAAAGATGTTCGAAGTTCAAGCAATTCTACCCCCGAAAATAGAGGGGAGGACTACGACCTCTTTATTTTGGGGGAGCCAGCCTGGGTGGGAAATTTTCTGTTTGCCTGGGAAGGGGGAGACTTCCTCCATGTGTGGGAGAGCACTTTAGTTGTGTTAATCTTGGTGGTGGGATGGGGAGGGCGGCTTAGATTCTGGCATGAATTTGGTCCCATGACCTTTTTCCAGCTGCCCTGGGAGTGATGCCTAAAAACAAGGCATTCTGCTCTCACCCCGTTGTTCCTTAATAATGGAAGACTTCATGGGATTGCCACCCTCTGCATTCTTTCAACCAAAAACCAAAACCAAAAAAACCAACCCTTTTCCCTCCGCCTAGTATTTAGTCAGGTGGGCTGAACCGGGGCGATAAGCAAATGGGAAAGACGGAGAAATCTTGAGTCCCTGGATCTCATCAGTCCCAGCCACAGGGCAGGTCTCTGCTAGTCATGCAGAAGGAGACAATTACCTGGTTAGACTAAGCTGCCTGATGCACATAAATTGCCTCACTTCATTAATGTGTAAAGACTGGTTCTAGAATAACCCCCTTCCCAGCCAGCTACAGGTTCTTCAGAGGAACCGAATAGGAGGGGTTTAGAGGATCTCCTTCCCGGCTTGATTTGTTGAGCAAACTACGAGCCGGGGAATAGGAGGGTGTAGAAAACCCTCTCTCCTCTTAAATCCCTCCCTCTGCTTTCACGAACTGCAACAGGAAAGGGTCTCTACCCATAATATATTGGGTGACTCCGGAGAGATTGTTAAAGCAAAACGTTCAGAGCCTGAGAAATTGCTTGTCAATAAAGACAGTTTTCTCTCTGATTTGCTTCAGTTTCCAAAGCTGAAACAGATAGACAGACATACAACTTTATGTAACTAATGCTCGGTGTTTCAGTGGAAAGACATGAGTTCAAATCCGAGTCATTGACACCAGCTATGTGACCCCCCCGGTGGTAAGTTACCGAACTGCTGTCTGCCTCAGTTTCCTCGGCTGTAGGATCTTAAAGCCCTGCATAAGTGCTAGGAATTATTATTTACCAGGATGCTGGGGTGGGGCGGAGGAAGACTTGCTTGCCACGAATAGCTCTGAGCGTTGCTTTTGCTGTTCCATTGGAGTCATCCTGAGGCATCTCTCACAATGGTGACCTTTTTTCCCAGTGTCTGCCTTGCCCCACAATCTTTTGGGGTTTTGGGGGCAGGGTGCAATTCAGGGCGCTTCCTTTCCCTGTGATTGCACTGTCTGTTCCCTCCAAATGAACTTCCCCCCAGAGGCACTTATGACTAGTTCTTGAACATGACCATTTTTTATTTAGTACTTCCCTTTACCCCAGCCTCTCACCCTATACCACCTTGGAACTGCATGTTTACATTTGGTGATCAGTTCTGTAGGGAACATTGGAGGGTAAGAGCATCTGAAGTCATCCTAAGATTGGTAGGAAGGCAGTGGTTTTTTGCCTTAGAAATAGATGAAGAGTCAATAGATTTTTTTTTTTTTTAAAGTGAGAATAGAGTATTAGGTTCTGTTCTTGGATTTAATAAATAGCTGGAAGTATTTGTCTTGTGGCCCTTTGATAAACTGTGTCTTCTTTCTGTTAGTTTTCTTGGTAGCCTACCTCATATCTATATTCCCCCACCCACCTCTTTTTTGCTAGTGACTCAGGCAGCCAGGATGTTATACTGAGAGAAAAAAAAAAACCCACTGGATGTAGAGTCAGAGAATCTGGGTTCACTCCCTGGCTCTGTCACTTTCAACCTATGTGATGGTAGACAAGTTTTCTTGTTTTCTTGATCCATACAATGGGGAGATTTGACTACATGATCTCCAAGGTCTCTTTGAACTCTCAATCCCATGACCTATTTTTTTTTTTTTTTTTTGCCCTTTGTATCAGTCACCAGACTTCTTTTTAGGCCTCTTTCCCTACCTGTAAAGAAAAAAGTTTGCCACCGCTCAGCTGACAAAGGAAAATGAGCCAAGAATTTCTTAAGGGTTTTCAAGTCCTTGGTTGAAAGTTGCTTTTTAAAATACAACATATTTGTTTCTAAGTTAGAGCACAGGAAAATATTTGTGGTTTCTTTTCAGAATGCCCAAATATTGTCAGGATTTCCTACTAATGGTTCTTGCCTGACCCCTGACTGGATAGCTAAGTATTCTTAAAGAGAGATATATATATATATATATATACACACACACACACACACATATATATATATATTCCCACAATTTTTTTTTCTGCTGTGAGCATAAAATATTCCCAGAGGCACAAAGAAAATCATTTAGAGAATGTCTAGCCAACACAACCAGTCATCTTACAAAAGATTTTAGTATTATCCAACATGACACATAATTTGGAGTTTTTAGGTTTTCGTTTCCTTGATATATCTTCCTTACAGTAATTTAAAAGATGTGATACTTTAATTGCTGATCTGTGAAACCTGAGTCATCCCAAGTGTCTGTATGTATGCATATATCTATATATATGCATGCATATACATATATGTATATCTGTATATATGTGTATAGATACACATATGTATAAACTTAAATTTATGTGTGTGTATATTTTACATAAATATAATTTGACTTGAAATATAGGTCTCCAAATGATTTTGTAATCAATTGAAGTATTGTAAATCATTTTGCAAACCTTAAAAGGCTACAGATTTGCTAGCTATCCTTGTCATTGTTCTTTTATAACACTAATGGTCTATTTCTTTACACCTTTCCTCTGTGGAACTTGGGACATCTGGCAGATGTTTAACTCTTCACAGTATTCCTGACAGGTAGTAATATTTCACCTTGAAAATGTGTGAAATTAACAGTTTCACCTGAGCTAAATGGAAGAGAAGTTCCTTATGGGAACTCTAGCTCTAGAACTCCCTGATTTGGCCCTGTAGAGCCTACCAGAAACTCCTACTTATAACAGAGATTTGAGGGCAATTTATTTGATAAGCCTGAATGAATAGCTATGGAATGACCAGGCAGCTGTTTATAACAACAACAACTAAATTAAAAACAATTCAATATACTTATCACAAGACACGGAAGAGTTGTAGGGAGGAATTGTTACTATTTGTGGCTATTATTATTAGACATTTAAATGCCTTGGCTTGTTTCTAAATTCTTCATGCCCTCCCTTGATACAAAAAGTCCCAACATACAGAATACCTTATCTCTTCCTTCATATTCTTAAAATATATTCTATAATTTTTAGGTTTCACAAAGTAGGGTTAGCTCCAGTTTTAATAGAAGTTCTGTTCTTGATTGTCGATTCTGATCTTTTCAAATTGCTCTAGCTGTGGGAGAGCTGCTATGTGTGTGTTTGTGTGTTCTTGGGATTTCACAGTGATGTTATATACCACAAGTTGTATATAAGAGAATGTTTGAAACCTGTTTTGCCTTGAAAGTTTTTCTTATTAAAATCGACATTGCTTCACTCCCACTTTGTTCCAATAGAGGAATAACAGATTCTACAAATAAAGACCAAGTAAATTGTTCTTCTAGAGAGGTAAAGCTTTCCAGGCAATAGTCCTGAAAAGTCCTTAAAATACTGCTGTGTCCCAAATTTGTTGCTTTGTGCTCTAATAGAAGAAGCAAAGGAATTTGTGGTGCTTAAATCTTACACTTTTATGGTAGGAACTTTAAAAGATTCCTTTCCTTCTTCTGTTTACATATTTATAACACATACAGTTACAGCCTTGTTTCAATTAATTTGAGCTTATTGGGTAGAATTGTATCATGCGATCAAGAAATCTGGTTCCTACTGCTCTTCTAGCTGTGGAGTTCTGTCTGGTGCCAGATGTTAATGACTTGCTATCTCTTGGCGGAGCTTTGGAATGCCTCGGCAAGGGGCAACCAAAATTTTTGCGTGTTTTGAAATGAAGTCCTGCGTAATTGAAAGAAATTGACTCTAATTTGCCCAACGGTATATTGAAAGAAGGTAGTACCTTTATGGATGTGCTTCTGTTTCTTAATCCAGTTACATATCTACCAAGAAACTATACCTATTCAGTTCCATGACTAGCTTAAAAAGACATATTCATTAAGATTCCCTAATGTTCCCATAGTTCCTTTTGGGAGTGCTAAGAGCTATGTTTAGTGAAGGTCTCAAAAAAAAAAAAAGACAGGAGAGGTGAGAATAGGGTATTGATCTCCCTCCCATTCTAAGAGGGATCAACTTTCTCCTCATTCAAATTTTCTTTTGTATACCCTTTATGATATATATCTCACACAATCTTTAAAGTGGTAGAAAGTTAAAGAATTCTTCAACCCTTTCATATTCTCTATATTTTCTTTCAAATCTGACAAATTCAATTACATCAGCCATGAAACAAGATTGTGGGAACCATGAGTTTTTTTTAACGACAAACCTAAAAGTGGGTACACTGAAATCCTTAACAGTCTTGGGTTTTGTATAGCGTTACGGTCAAATCTTCATTCTTTGCACTAGATCCTTAGCTTTTGGGACTTGAAAGTTTTTTTGTGTGTGTGGGAGATCCCTTGGTGCCCTAGCAAAGCATTGCCTCTAAATAGAAATGTTGAGGGGTCAGCTTTCGTTTGCTTTAAGAGAGGAAGGAGGAAGGTCAGGAGAGGGGATTCTACTTTGGGATCTTCCCGTTATTCCAAAGGGGAGGGTGACTCTGGGAACCTCACTAGTTTTAAGCACAATTAAAGGACCAGGAAGGGGGGGGGAAGGGGAGAGAAAGCTTCAAAGTTTAGTAAGCTGTGCCAATTTTCTTCTAAATCTCTTAATGATGGGAAATGTTTCTCCAAAGACTTTTGTGGATGCATGTAATGTTCTTTCAGGGGAAAGTGGAGGCTCTTTCCCAAAGCAGAGGACAGTTGCTTCAAAGAGTATTGGCTGTGGCAGTAGGAGCCTGAGAAAAGGGACAGGCAAGGAGCATTATGGTGTGGAAAGAACAATTAACAGGTGATATTGGCAAAACCTGAATTCTAATCCCAACTCTGCCAACTAACTTGCTGTGTCCTTAAGCAAGTCACTGTGCAACACTGGGCCTTAACTTCCTCATCTGAAAAATGAGAATTGGAAGAGATTCTCTCTAATCCTAAAATTCTGTGATTTTTAAAGAAAGCTTCCTTTAGCTTCTTCATTGGTTTTGGAAGATGTGTGGGTGGAAGGGGTAAGGGAGGTAAGGTCAGACAGATGATTGAGGGTTTGAGTTCTTAAAAACAAAATAAATTTCCTGTTAAGAGCTTAAAAGTAGCCGACTTAGTGGGAAGAGTATGTAGTAGGATGTGTGAGGAATTTGCTTCTCAAGAATTTTTTTCATCGGAGTATCTACAAGGAGAGTTAGCTCAGTCTGTAGCAGCCCTCTAAAATACAGTGCTTCATTCGGGCCTTTTGTAGGAATGGGTCCATTGAAGCACAGAGATCAAGCAAAGTTCTTCTTAAAATTAGGGAGTGGAGGAGAAGAAGAAATATAATGGAATATTATGTGTGTGTATACACACATATGCAAATTTGTGTACATACATACACACACACATATATATATATATATATGTATGCATAATATATAATAAAAATCTGGTCCTCTACTCTCATCAGTGAGAACTCTGAAGTAAAAAAGATCATAGAGCTTATAGCTGGAAGGAAATTTAGAAATTATCTAAACCAGTGGTTCTCGAAGGTGTGGTCCCCGAACCACTGGTGGTCCCTAAGGCCCTTCCAGGAAATCCACAAGGTCAATTTATTTTTGTAATAATACAAAGGCATTTTAATTCTTGTATATTAATTATCAATAGATATAAGCCACACAAACAAAAGTTCTTTAGGAGCCTTGATAATTTTTAAGACTGTAAAAGGACCTGGAGACCAAAAAGTTTGAGAACCACTGGTCCAAATAAGTCAACATCCTTACTTGACAGAGAAGAAAATGGAGGCTGAGATTTGTCTTAAGTCACATAAGAAGTGACAGAGCCAGGATTCCAATATAGGTGCTTTGGATCCAAATCCTGTGTGTCTTTCAAAAGACTAACGACCCGTAACTCCCTTTCTAACAGCTATGTTCATGTCTTTTGATGAAAAACTCAAAAGTGTATTCATATCTGTGTGAAAGAGAAAGGGAGTGGTCTGATTCCAGTTAAGAGAGGGGCAGGATTCAGGCACAAGATAGTTAATGTTTTTCTCAGTTAGTTGCAGAGTCAGCATTGGTACAAACATCTCCAGCTTGGTAGTAGTTGAAATTTCCAACTACAACATTAGAACCTCCCTTACCAGAAACTATCATAATAGATGGTGTTCTTAGTGGAAAAGGTATACATTCCTGTGGAATGCCCAGCTTCAATAACCTATGGTTAAAGTCTCCAAGCCAGGGTCAAGAGTTGAAAGCTGGGCCTCCCCCTGTGTAGTGTCACCTCGACTAGAGTGTTATTTCTGTCTGTTCCAGCACAGAAGTGTTGCTGTCTGATGGTACACAGAAGGATTCTGCAGGTTTCTACTTGTGAGTATTCAAATCTCTCTGCCCTCTTCAGCAGCCCAATTAGAGTGCCTCTCCTTAGGCATATTGTCCTAGCTGACCAGACAACCTTTTGGCTAGTGCAGTGGGATGTGGTGGATGAAGCACTCTTTTGAGCTAAGTAACAAGCTGGACCTCAGCTCTAAATGTGCCTCTGACTAACTCGCTGTGTGACTTTGGGAGGGGCAATTAACCTCTTTGGGCCGTGATCTTCTCAGTGGGTAAAGGATAATGTTTACCAATGCAAAGATATAATACGTGGATAATATGTACTCATCTTCCTTACAGGGCTGCTTGGTTGAATGAATCTTAGAAACTATTGTTATATTCTTCATAATGAATAATAAGGGAGGGTAGGGAAGGCAGGGGAGCAGTTGTTTTCAAATATATCTGGTTTGGGGGTTTAACTTTCCTCTTTTTGTCAGGAGTGTTCAAATTTGGTTTATTACAAAATCGCCCATCACCTATACTTCCAATCCTCTGGTAGGCCAGGAATAGGGAATTCTATCTAAACACTAGCCTAATCGGCTTCTGAGAGAATCTGGCCACCATATCCAAAGAGTTGTGGAAGTAAGGGACATAGGAAAAGCTGACTAGAATTGGCACACATTCTGAGTAGCCTAGATGCAGTGAGTGGCACACTTTAGACTTATAGCCAAAAGTTTTGTCCTGTGTCCGTTTAGTGTGGACATGACTCTGAGCTCTAATAATAGTGTTGGCCTCTGTCCCATTTTTCTATCACTCAGTTCCTAGTCTTTTGATAGATTTCACCCTGTCTCACAAATAAATAGATAATGGAGTGTATAGAAAAACCATGTAGTAGGGAATTATGCCTGATAGACTAGCACCATCAACACAATGCTGGACTATATAAAACAGATTTTAGAAGTCCAAGTCCCATTCAATTCATCTCTCTCCAATTTATCTCCATGGGAGCTCAAGGATTAGGCTTTTACTTCAAGGAACCAAGGGCCAGAGCCCAACAGAAGCACTGGATCTGCAGTTCTCTAAACAAACCCAGGACTATAGTCATTTCTTCCAGTCAACCCCTCCCCATGGACTTCAAAGGCAGCTGGAGGCTGGGAAGAGCCCCTGACTGGCTCCATACATTCAGACAGTCCACCCCAGCGGTGGTTACAGGGAAACATGGTATTAGTCCCTTTGCTCATCATGAAGCCAAAAAAATAATCTGTTATCAACTCAGTGCAAACAATATACTGAAGACCAGAGGAATAAGAATTGGAAGGTTCTCAATGCTTCAAGCTTAGTAAAGGTCTGAAGTCATGTCATATGGGTTTTTCCATTGGCTAAAGCAGTGATCCCAAATATTCATTTTGGAGGACTCTGCTTACAGTTTACCAAGTCATTATATACTGTCCTTTGTTCTGAGGAATAAGTAATTGGATTAATAGACTTTTAGGTAGGAATAATGTAAAACAACTTAATTAAGACAAATGTAATTTGAGTTTGAAAATACTGGGCTAAATCATACTAGGAACAGTATCAAATACATAGGAAAGATGAAGCTATTGATCCATGTCCACAAACCCTAAACTAGCATTTCATTGTGAATATGATAAAAAGTGCAGAATTCAGCAGATGTAGAAATAGCCCTAATGAATTATAAACAGAAGCAGACACCTTCATGGGCGCATACTTTTCAGAGATAAAATAAAAGAGAGCAACAGTTATGAAATAGGAGACCCGTGAAACAGCAGGGGATTTTGTGAATGATGTGATAGGAGAACCCTAGCTAAATTTTCTTCCTTAGGAAGGAAAGTGCCTCATCAGTTGCAGTTAATGAATCAATAGAGAAAAGCATCAAGGAATTGTCAGTTACTATTAAGCACCTACAAGGTGTCAGACCCTGTTCTTAGTGCTGAGGATCCAAAGAAAGGCAAAAAATGGTCCCTGTCTTCAATGAGTTTACATTATAACAAGGCAGACAATGGGTGTATAAATAAATAGGCTCTAGGGATAGAAGCCAGGAAACCCTCTCATAAAAGGAGAGTTTTGAGCCCAGTCTTAAAGGAAGCTAGAAAGTCTAAGAAGTGGAAATGAAGGAGGAGAGCATCACAGGCTTGGGCACAGCCAGTGCAAAGGCACAAAGACAGAACCTTAAGTGTTGCATCCAAGGAGCAGCAAATAGGTCAGTGTGGCTGTATCCTAGTGTTAGAAGACTGGAAACAGGAAGTATCTAGTTTGGGAAGAGCTTAAAATCCTCCCTTTCCCCAAAGTGGGATTTTCTGTTTGATCCTAGAAGCAATGGGAGTTCATTGAACACTTGCACTTTAGGAAAAACACTATGGCAGACTAGATTGGACTGGGAAGAAAATAGAGTTGTAGAGGCTGATTAGAAGACTATATTGTAATAGTCCAGGCTAGAGGTATAATGAGATGCTGAATTAGAGTGGTAGTTGTGTGAGTGGAGAGAAGAGGACTTATATGAGAGGTACTATGAAGGTAGAAATAACATAATTTGATAAATGAGAGAGGGCAAGAAGCAGAGAATGGCACCAAGGGTTTTGGGTTTCAGGTTTCAGGGAAGATTGTGGTTCCCTTGACCATAATAGGAAAGTTCAAAAGTTTTAGAGGAAATATAACGTGATCTGTTTTGAACATGTTACATTTGAGATATCTATAGGACATATAGTTCCATCCAGTTAAAAATGTCCAAAAAGCAATTGATGATGGACTAGAGTTGAGGAGAGGAAGATACTGGGACCAGATATAAGTAGATCTGGGATCATCTGCAGAGAGATGATAATTGAACCCACCCAAGCTGATGAGATTGTGTAGAGAGAAAAGAAGGTTCAGGACTGAGCAATGAAGGACATTTTAGTGGCCCCACCTGTATCAAGATCTAGGAAAGCAGCCTGGAAACAAGTGACAAGACAGGTAGGGAGAGAGCCATGAGAAAGCAGTGTCATGAGAAACCAGAGAGAAGAGTATCCCAGAGAGAAGTAGATGAATGGTGTTTAAATGCTGCACAGACATCAAGGAGGATGAGGATTGAGAAAAGGCCATTAGATCTGGCAATTAAGAGATTGTATCAGTCTTTGCTCCACTTGTCTTGCCCACCATAGGGAATACAAAATGCCTCTTCACTATAGCATCTCTTCCAATAAGTCTTTCTGAGCCAACAAATTTTCTTGAATAGGAATAGTACTCAGAACCTGCACCATGACTATCGCCTAATTGACTTAGTTTTTGGCAGCCCTGGCTTTCTCTACTTGTTAGAAATGATAGAGATAAACAAATAACCAACCACTGTTATTAAAAAAAAAAAAAAAGATGCTCCTGACCCCTGATAAAACATTCTCTTTATTTTGAAACTAAATGGGAACCTGTAGAGATACACAAGCAAAGGAAATAGTAATTAAGCTTCTTCAAATTCACTCAAATGATATAATGTATGTAAAGAGTTTTGAAGGCTTTGAGATTCAATGTTAATGTTGTTAATATCAGGAATTTTTTATTCTGATTTTTGGGCCCCAACCTGTGGTTTCATCAGGGTTGGAAATGCTTAGTGTGGAAATGCTCTCTATTAATGTGGAATACAATCATTTGTACTTTTATTGTTCTGATGAATTGCTTGGGTCCTAAGAGGTTAAGTGACATATTCATGATCACATGGCTAGTATGTATCTGAGGACCTGAACCCAAGTCTTCCTGACCTCAAGGTTGGATCTCTACCTCCTGTGCCATTCTATCTGTTATTGTTTAGGAAACAAGAAAATGAGAAGCTAGAATTATCATCTTTGGGATGAAAGAATTGATTCTCTGATGGTCCTAATGGAGTCTTTTAAGATTTCATAGCAAAGGGGCAGCTAGGTGGTGCAGTGAATAGAGCACTGGTCTTGGAGTCAGGAGGACCTGAGTTTAAATCTGGCCTCACACACTTGATACACTTACTGTGTGACCTTGGGCAAGTCACTTAACTCCAATTGCTTTGCCTCCCCCCCTCCAACAAAAAATATTTCGTAGCAAAATAAAATTCTCCTCTAGAAATAACTAGTACTATTTACTTTTTTTGTGACTTTGGGATAGAAAAATCATAGCATTGCAAGATCTTTATTAAATAAATAAAATTTGGTGCTTATGGAGAAATGAGGTATGTTATCCTGGGCTGCCAACCTACTGTGACTCATTTGTATGGAATTGTATTTGCTCACCTCATAAGTGGGGAAGCTAGAATGGATGTCTAAGGTCTGGTCAGTTCTGATGCTCTGTCTCAACAAACTCCAGGTGCCAGGTTGAAATTATATCTAGTGATTTTCATCATGGCACTTAATATTTCCTATATGATCCTGCCCCAAACTACAACTTGGTATTTTTCTTCTACTGGTTGTGTTCATGTTTGTAATGCCAAGTAAAAGCAACTTCCAAGGTTCAGATTAGTAGCATAGAAAACCCCATTTATTCAGCAAAACATTCACAGAACAGAGAAAGTCAAAATACAGTGTAACTCATTCAGTTAGCAAGTAAGTTCTCAGTTCAATTGCAAAGTACCAAGGTCCAGGTATCCCACCCTTGGATCAGTAGTCAAAGTAGCCTGCTCCTGGGCAGTACATTCATTTAATATCTTCTCAAATGGAGAATAGTTTCCAATCATAAACAAAGTACATTCATTTAGTCAATCACAGAGCACAAAAAGGCCAAAGGTTTCCCACCCCTGGACACTACTGAATTACAATACCATCCGTTAATGCCAAGCACTTTTTCAAAAGGGACAGGAGAGCACAAAGGCCATCCACCCTTCAGCTACAAGGTTAAGATGGTATTACAGTTCAATGCCCAAGGAGAGGTCCTGTCTTCATCTTGACCCGAGGTAAGTACCTGGTTCCTGGGGAGGCAAAGCCTAATAGAGTCACAACACACATTGCCAGTGTCTCCATCAAGTCACTCTCTGCCTGCAGAACAGTCCCAGAACCCCCGAAAACATCAGCAAGGCCCTCTTCCAGGATTTCTGTGAACATACAACAAGAAAATCCTTCTTCAGGGCTTCTGAACCAACAGCAAGGTTCCAGGATCTCTACAACAGCAGCACTGCTCTTCACCATCAGGTGAATCTGGCAAAACAACATCAAAACAGACAGACAAAATACTGGCATCACAGCCATGCCTCCTCAGTTCTTGGCAGATCCGGGTGGCAGTTTTCAAAAGTCCTGGGCTGCTCCAACTGACCCTCAGCAGTCCATGGTACTGTTTGCCAAAAGTCCCTCTGGCCTTCTCTGCTTGGACTTTCTCTCTAACTCCACAGCTCCTCCCAGTTCAGTCCTCTCTCTTCATGTCAACAAGTCCATCCTTGCAAGTAGGATTCACGAGCTCTGGGTTTCAACACCCAGCCCAAAAACCAAGCCAACACAGGGGAATCCCCAAATTCCATTACCATTACAATTTTATGCTCAGAAATGGACAAGTGATCCTCTGTAGCACCAGGATGTTTGGGCAGCAGTGAGTGCCCACCTGGGAACTCCTGAATTTTCTTAGCTGGCCTTACACCTATCTCTAGCTCCCAGTAATGGAAGAAAACTGAGAGCTACTGGGGTGAAAGCTACCAGCAAATATACCTTCTCTCTTCCTGGGAAAGTATCCTAGTTAGATATTCCCAATTCCTTCTAAGAGCCATCTTGAAAGAACTTTTTAGTACTTTTCTAAGAACTTGCAGGGCTTCTAATAGGTTTCTTTCCATGAGAAATCATGAAAAGAACATTGAACTTGGAGTCCAGAGAACCAGACTATGGAACTTTCTCAGCAGGATGTTAGAACCAGTTCTTAACTTAGCCAACTGTTAAATAGTCAATATGAGTATTGACACCTAGGAAATCAGCTAATGCTACAAATCAGAGCTTGATTTACTGTTTTATTCTTAAATCTAGATTTAAGAAAGTGATGGAGAAATATTACTAATGCAGATTAGACTCAAAAGTATGTAGTCTATACTTTTCTTTGCCAGAGAGACAATTGTTAAATGTGCCACTTGTTAAATCCAGGATACCACTGAGAATTGACCCTGGGCAAGTGAGATAACCTCTTTGAGCCTGAGTTTGCTCATTTATAAAAAAAGGGTGATGATATTACTTCCTATGTCATAGGGTTGTGAGGAAAGTGCTTTTCAGACCTTTCAAGTTCTATATGTGTTTGAGATAATTATAATCAAATAATGTCCTATAGTAATTTTTTGCCCTTTCCCTTCCTTGAAAGTTAAAAAATTGTTGGTCCTAATTTTTTGAATTTCTATCAAATTGAACATATATTAAATATTTTATGTAAAGCATCGTGTTACACAGTGGGAAGACAAAAATGAAACAATGCTAGCCTTCAAAGTACTTTTATCCTTTGGTGGTTGTTGTTTTGGACAATACCTATGATTACATCATGAAGAGCTCCCCCTACCAAGGTAGGTCAGCACCTTCTCTGAAACTTAGAGTCTTAGAGATTGCCGGTGACCCTGAGAGCTCCACTAGTGTCCTTGAGGTCATGCTACTGTCATGTGTCAGACAAGACTTGAACTTGGGGCTTTCTGACTCTGAGGCCAACTCTCTAACTAGACTGCTTTGCTAGATTTAAAGCAAAATATTTTCAGCCCTAAATAATGGCTTTTACCATGTGATCTTTACTATAACATATACTTTGTACATAATTTCTTCTTGTACACACAGGTATTTACAAGCTACCAGGCCCTCCAGCAGAGGTGCCCTCCTCTCTGTGTATTATAAGAGTATAGGAACGCATTCATCTCTGTTAGACTTAAGTCTTAATTTCAAACTAACTTCATTTCATATTCTGAAGGAATATCATAGTAATAGGGGGAGAAAGTACTTCAGAAGTTGTCTAGTCTAACACTTTTTTTTTTTTTTTTACTGTTAAAGAAAATAAAACTCAGGGCAAGTTAAGTTACTTGTTCAAAGTCACATAGTCAGTAAGCATCAGATGTAAAATATGAACCCAGCTTCTCTGACTCTAACTTTACCACTGGTTTACACTTGGCCTGCGAAGGGTCAGCTAGCTGATCTCTGATGCAGACAGAAAAGATACTTGTAGCCTGAGTCAAAGAATAAATTTTAAAAGATTTTTCCTTTACAAAGACACTGAAAGATCAAGGGTGGAATTGTTATTAGCAGGTTCTATAATCGAAACTCCAAAACCTGCTTCTACTAGACTTCCCAGAGCTCTGCAAGGGAGCTCTGACATACATTTGGGTTGATTGGGCTTGGTCTTTTACTTCTTTTGTTTCTTCATTGTGCCCAGAAATACATGTAATTGAACAAGTGGGAATGCTGCCATTCCTGTCTATTCCCTCTTTCCCTCCCTTCTTTGACTTCCCTGTCCTTACACAACAGAATTTATTCATTTTGACTGCATTCAAGTCCCCAGATGGGAAAATGAGATTAGTTTTGAATGAGCTTATTGTTTTGGGGGTTTCACTGACTTCTTTTATCTCAAGCGTATTGAGCTGATTTGCAAAAATGCAAATGCTATATTTTGGGAAGGTTTCTAGGATACTTTGTGCCTCTGGTATTGGGGGGGATAGGTCCAGTGGCATAGGTACTCTTCATGATGCATATGTCTTCAGCCATATATGAAACATGTCATCCAAAATTAGCTTTTTCAGATAAGTGGAGATTGAATCTTAGAACCTGGGGATTGAAGAAAGATTCCACACTGTCTTGGGGCATGCAATGCCCCAGACACTTTTCTCCCTATGGCCCTGGAAGCATAGATACTGTTAAGTGTTGTTAGACTCATTTTTTAAAAACCCCATTCTGCCTCATCTTATAAATGAGAAACTTGAGATGCAGAAAGATTGACTTGACCATGGTCACACAGCAAATCAATATTGGAGCTGGAACTTGAATCCTGATCTGACTGACCAATGCATTTACCGTTACACTAGTGTGGAACATCACAAGGTGGAAATATGGATCAAATTATTATTATTTTCCTACTGAGGAAGCAAGGATCAGGATTCAGAGCAGGAAGGAATTGTAGAGTACAGTGAGCCCAACTCCCTCCTTTTTCAGCAAAGACTACTGAGTTCAGCAAAGACTACTGAACCATTGATAAATGGCTCACCCAACCAAGATCACATACATGGAAAGCATAGTCCGATGAGAAAATCGAGTTCCAAAGATTATAAGTGATTTGCCTCAATTTATATTGATAGTAGCAGAGACAGGTTTTGAACCAAGGTCTTCTGAGACTATAGCTAGTGCTCTTTTTGCTATATTGAAGGGGGTAGGGACTTGTATCTGTGATTTTATCAGGTGAGGGTACTCCCAGATAAGAAAACTTCCATCTCAGAATTCAGGTCAACACTTTATGCAGCCCTTAAGAGTCTTACCAGAGAGGAATTGGAGGTGAAGTGATTTGCTTAAAAGCAAATAAGTGGAAAAAGGATTCAAACTCAGGTCTTTTTAAGGTAACGAGTAGACAAGCCTTTGGCAGAAGTGGAAACCAAGGAGCCTTCCTCCTTATCTGGCATCTGAGTAACTTAGCTGCATGGGGTTTTGCTAGTTATTGTGGGGCTCTACATCTTGTTGAAAATGGGTTATGTACCCTTAGCACTTAATTGAGTTGACTTTTGGATGGCTATATCAATGGCTGACTCAAATGTGTACACTCCAGGCTAATGGCTTTCACACTTTGGAATCTCTGGCTTACAGCTCTATTCTGCTCCCTGGGAAGTGGCAAAGACTCAGAGCTATGAAACTCATTTTTGAGTCATGTCTCAGAAGCTAGATTGGCAGCACAATTAAGTAGGTCTCAGAATTATGCCTAAGGCCAAACAGGTTTCATGACGTAACAATTTCTTGATTTTGAGTATTATGTATAGATGGGGCATTCTCTCCCTTTTTCCCAGGTCCCTGTCCTTTCATCCTGAGTCATAGCCTCCTTTGTCTTGAGTCAAGGGCAGGGGGATTTCTTGGCCTAGATTGGTGTTCAATTATGTTCTGGTGGATTATGGACTCAAAAGTTTAGCCAGGATTATGGAGTGCAAAGTGGGCAGCTTGCCTTAGGTATAAAGTACAGTGGAGTAGGGGAGACAGCCATGGAGAACATTTTTTTATTCCTTTCTAGAAATTACATGCACACACAGACAGAAAATTCTACTCTTCATGTCAATTTGGCTACTTACTGTGAGTCACATAAACATTGGCTATGATGAAAGCTCAAAGGCTCTAATGGATTTGACAAAGGGGTGAGATTTTCAAACCCTTCCTATAGTGCCCAAATAGTTTGTCTCTCCTCCACTCCAGAGGACCTTCATTGCCCTTCATGGTCCCAGGCGTTGATCATTGATTGAATCATGTCTAGAATCACATTTAATATGTGTGATTTTGGACAAATCACTGAACTTCTCTAGGTTATAACTACTTCATCTGTAAAATAAAGGTATTGGAGTAAATGGCCTCTGAGGTTCCTTTCCAGCTGGAGCTCTGATCCTGGTCATTTTTATCCTTCTCTAAGAGGAGCTGGTAATCTGGGAAGTATCATGGCTTGAACAGAGATCTTCTCAGTCAGAATAAAAACAGCTTACTTCTAGAGTTATCAGGGCTAAGAGACTGTTTAGTAATTGTGGAATCTTACTAATAACTTAATGCATCTGATCCCTTACTAAGGTATAGATGGAGTTCATGTCATAGAAAGTATGTTTTTGAGGCAAGGTAAGTGGAAATACAATACTTATTGTAGCCTGGGATTTTAGAGATAAAAGGGACCTCAGAAATCATTTAGTTCAAGCCCCCCTCAGGAAACTGAGCTAAGCTATTTCATCCATATAGGAAGCTCCTGGTAAAAACAAAAACAAAACCAACTTCTACCACTGCAAATTAGTGCCTCCTCTGTAATTTATAATTTTAGGGAGTTCTCTTGGGCATTGATACTTTGAGTAACTTTCAAAGGGTCACATAGCCAATATGTATCAAAGGCAGTACTTGAACCTGTTTCTTCCCAATTCTGAGACCAACTTTCTCTTTACTGTACCATAGTGCTTCTGGTGTCTTATTGTCAGTAATAAAATACTTGCCATCTAGCAGAGGCTGAGAAGGGTATTCGTAGAATTGCAAGCTGTTATTTTTGGTTTTTTAAGGTGGGGGAGGGGGACAGCAATCTAAAGCTTCATGTAAAAATTTGCATTTGAGGGAGTGTTGGAATCCTCACTGGGAGACCATGAGAACTTGCTATTGTTTTGGTTAAAAGCTTCAAACACTGAGGATCAGCATTCCCTAAAATAATTTTTTCCCATTGACCTATTGGCCTCTTAGTGGGCCAACTTCCATCTCCCACCCATCTGATGTTGGTTTGGTGCAAGATAATTGTAAACAGCCCTGGCTAAAAGCAAATCTTGCAGTATTATGGGATCTATGTGCTGCTCCCACACTGGATACTCACTGTCTCATTTGTACTTTGAAAAAAAGTAGATATTTTTTTCAGACGAAGAATTTGTTGGTTCCTAGATCACTTCCTCTTAAGGGCTTCCCTTCCCCCCACAAGTGTCACTTTATTCTCTTGTACTTGCAAGTGAGGGAGACTGTATAGGTTCTCCTCAGTATTAGTAATTCAGATAGCATTTAGATTTCTACTTGTGTTTTGTGAAGAATAGGGGAATCCCAAGAAGCCTCCAATGTTTTAGAAGACGCTAAAATGTTTGCTGTTTTTAAAAACAGCAGTCGGCAATTTAGGTGTCTCTTATGTGTCTGTCCTTGGTTAATTAGCAGGTTAGAGGTAGGTACTAATAAGGTCCAGGGTGCAGGTACAGTCCCCATTTGGGACAGTAGCTCTGTTTCCAAACCAGAAGCTTTAACTCCTAACTGCCCAAAATGTTTCACAAATGCCCCTCTACAGACAGGAGAAGGGACCAGTTAATGGCTCAAGACAAATCTGCTCCAAGAAGAATAACTTGTCATTTCTTTAAAGAAATTTCTGGCAATACTGACCAAGTAGGGAGGAGAATTACTTTGAGTAGGCGAATAAATTTTCCTTGCTTCTGAAGTCAGATTTGGAGTCAAAAAACCCAAGTTTGAATTTCTGTTCTATGACTTGTCATCTATGTAAACTTGGACAAGCTAACCTTGTGGGCCCTCCTTTTCCTCTTCTGTAAGCTAGCTGACATCTGAGTTTTCTCCTACTTCTAAATGTACAATCCCATGAACTAATGTTCCCTGTAGCATTATTTATTGGGAGTCAGACACAAGTGTATATATATAATTGCCTGGAGGCTTTTGTGAGGAGTGACAATTTCTAATGGTGAGGGCTTCTCTCTTGTTAGGGGGTTACTACTGACTGTGCACAAGAATTGAGCCAGTATTGTTCACCATAAACAAACATTAATTTAGCTCCTCCTCGATGTCAGGAATTTTCCAAGGTGCTAGGTCAAGGTCAGTTCACTCCTAATGGTTGCTAAGACCCCTCCAAGGGTCATATTGATGTTATTCCAAGGAGGATCCAGCTGTCTCACTCAGAATGACTCTGAAGTGATTTGCTTGAAGCTGGCATATTTTCTCACCAAGTCAGGGTTTGGAAGACTTTTGGAGAGAAAAAAAGGGCAACTTTAGTAGGGATATCAGCCAGTTGAGGGTTGGAAGGAATCGCCAGATTCCCGTATTTCTAAGTTTTTAATGCTTGGATGATATTTGCATGTATGTTTAGGCAAGAAGAGAATGAACTTAAACATTCTACCTTGGATTGGAATATTCCCCATAACTTGCTTTAAAAAAAAAATTACCACTATTGAGTGTGAAAACAGTTAAAATTTGGAGGAAACAGCTGGCTGGCAGAGATCCTGGTGGGTCTTGAACAGGATTCTGCTGTGTCATTAATGATTTTATTCAACTTACTTCTCCACAAGCACACTTGGCAACTTGGAATTCTTGTGGCTGAGAAATTCTATCTGTCCAGTGGCAGCAAGAACAGGCTTCAGCTTAGTCCAGGAAATCAATCCCTGCATTCTGTTCAGCATAAACCACAGAACCAAACATCCTTGATGGGTACCTTGCAACTAACCTGAGTGGATGGTTATCATTTTCCTTTCTCAGGACCTATCTAATAATAATAGTAATAACTAAAGTATGTGTGTGTGTGTGTGTGTGTGTGTGTGAACATATGTATAATATATAATATATATAATATTCAATATATACATATATCTCTACCACATGCATTATTTCATTGGAGCCTCGTAACAATTCTGGGAGGGAGTTAACGAAGGTGGTATTATTCTCATTTTTACAGATGAGGAAATTAAATCTTAGAGAGGTTATCTTATATATCTGGTAACATGGTATCATGAAAAGAGAACTAACTGACTGGATTCAAAGGGCCTGGGTTCCCACTTTCTCTTGGAGAAAATTAGTTTGACCTTGAATAAGTTACTTAACCTCAACCAGGCAATCAGTCAACAAGTCAGTAAACATTTAGTGATTGTTTGTGTTCCAGGCTATGCTAGGTAATGAGGACACAAAGAAAGGCAAAAACATTCTTTCAAGGAGCTCACAGTGAAATAGGGGTGACAATGTGCAAACATTTCTGTACAAACAAGATATGTCCAGTATAAATTGGAGGGAACCTTAGAAGGCACTCTAATTGAGGGGGGCTGTGAGAGGTTCCTTGGGTTATAGGTGAGACATGAAGGCAACAAGGGAAACCGGAAGGTAGAGATTTCCAGGTCTGGGGCTTGGTCGCTGACAAGGCATGCAGTTGGGAGATGGAGTGCCTTATGTGAAGAACAACAACAAGGCCAGTGTCACAGTATCTTAGGGTACATGGACGTGTGGAGGGAGTGGCGTGGCCAGATCTGTGCTTTAGAGATTTGGGTCAGGGAGACCAACCAGCAGGCTATGGCAATAATTCAGGCATGAGACGAAGGAATGCACCAGGGAGGCAGCTTTGCAGGACAAGAGAAGGTGGCATGTACAAGAAATTTTGCGAAGGTAGAAATATCTGCACTTGGTAACTGACTGGCTATTAGGGAGGGAAGGGTGAATGAGAGTTTCTCTCTCTGTAAAAATGAGAGGCTTGGACTAGATGGTATCTAAGATACCTTTCAGTTCTAGATGTATGATTCCAAGTGGCAGACTCAAATGCAGGCCTTTGGATTCCTAGGTTCAGTCTTTTTCCCACCATACTACAGCAGATTCAGAGATTTTTAGAGCTAAACAGTGTCTTGGGGTCATCTCCTCCAACTCTCCATTTTATGGGTTTTTTGTTGTTGCTGTTGTTTTTGTCTTTTGAAGGGGGAGACAAGGCAATTGGGGGTTAAGTGACTTACCCGAGGTCACATAGCTAGTAAGTGTGTCAGTTGTCTGAGGTCACATTTGAACTTGAGTCCTCCTGACTCCAGGGCCAGTGCTTTATTCACTGTGCCACCTAGCTGCTTTCTTTCATTTTACAGATGAGGAAACTGAGGTCCAAAAAAGGTTTAATGATTTTCCCAAGTTGCACAGCTAGCATCTGAAGGCAAGTTGTTGCTATTATATTCACTGTCTGTTGTTAGTATATGGAGTATCATTATCAACTTAATTGAGGTTCATCCTTGCTCTTACTAGCTCTAGCTATCCATTGAACCAACTTCCTGGTATGCATTTCTACTAGTCACTGTTTTTTCCAGTCCTGTGTGTGTGTGTGTGTGTGTGTGTGTGTGTGTGTGTGTGTGTGTGTGTGTGTGTATTTAAACTAACAGAGATTACAGAAGCAGTGTGATGTACAGAATAGAATGCTGGTTTTGGAATCTGGAAAAACTGGGTTCTAGCACTAATTTTGACACAAGCCAAATGTGTGATTTTGGACAAGTCATGTTTTACTACCCCAAGGCAACTCTCTAAGACTGTAGGTTGCCATCAGAGGAGTATCTGCAGCAGGAAGTCCCTACAGTGATGAAATTACAGGTCTGGATTAAACAAAACAAAAAACTCAGCAATTATATGTCTTCTCAACTAATTTAGGAAAGAGTGAGCTTGGCAGTCAATGTTGAATTTTATTATCCCTTTCCTGAGGAGACTCTAAGGGACTAATTTGATTAGAGGGCCTTGTAGGTCAGGAGCATGTGACTAGGTCCCACATTTTTTGGTTGTTTTTGTTTTGTTACTAGTCCCGAGTTTTCAGTCCAGACTCCCCTGCTTTGCCAAGGGTGGGGCATAGGGTCAGGGAACTGAATCTAATCCAAGTCTTGTGAGTGTGGGCAGGAGCTTCTCCAGTTTGTTTGGATGTGGGCTCAGAGCAGGTAGATAAAAATCATGGGGTTTGTTTGAGTAGAAACCCCCAGGAGGTGTTTTTCAGCATAGTACCATGTAAATTACTGTATTATTAACCCATCTCATCACCTCACCAGGTGGTATAGTAAAAGGTCTTAATTTTTGCTGTGTTCCTGAGGTTCCATATGATACAATACTTCCAGTTCTAAAATGTTGGTTTCCATGACCTCATTTCTGA
>CM053589.1:131030741-131059310 GCA_028646515.1 Pseudochirops corinnae | reverse complement strand
CCCCCCCCCCCCCCCCCCCCGCCCTGCCCCCGTACTGCAGCATGCAATTGGCTATAGGTTCTACAAATACCTTCGCGTTAAACATTAGTCAAGTTGTAAAGAAGAATTATAACCAATGGAATGAACAATGAGAAAGAAGGAACAAAACAAAAAAAGAGCAAGTTGTTTGTTCAATCTACATTCAGACTCTGTAATTCTTTCTCTGGATGTGGATCGCCTTTTCCGTCATGAGTCTTTTGGAGTTGTAATTTAGTGCTGCATGGCTGAGAGGAGCCCATTCACCCACCTCTTGAACACTTTCAGCGATGGAAAAAGACATTCCATTTTTTGATAGCTCTAATTGTTAGAAAATATTTCCTCATGTTGAGCCAAAATACTTCTCCCTGTGATTTCTACCCAGTAGTCTTAGTTCTGCCCACTGGGACTGAACAGAATAGAATACAACCTTTAAAGAATTTGATTTTATTCCCCTCCCACAATTTGTCCTCTTTTTCTCCAGGCTTTACATTTCAGATTCTTTCAACAAATCATCACATGATATGATATTTAGTTTCTTCATCATCTTGGTACTCTTTTTAGGTGATGTTTAGCTTATCCATGCCTCCTCTTAAAATGTGGTACCCAGAAATGGACTCCATAGTCCAGATGTGTTATACCCGGAACAGAAAGCAAGGGTATCATTCATTGCTGATGGGAAAACATTGTCCCCATAAACTTCAACAAGTTAGTGATAAATTTATGCAGCGGAAACAGTTTTCATATTTAAAAATGGAATCATAGCACACGCTTTGTCTGGGGACCATATGTGTAAAAGAGCAACCATTTAAAACACCAACAGATATGAAGCCGCAGTTATGGCTGATATTCTTTACAGATTTAAAGCTTATGGCCAATAAAAAGAATGTCCCACCCCAAATTGTGTTGGGCTTAATATGATAGTCATTACTCTTGTGAACATTTTGAAGAGTGTGTGTGTGTGTGTTTGTGTTTGTGTGTTTGTGTTTGTGTGTGTGTTTGTGTTTGTGTGTGTGTTTGTGTTTGTGTGTGTGTTTGTGTTTGTGTGTGTGTTTGTGTTTGTGTGTGTGTTTGTGTTTGTGTGTGTGTGTGTGTTTGCGTGTGTGTTTGTGTGTGTGTGTGTGTGTTTGTGTGTGTGTGTGTGTGTGTGTGTGTGTGTGTGTGTGTGTGTGTGTGGTATACTCTGGAACTCCTTAATGGTAGTATTAGGCCACAACAAAAATACTTTTGTTTGCAAGGTCAGTGTCAGACATTTACTCAGTAAGGTTACCTTTTTGGAGGACATAATTTGATCTGTATTGCATCCAAATATAAGTAATAGTAAACAGTCATAACAAATAATCAGGCTTTTCTATGTGTGGGTAAATTTGTTTTTGCTAACTTCCCCAGAGGAGTATAGACTTATTGAGGGTAAAACCTTGACTCATAATCTTATAAATATTTAAAATTTAAGGAGGATGATCTCTTGATTCATTTTGATGTTTGGTGCTAGAAATTAGTGAGCACTCACTCCTTACATCATCAGGCATCTATTAAAGAATTTAGTAAGCCCAGGATCCTGTGCTAAGAAACTAGGGATATTTAGGTAAAGAAAATCTAGTCCACATTGTGCTGTTAAATAATTTGTAGTTCTCTTCCATTTATGTTCCCTTATGAATAGAGAGTTGGACTCAGAGTCAAGAAGAACCTGGGTTTAAATCCTTCCTCTGTTACTTACATGCTCTTTGACTCTGGGCTCAAGATCCCAGTGTCAAAATCAGATAGAAACCAATTCCTGACATCTATAGATTGACTTAGAAAACCACAAATCAACATTATTTGTGTTGTGTTATGTTTTAATTTATCTTGTTCAACATCTCCCAGTTATATTTTAATCTGGTTCAAGCTGCCATCTGTAGTTTTACTAGTAGACTGCCTTGATTTTGATCCCTCTGATATAGACAACTAATTCCCTTAAGACTCTTAAGTTGCAAAGGAGATGGCACTTTCATTGATAGAGTTTTTTCATCTAAGAAAGAGGTCCTGGCATCCATGAAATCACAAGTCTGTTCATTATGTCTGTCTTTACCTTTGCTTGTGACATATTACTATTATATGTTACATAATAACACATATAATAAATATATTTTATATAATATATATTTATATATAATTATATTATATATAACATTTATATATTTTATATATTATGTATGTATAACACAAAACATTATTATGTTTTGACACAGTAGCAGTTCTAGGGAATATGACTGGTATATGTGAAATGCTGTTTTACAAACCATAAAAATTATTCATCTCTAAACTCATTTTTGAGGGAGGAGAGTCTGGATCTGTAATTTAAGTAATATATTGATGTCTCCTTGAAGGCAGGTTGTGTTTTTTGCCTCTTTTTATATCTCCAGTGCTTAGCATACTGCCTGGCACACAGTAGGTACTTAATAAATGTTGATTGATTGATTGATCTGTAATTTACCATCTTAGAGAGTTCTCTGAGCTACTCAGAGGCTGTGACTTACTCATGGTCACACAGTTAATGTATGCCACAGGTGGGATTTGAACCTGGATCAGCGCTCTTTGCTACACCACCCTTCTAATAGATAATATTCTAATTAAACCAAATTTCATTATTTCTTCTCCCTTCTACTTTACCCTCAAACTAGTGACCTATCCCTCAACCCAAGATGTCTGTTGCTCTCTATTGTTTTCCTCAGCAAATCCTTTTTGCATTATTGTAGTTCAAACTCACTTAGAAAGCACTGCCTGACACCACAAATTTTCATAGGAAGGCTGAGACTTAGAACTAAAATAAGGAGCCAGGATTGACATTTTGGGCTTCAAACTGACCAATCAGCAATTTTCTCATTTATGGAGCTATTTGCCAAACATCTATTTCAATTTCAATGGGTGGCCTTTGGGAACCTATGCTACAGAGGAAAAGGAATTAGACTGACTATAGCACTGTTTAATTAGTCAGCATTTATTGAGTACCTGCTGACTGCTGAGCATGCTATTAGGTGATGGGAGGAGGAAATCAAAAGTAAGATAAATGGTCTGATGTTTAATGTCTATGTTCCAGGAAGTTTAGTTGCACATTAGGACATCACTATAGTAAGGGACTTTGGAATCTGCAAAAGTTTGAATTGACGAATATTTGGAAGCAGTTATTATTTCCCCCTTCAATTTTCTCCAAGTTAAATTTGCCCAGTTCCTTCAAATGATCTGCCAGTGATATGGATTCAAGTCTCTTCATTCTTCTTGTCCTCCTCTAAACATTCTACAGTTTATCACTGTCTTAAGCTGTGGTACCTACAACCAAACACAGTACTTTAGCTGATGCATGATGAAGACAGAATATGGTTGGACTTTTGCCTCCCTATTTTTACTTATTCTTTAAAACCCATATCAAATGCTATTTTATGAAATCTCCCAATTTCACTCTAATTAGGACACTTCTCCCACATAGACCTGATATACACATTTTGTTTTTCTTTTTTTTAACTCATATTGTAATGTTGTCTATTATAGCTGTCATTGAATACAACTCAAGTACCTAATGTAGGCAAGATACTTTACTAAATGCTGGAGATGTGAAACAATCTCTGACCTCTAGGAGCTCACATTCTCCTGGGAGGGAAGGTAAAAGATTAAACCAGACTGTGGATGTATCCCTGCAAGGTTTCCCATTTGTGGAGACTATCTGAAGTTGTTGCCAAGAGACCATGGACAGAGATATTCATGTCTCATGGACTTTCTGAGTTCCAGCCCATCAGGAATAAGAGCTACTGGCTTCACTGGTTAGCATCACCAAAACTATTGATTGTTACCAGAATTTAAGGTCACTGAGAACAGAGACTTTGCCCTAAACTTTGTATCTCTCCTAGCAACTAACAGTTTTCTTACTAAATATTCATTGAGTTAAATAAGATTCTTCTTTTGATACTTCTGTCTTCTTGTACTTGAGGAAATTTAACTCTCTCCAAAAAACATGGCATCATTGGCCACCCTCTCTACTACTGGTTGCTTCTTCTCCCATGTCGCCAACACACTGGACCAAGAAGAGGAGTTGACCTACTTCTTGCTCCCCAGTAATACTTCTAGACTTTCCCTATGTCACCATCACTCAAAAATCTCTCTTCCTTTGAGGTTCAACTCTGTCTTTCAATATCATCTAGTCCACATGATTGTTGCTATGATCTAGCAACCTCTAGATTCATCCCCCACATTTTCCAAAAAGTTCAGTACCTGAAACACAGTCTTACTCTCCAAAAAAAAAAAAAAAAATCAGTTGCATTAATATGTACGATCTGCCTTCATAATTGACCTCCCCTTAACCACTTCACCCTCTCCAGCTCCAATGACCTATAGTTTCACTCCCACAATGATAGTCAATCAACAAGTATTTGGCAATACTTTGTGGCATACTTTGTGCTAAGCACCAGAGTTTTGTTTACAAATTAGGATCTCGTTTTCTTTCTCATCATCATCTATAACTATGGTAGTTCCATGATTTTTAACTCTGAAATCCTTCTCTAATCATCATCTCCTGGTCTTCTTTTTTTCTCTTTGCTTCACTTCTTCTGACTCTACTCTTCACCCTCTCCACAACCTTAGTCCTTCTATTTCTTCAGGTTCTTTGAGTCTTTCACCTCTATTCTGCTTTCCCTTTCTTCTCTTCATGGTATTAATCCTATACTTGACCAGGTAAACAATATACTGCCTTCACCCTTGACTCCCTTCCTTCCTTTTCTTAGAATTATTCACTTCTTGCCAGTTTTCTTTCTTGATCACCTCCATTGTCCACCTTCTCCACTTATGCCCCAAACCTTTTGAACACAGCTAGATGGCACAATAGAGTGTGGGGCCTGGAGTCAGGAAGACTAATCGTCCTGATTTCAAATCTGCTCTTAGGTACTTATTAGCTGTGTGACTCTAAATGCTGGAGTTTTGTTTTTGCCTCAGTTTCCTCATTTGTAAAATGAGCTGGAGAAGGAAATAGTAAACCACTCTAGTTTCTTTGCCAAGAAAACCCCAAGTGGGGTCACAGAGAATTGGGCACACCTGAAAATGACTATATAATGAAAAAAAGTTGCAGGGGCTGACTGGGTCCAGTACAAATTCTTGCTATCTAATCTTACTGCACAGGGGAAAGTGTATTCTTTGACTGATGCTCTGTGCTCATTTTATTTATTTTAACTCTTCTCTTTTCTCCTCTCCATTTTCAGAAGATGAGCTTGTCTCCTACTTTGCTAAAAAAAAAAAAAATAATAATGCTCTGTGATTTCCCTATTCTATACCTCAAAAGCTCCTGTCCTTTCATTCTTTATTTTGTCTCTGATGAAGAAGTGACCTTTCTCTTTGTCATTGCTAATCCCACTACTCATGCCCTCAGTCCCATCCCTTCTTGTCTCCTTTAGGAGTTTGCCTTATTAACCTTTGTATTTCTGTTTCTGTCTTTCTCTCTCTCTCTTTATCTTCAGTCTTGTCCTGTCTTTAGGCTTTTCTTCTGACTATATGCTTAGTTTACCCCATTCTCAGTAAACCTTGAAATAACTCTGCCATCCCCCCAAGCCATTCTATAGCTTTCCTTCCTTTTTCTGATAAATTCCTAGAACAAATCATCTACACTCACTGCCTTTATCTCCCCACAACCCATTCCCTTGAAACCTTGTAATCTGGCTCTGATTCCATTATTCAGCTATCACGATCCTTTCTAAGAATGGACTGTCCTCTCTTCATTCTAAATCAGTATCCTTTCTTCATTCCTCATCCTCCTTGATTTTTATGCAGCTTTTGATACTTTTGACTACTCCCTCTTTCAGGATGTGACTTATTCCCTTGGCCCTTCTCAGATTCCCATATCCTATTTCTCCTCCTACTTGGTTGACTTCTCCATTTATTTTGCTGAATCATCCACTTATCTCCTTCCCCCTTCAGTCTGTTCATAGGATTCTATGCTGAAGTTGTCTCTACAAAGATGATGCCCTAATCTATCTCCTATACTCTAGTTAGGCACTATCATCTGGCTGCTAGATGTTTTCTCTTGGAGGTCCGTAGACATCTCAAATTCAACATGTCCAAGACATGTCTCCCTCCTTAACCTCTTCTTCCTCCAAACCTCCATTTATTTTCCATCTAATCATCCAGGTTTGTGAACTTGGGAGTCATCATTGATTTTTCTTTCAGCCTCACCCTTCCTAAGTCTTGTTAATTATACCTCCATGATGTCTCTCATCTTTCCCCCTCTCTCTTCTCACAAGGCCATAATAATACCTTGGGCCATCATCATTTCTCTACTGTAGTATACAATAGCTTCCTAATTTTGTCTACTGCTTCTAAAACCTCCTTTCTCCGATGTTTTCCTAACAACTACCAGAATCCTCTTTCCAAGACATATATCTGACCATATCAACTCTCCTGCTCAAAAAAACTTCTATCTCTTGCAGTTACCTATAAGATAAAATACAAACTCCTCAGCCTAGTATTGAGGGCTCTTCACAAATCTACCTTACCTATTTCCTTCAGCTAAACCAAACTACTAGCTTTGATTCACCATCTCCTACTTTTGTGCATTTATATGGGCCATTGCCCATGGATAGAATGAACTTACTCCTTTCGTAGCTACTTCTCAGAATTCTTATTGTCTATCCAGGCTCAAGAAAGGTGTACTTCTTTTGATGAGCCCTCTATGCCCTCTCTCCAATTGACTGTATATGCTCTCTCTATATATATATTTGTTTGGGTACATGATTTATCCACTTTTAAAACAAACTATTTCAATTTTGTCTCTGTGTTCCTAATGCCTATCATGGTGCCCCGATTACTTTGAATGAAATTAATAATACAATACTATATGAAGTGATGTTTTGAAGATGGGCAAAGGGCATGTGTTTGTGGAGGGGAAGGACATTCTATGTTAGAGAAACAGAATATACAGGATAGAGGTGGGAATAAGCAGGTCATAACAAGGGACATGATGAATTGGCTTGATTATGATGGAGAGTCTGGGAAAGGTAATATAGATAAATTAGATTTATGTGTAGCTTTGAATATGGACTTAGTACAGTGGGTATTAGAGTCGTGCAGGTTCTTGAATTAGTAAGTTTGGTGAAAATGGTGCTAGAAGATTATTTTATTTCATAGGAATGTAAGTTCCCCAAAAGGAACCTTAGAGATAATCCAGTCCAACCTCATTGTATAGGTGAGGAAGCTGAGGTGCAGAGACGGATCATAGCAATAAGTAGGTGAGCTAGGATTTGAATCCAGGTCTTCTGATTCCATATCCAATGTTCTTTCCACAATATTCTGCCTCCTTTACCCCTTTCATATGTTGAAATCTTAACCGTCCTTCAAGGCCTAGCTTGAGTTTTGCCTCTTCCATCATGCTTTTACTCTAGCCACTGTGCTCTGCCTCATCTGAATTTCACTGTCATTCCTACTGTTCCTTACCACATACTGCCTTGTATCCATTTTTCATGCTGACATATATCTTATTTCTCTAGCTAGGGTGTACATTTGTGAAAGCCGTGGACTGTGTCTTATTAATCCTTCTACTGCCCACAGTGCCCAGAACAAAGTTTTGCACATAATTCAAGTCAGCCAATGTTTAAATGCCTGCTATGTATAAGACACAATCCTAGGCAGTGGTGTTGCAAAGCTCTCTGACAGTGGTAGCTTAATTTCAGCGAATCCCCATATCTTATAGTATATGGCCTTTTGGCTTTTACTGTTTGTAATTCTTTACTGGATCCAGGTAAAGTTTGTGATTGTCATCCTTCTGTTCCTCATCCCATACCAAGGCACTACCATTATGTGTCCTACCCAACATCTATCCCAGGTCCTGCTCTTAAGCAGCTTGGAATTAATGGGCAGGAGGATGATTAAATAGACAAGTAGGACGAAAGACAGTGAATTAAGGATAAAATTAGCACTCAAGAAGTATTTGTGGAATAATGAGGCAGCCTAGACTGGAGAGACACTAAAGGCAGGCAAAGAAATTAGAAATCTTCCAATAATCTAGTGGCAAGGTGATGCTAGAGCCTAGAGTAGGGTTTGAAATAGGAAGGGGCATGCACATCCAAGAAAGGAATCAAGAGGACCTAATGATGAATTGGGTGTTGTGAATGAGAAAGAAAAAGGAATCAGAGATTCTCAAGGTTGTAAGGACCAGAAGGATAATGTCGCCATTGATAGTAATGTAGAAATTGGAAAAGAACTTGTGGAAAGATTTTTTTTTAAACCCAAAAGCTGTGTTCCTGTGAGTCTCATCCAGGAAAGATAGGGCAAGGAATTGTTAAAGAACCAAATTCACACAATTTGAATGTTCCAAGAAAACCAAATTCACTGGAAGAGCTTGAGCTTATGCATCTACAATTCCCCCTGACAAATTTCATTTGAAGCATTAAACAATAACAGTAATCTAAGCCTAAAATCTATGATAAGATTTATGATACCTTTAGAGTATTTATGTAATGTGCTCTGGAGGTTTAATTCAGAATATTATTCCTGCTCTGAATTACTGGCTCTTGTTCATGCAAACAGAGTACAGCCTGCACTTGGTAACCAAATCTCCTTTATCCAGGTCATGATTGTTTTGTTGAGCATGAAAGAACATTTCTGTTATATTTCCTTGTTACATTAGTAAATCTATGCAAATAGAGGCAGACCACTCTCTGGGTGATCAGGCAAGCTACAACATTCCTAAACCTCAGCCTTCTAATCTGCAAAATGAAGGAGGTGGGCTGGTTTCTAAGATTTCTTCAAGCTCTAATATTTGATAATTTTATGAAATATAACTGAAGGAAGAAACAAATAGGAGCAAACGAGTTATAATGGAGACCAGCCTTCACACTGAGACAAAGTAGGTGACTGTTGGTTTGGCATACTTCAAGGGACATATAAGGCCTGTCTCTCTATAGCCATTGAAATGTCTACCCCAAATCATGTCTTTGGTTTAAGTAATTAGTTCCTGTTAACTTTGTGGTGTGAGTTAGTTGATAAGCTTAGCTAGCCACTGCCTATCAGAAAACAGAGGGCAGACATTGATAAAAGGACAAGTCATTTTTGGTGTACAAAAAGAAAAAGTCCCAAGTGTATCTGTACTGAGTAAATCGGGCCAAGCTGGGAACTTCGTGAGGGAACTGAACCCCTAGCTAGGTTGAAAGCTAGGTGGCGCAGTGCATAGAGCACCGGCCCTGGAGTCAGGAGGATTTGAGTTCAAATTCAACCTAGCCATGTGACCTTGGGCAAGTCACTTAACCCCAATTGCCCTGCCTTCCCCTCCCCCCCCAAAAAAAGAAAGGAAAGGTGAAAGCAAAGGAAACAGGGACATTTCTGAAGGGAAAATAGAGAAGTCCCAAAGGCAAATCTTACTAATTTACAATTTTACTTCTGTTTGCCTCAGTTTCCTCAACAATAAAATGTGAATTATAATAGCGCCTCTCCTCCCCCTTTTTAGGATTGTTCTGAAGATCAAATGAGAAAACATTTGTAAAGCATTTAACACAGTGTCTGGTATACACCAGGTGCTCAATCAGTGCTTGTTTCCTTCCTTCAGTCCTCTTTCCCATGAAGGGCCCTGAACACAAATGTGCTCAAGCAGGTCTTCTTTAATGTGGTTCTAGCTCCACCTCAGTACTTGACCCTGATAAGCTTTGAGTGGTTGGGCCAAGTGTGTAAGCAAAGAGGATGAAATGGTTGCCTGTCAGGGAGGACTGGCATTTATCTCTAAAAGGGGAAGTTTGTGTTTGACATTTAATGGGTTTATAAATTTTGGTTCTTCTTTAACACCTAAAGATGGAGATTTCTGCAATATGTACTGCTTACTCAACCTTCTTCACTCCTACACAGTTCTCCCAGAGATGCACATTGAGTTGGTTGGTGATGTCCATACGAAGGAATTAAAAGTTGGGGGAATTTCCAAGGTCCCAAGGTTATCAGTGCCTTTCCTTAATTAGGTGGGGAGGAAGGTGGCAGAAATCTCTATGAGACTCCCTTTTGCCTTCATCTTTTATTTGCATGATTAATTTGCTCTAGAGTTTTTACTTCTCTAGTGTCTTCAAGATTTCTAGGACTATTACAGATAAGTAACTTTCCTCTAGATTCCATTAACTGCAAAATCTGCCCCCCACCCATGTAATTAGTTTTGTCATCCTCTCAATTCAATCCTTTTGAACTCGATGGTTTGGAAAAAAGAAACTTAAGGGTGTAAACATTCTTAACATCTGTTTTATTTCCTAAGCTTAGATGTTGTAGCTTCCAACCTTGTATTCTTTTGTCCCTCCTGTGACTTCAACTTTTTTTAGAGAACTCAGCTGTGTCAAAAGATATCAGCATTGGAGTTCATGATCCACATGGCACTGATTAATTTTTTTGAAATCCAGAGTCAGAGAATACTATTTTGCTTATCTGGTATGGCCCTTTGGCTTTCAGCACACTCATCAGGGTATGTTCTGTTAATTGGTGTCTAACCTAACATTCAATCCATATACTCTGTGGCTTTTACAGACTCAGCGCACAACAAAACAGCAGCTAGCATTTATGTAGCACTTTCTGCATTGCACGGCGCTTTGCGTATATCACCTTGTTTGATTCTCAGAACAACCCTGAAAGATAGGTGCTATTTTGGCTGTTCAGTCATTTCAGTCCCGTCTGACTCTTGCTGTGCCCATTTGAGGTTATTTTGGTAGATACTAGAGTGGTTTGCCATTTCCTTCTCATCTCATTTTACAGATGAGAAAACTGAGGCAAATGGGATTAAGTGACTTGCCCAGGGTCACACATCTAGTAAGTTTGGATTTAAACTCAGGTCTTCCTGACTCCAGGCCTGGTGCTCTGTCCACCTAGCTGTGCTATACTGATGCTCACTTTACAGATTGGGTAACTGAGGCTAGTTAAGTGACTTGCCCAGTGACAACTAGTAGGTGTCTGCAGCATGATTCTAGCTTAAGTCTCAGCCTAACTAATCACTTATCTGTCCCTTCCTCAGTTCCTTCAAGGTCCTACTTCCTACTACTTAATTTAATTTAATAGTTCCTTTCATATGGAATGGGGATTAGACTCATTCTGGCTCCTAGAGAATAGAATTAGAAGCAATGTATGGTAGTTATAGGGAGTCAGATTCATGGATGGGGGAAGGTGGGAGAAACATCTTGTAATTAAATCAGTCCAAAAATAGGATGAACCGCTTGGCTAGATAATGAGATCCCTGTCATTGGAAGATGGCAGTGAGATCAAAGGGGATGAACAATTTTTATCATTTATAAAAATAATTTTTGTTACTTAATTCCTCATTGCTTTCCAGAATGGCTATGCCAGTTCAACCTCTACCAGCACCAAATGAATATGCTTCTTTAATGACAGCCCTGCCAACATCGAATTTTTCTGTTCTTTACCGTCTGTACCGCCAGTCCGATGGGCATAAAGAGATGCTTTAGAGTTGTTTTCATTTGTGTTCCTCAGGTTATTAGTGACTTTGGACATTTCCTATTTGGTAATGTCCTTGTAGAGACAATACTGTCCAAAGGAATGACCCTAACATTGGAAATTGCAGTCTGATGACCTCATGGCTGCTCCGTAAGTCATAAATCTGGTTTATTGATATGTCTTTTAAAACTTTTGAGGTCATGTGGTGGTAGAAGGAGAAGCTGCTCAGATACAGATATCTCAGTAAATTTCTACTCTTTGTTTCCCTCAAAACTGTTTTCTGGAGGAAGAAGAGAAAGTTTGCTGCCATATCTCTGCGCCGCGGCCAGACTTTCAGGCATTACATTTCAGTCATCATTAGCCTCCTGAAGCGTGGTAGTTATTTTCTGGTGGGTTCATGGGCCTTTATAAACAGGAACTTTTCCTCTCACCTTTTGGATCTGAAGATGGTAGGAATTAGAAGTAGATTTTTTTTTAAACCAACCCTTATCAAACACATGAAAGGTTCTCTATATTTAACTTGCAGACAGATTGGGAGTCAGGGGGGAGTCAGGGAGGAGTCCAAAGGACAGGAGAAATTTAGGTTTGATAAGAAACAGTTTCTTGGCCATAGAGGCCAAAACCATGATCACAGAACTTCGCATGAAGAGATAATTGTCCTTTCCTGGATGCCTGTCTGGGAAGCTGCATGGGAGCTGTACTGGATATCTTGTCCCTGCTATACTGTTGGCTCTGTGATATTGTCATTCCCTTGGGTAGAAAGAAGATGTGTGGAGATGTTTATGGTGGCACGTGGTGTCTCCTCACCTGGTCCTTTTGTTTGTCACATTTCTTAATGGGATTCCCAAATTTTAAGTCTGAATATCAAGTTAACAAGAACCAGATAGCCTCTCCATCCTGTTACTGAAGTCGTGTTGGCCTGTCGCAGTATTTCTGACGCTGGAAATGTGAACTCTAGTGACCCCAGCATCCTCTTGTATTAAGACTGGTTGTTTGTGCCGTTTGTGTGATTTGCCATGTAAAGAGCAACCAGGCTAGACCTTTGCACCTCCCACAAGAATGGTGGGCCTCAGCTGACTATGAATGAAGCTACTCTTCTAAGGGATTCCATTTAAAGAATTTTCTGATGCTGTTGTGGGCAAACAAAGCCCCTTCCAGGACCCGAAGAAAGCCTTTGTCTGGATTGGGCTGCAGCAATGCTTGATCCCTGCAAAGCATGTCTGTTTGCAGCACCCTTGTATCCCAGTGCCTTTCCACTTTGAATTCCAAGCATCCTTAGATTGTGGAATGTCTGGTGAGATAGGTTGATAGGGAGACATCATATAGTGGAAATAAGGCTGACTGTGGAGTCCATGGTCCTGAGGTCAAATCCTAGTTGTGTCATTTATTAGCTGTGTTGCCTTGGGCAAGTCACTTGGGCCTCCATTTCCTCACCTGTAAATTGAGGGTGATGGATTAGATGACCCATGCATTGATGATTTTTTGGTCCTGAAATTCCCACTGTGATAAGACAGTTGGGGAATCTTTCTAAGGAGTGAGGGAAATGCTAGAATCTGATCGCCACATAGACAACGATTTTATTCCCCCTGCCCTCTCCTCTACTCTCCTTTTATGTGCTCTTCTAGCAAATATGCTTTTGAATTATTTTTGTAGTAATGTTGATGTATCCAAATGAGTCATTCATATACTTTCCTTAGTCTTGGGAATGGGTAAGGGGTCATGGAGTACAGTGATGTTAGCTGTCCCATGACACACAAATGAATCTAGAGCTACACATAACTACAGAAGATGTGACCCCTGCCCTTTACATGCTTAACATTGAAGAAGGAAATATGAAATTAATCAGTGAGCATTTATTCAGTCCCTTATATGCACCACACACAGTGCTAGGTTCTAGGAATACAAATAGAAAAAGCATGAAACAATCTCTTTTGCAAGGCTCTTACATTCTAATGGTAAAGCCAACAAAGACGTGCGTGTGTGTGTGTTCATGTAGAATACATACAAAATGGTTAAATCCAGGGAATCAGGAAGGGATTCATGCAGAAGGTAGTGCTTGAGTGAGTATCAAAGGAAGGAAGGGCTTCTGTGAGGGGGTAGGGAGGCTAGTGGAGTAAGCTAGGGAAAGAAAGTACAAGTAGACTTTATACGTGTGTGTGTGTGTGTGTGTGTGTGTGTGTGTGTGTGTAAAAAAACCAATATATGTGTATATACACATTAGTATGTATATATTCATTTAATGCATTGGGGCATATTCCCAGAGCAAGACTGGCTACATCTTCCCTCCAGTATTCTGGGAGATATGCTTGAGGAGTTGAGTTGCCCATTCTGATTTTCTCTGTCCCCATTCTTGTATGTTCTCCTCAATATCAGTAACCAGTTACAGTTAGTATCTCTCTCATATCATTGATTCATCTAGTGACTAGTGTCCCAGTATCATTTTCCCAATTAATATCAATTAGCTTTTTAAAAGATATTTACTGAGAAGATACAGCAAGAAGAGAAGTACCAACATACCACCCCCCCAAACTGGGGACTCACTTTTTCTATCTCATAATACCAGGCTCTCATTGGTCAGTCCCTTGTCACATTGAACCATATTATAGGAAATGATGGAAATTGGCTTTTTAAAGGAATGGTTTGTAAATCACTCTGTAAAGTGAAGAATCCTTTGGAAAAACTAATATTTATTATTTTTGAATGTGTCTGAATCTGGATTTTACATATTAGCTTTACTTAAAGCAGAGTATCTATTAATGCCAACACTAGACATGAGTTTGAAGAATGGTAAGAGAACCAAGGAGGAGAATATAAAGTGTCCTGGGCCTTGTCCTGCCTGCACAGAAGCCCTCTCAGTCCCAAGTTGTTAAGGGCTATGTTTTCACTTGGAAAATATTTCACTCTTTTGGCCAAGGAGTCATTTGCCAGGTGGTGTCCTCTTTGACAGAGTATAGAAACTTTCTGAAAATAAATCCTTTCTCAAGGATCCTGAATCATAGCACTTGAATTCACCAATAAAGTATACCCATTGACTTGTAGGCAGAGTAGCTCTTAAGAAATGTTTTTCTTTTATTCATTCAACAGACAATATAAAACATAGCTCATTGCCTTCATGGTTTTCATCATCTACGTCATTAGGTCACAGGATTTAGAGTGAGAAAAGTACCATAGAAGTCATTTAGTCCAGGACAACCCAAATCATACTGTTGATAAATAGCATAGCCAGCATTCAAACTTGGTCTTCTGGTTCTAAACTAAACTAAACTAAACTAAAGTCCTGGCTCCAAACTCAGTGCTCCTCCCCAATATAACAGCTGGTTCTATCTAGGAGGGTGAGAGAAGACAAGGATGCCAGTCACCACCATAGAGGATAGAATGTGATGTATCCTAAGTCCTATAACAAAGCACCTAGCAAAGTGCTTTGTACAGCACCAATGACCTTGAACAATGCCTTTAGTCCCTCTGGGCTTCAATTTCCTCATCTGTATTGTAGTGCACATCTAGAAGCCTGTCTGAGTCTGTCAGATCCCTTGAGCTCAGGAATTCTGAACTCTGGTGGGCTTTGCCAGTTGAGAAGTTGCACTATGTTTGGCATTAATATAGCAAGGCTTGTTAGTGGGGTGCCACCAGGTTGCCCACAGAAGGGTGAAACTATCCAGGCCAGGAGGGGTGTATGTGTGTGTATTAAGAGAGGAGGGGACAAAGAGGGGGAAAGAGCAAGAAGGGGAGGAGGAGAGGGAGAGAGAAAGAGAGCATAAGAGAGGAGAGAGAGGGAAAGAAAAAAGGGAGAGAGAGAGGGAAAGAGGGAGGAGGAGAGAAAAAGGAGGGGGAAAGGGGAGAGAGGAAGAGGAGGAGAGAGAGAAAGGAAGAGAGGCAAAATGTGAGTGTAAGAAATGTACACATCTGACTATTTTAATATTGGAGGGGAAATCATCCTCTATTGTGGGCCTCCAGAAAATGCAGCTGAATAAACATAAATATGTGTGTAAAACAGCAGGGAAACAGTTGAAGAATAACTTTTTTAGTGTGATGAGAAGAAGTTTAAGGGTGTGAACCCAGTGACCAAAAAGCAAGATTACCTCAAGATGAGAAAACCTGCGGGAGGAGGCCAGCTGAAGAGACAAAGCTTCTTAATGGTCACAGCCAATGAATTGAACAGTTGAACTGAACCAGATTTGCGTGGGCCTTGGAAGTTTTAAACAAGAATCTTATTGACGAGCTGTCAGCCCTGACCAGAGAACTCTGAACTTTAACAGAACAGTGATGGAAAGCACTCACAAGGGCCTTCAGTTTCCAGAATGAACAACATAATTATTACTCCAACCCTTCCACTGAAAGATGAGGAAAAGCAATGAAAAATAAAAAAATGTGGGGTAGAAAGGAAATATGGAAATCCTCCCTACAGCCATTCAGTGATACAGATATGTTCTGCTAAGGGACGACCCACTATTCTGAACTTGCTACAGCCTAGTTGGAGAAAGAAAGGGTGTGGGAGACTTCCCCTTGATGACTGTCATTTCTGAGGCTTTATCATTTATTTTTTGCTAGAGACCGAAAAGAACTAGTCAATAAAACATTGAGCACCTTATCATGTGTTAGACACTGAGCATATATACTGTCCTCAAGAAGCTTACTCTGTAGTCAGAGAGAGAATATACACATACATTAAACCTTCATAAATAATACAGATATAAATAAATGTATTGTATAATAAATGTCAAGTGAATAGAATAGACAAGTGCTTTGGGAGTTTTAAGGAAGGCGAAATCATTTTGGGTTGGGGTGTCTGAGAAGAGTTCTCAGAGATGAGATTGGAGATAATCCTTGAAGGAAGGGTACCATTCTACCAAAACTTATTCAATACTTCCCTGCCATAGTCCTGTAATGTAGGTACTGCAAATATCCTCTTTTTACAGAAGAGAAAACTGAATCTTAGAGTTCATTGGGGGCCCCCATGATGAGTAAGATTTGGTTGGGTGAAAAAGAAGGGAGAAGACTTCTAGTTTTGATCTACTACAAAATACTCTTTCTTGATAACTGAATGAATCTAGCATTTTTTCTCTTAGGGGACATTCTAATGACATCCTATTCTAATGCTTAATCTGTCATGAAATTGACACCCAGTTCTCAAAGGCTACTCCAATTGAGATTAGTACAAATAATGACTCCCCATTAAGTAGTCACATTCTTTGAATTTGCTACTGAGGCTAGAACCAATTGCTGTTATTTGTGTAATTAAAACTTTGAATAATGCAAATTTAGAATTGAAAAGGCTACATCATGGGATAAAATGTTTTACATTGATTGATACTTGGCTGAATAAACTCTGATGAATCCCACCAATCTGGAGAGGTTTTTGAGTGTGGGCTTGGTGATGGGTTGTGTCTCAGTAATCTGACCAGATTAGATCTAGAGCTGAGCTCTAAATTATCTAACGGGTGTGAAATTATTTTTTCCATAGCAATTTTCAAACACTAAATTCTAAAGAAGTTGCCATCTGTGTGGAGGGATTGATGGGCTTATAGAGAAGGAGCTGGAAAAAGAGATGTTCTCCTGAGAGAACATCTAGTCCAATGTTCCCATTTTATAGATGAGCAAAGTGAAGCCCAGCCAGATGATTTCCCCAGGGTCACATGGGTAGTAGGGGTGTATGTGTGTATATTAAGAGGAGAGCTGGGATTTGAACTGAGGTTCTCTGACTTCAAATCTAGTGCTCTATCCATTGCACCACAGTATCACACCAGAGAAATTTAAGGTTTTTTTTTTTTAAGTATTTACATATGGGGCAGTTGTTTTGGGGGGTAATTAATAATAGCTACTCATAGCTGGCATATAGATAGATAGGTAGATAGAGACAGATAGGTAGATAGATACAGATATATCAGTTTAAATTTTGCAAAGTACTTTACAAATATTAGGTCATTTTAGCCTCATAACAACCCTGAAAGGTAAGTGCTGTTATTATCTTCATTTTACAGATGAGAAAACTGAGTCAGACAGCAGTTAAAGGACTTGCCTGGAGGTATATAGCTACTGAGTGTCTATAGCAGGATTTGAGCTTCTTGTCTTCAGGTCCTTTGCCCTACTGCACCAGTTAACTGCCCCCAATTAAGATAGTAAGGTTATGGGGCTATGACATTAGAATTGGAAGACATCTCAAAGGTACTTTACTCCTCATTTTAAGAGGATAAGTAACTTGCCCAAAGTAATAAAAGCAAATAAGTCAGAACTTGAACTCAGATTCTGTGACTCCAGATCTGTAACTTTTCCTGCTCTTCCAAGTGACTATAGATCAAGGTGATCTATAGAAGTTATGCTTGTAAGAAATATGACTCATATCTTCAGATCAGTCTTCCTTTACTAGCTCTGTCAAATTCAGGTATGAGGATAGGAGTCAAGCCTTTACTTGCTAAGACAGAAGTTGTCCTTGAAAGCTGGTTGGGACCTAGGTAGTGTTTGTAATAGTTCTCTTGTGACCCAGAATTTATTGGATTAATCTCTATGGACTAATAAATCAATACTCAGTTGAAAACTGGAGGGAAAAGAGTAATGGAAGGAGAGAGTGGTTTGTGTCTCTGCCAAGTGAGCCTTTTCTCTGTTTCATATGAGAAACAAGCATTTTGAAGCAGGAGAAGCATGAATGGAGTAGAACTTGGAGTTGTCTGCTGTTAGAAAAGCATTAATTTCTTGACCTTCAAATCAAGGGCAAAGCTGAAAGGAAAGAGTACAGAAAAAGACCCTTTTAATTACTGTCAGGTGTCATTATTTAGTGATTTAATGAACTGAGTTCTGAGGCTGATCTCTGCTATCCCTTGACCTGGTAAATCAGAACTTCAGGAAACCCAGTGAAGAAGAGTGACTTTCTGTAGACTCAATGCTGTCCTGATTTCCTCCTGTTTGCCCCTAAATCATGGGAATCTGCCTAATCAGCTGTTCTGGTCTTACATGATCATCCTTGCAGTGACCAGACTACAGATGTGTCCTTGGAAGGTTTCCGTTCCCCTTTGTGGAGACCATCAGTGTCTGTTGCCAAGAGGTCGTGTGTGGAGCTGCTCATGTGTCATCAAGTGTCTGAGTTCCAACCCAAGAGAAGAAAAGGCTCTCCTAGCAACCTCCCAGTTGCTGGCTTCTGTGCTTAGTATCACGTGGGCAGCGGGTTGTTTTGCAGGAATTAATTAGGTAGGGTTACTGGAAAAGGCAGCTTTAGGAAGTTAGGGCCTCAGGAATGTGCTGGTCACTTCAAGAGGAAAGAAACTGTTTCAGTTTTTGTTTGTATAAAAATACAATGTGTGTAAGAAGGAATAGGAAACTCTTAAAAGCTTGGGAGGATTTGGTAGCCTCCAACTTCAATCTTTGCTATAATCTGGCCTTCAGAAGACAGCAACCTTCCTATTAGTGTACTCAGTCTAGTTGACTTTAAAGCAAGAGGGAATTTTTCTGTTTTCCCTCCATTTACTATTTTACCTTGTTTTATCCCATCAGGAATAAAATTTAGGAACAAGGATCATAGACCTTAATCTAGAATGGACCTCCAGGGGAACCCCGTTTTACAAATCTAGAGGGGACCTCATTTTACAAATAAGGTGGCTGAGATGTGAAGACTGTGATTTGCCCAAGGTCACAAAGGAAGTGAGAACGGGGTTTGAATCTGAATCTTTTGTGTCCAAAACTTTTCCACAGTGTTATACTGCTCTTCAGCTCCTCGAGTGTTTTCGATGCATAAAAGTTCTCAGATATCTGAAAACAACCATCCTTTCAAATCTTACCTTTCCTTCAAGACCTCATTTGAGCCCCACTTTCTCTATGAAGACCTCCCCAACCTGTTCCAGCACCACACTGACTTCTGAACTCCTGGAGCAGGGATGTCAAGCTTAAATAGAAATGGAAAGATCTCTGTGGACAGCATATTGACTGAGAAGAATACAGATTAACATTGTTTATGCTGTATTTTTTTAAATTGTTAAACATTCCCCCCATTACATTTTAATTTGGTTCAAGTCACACTGGAGAGTTTGCTAATGGGTCACAGGAGGCCTTTTGGCAGCAAATTTGGCACCTCTGGTCTAGAGTACCCCACATAGTTTTGATACTATAGAATGGTAGAGGTAGAGGTGGGCCTCAAAGATCAGTCTGCAGTAATGGAAGCAGTCCTGAGCTTGAACTCAAGAGAAACCTAGCCTCAGATCCCAGCTCTGAGACATACCAGTTGTATGACTATGAGTAAGTCTAATTACCCTCTCTGTACCTTTGTCTCCTCATCTTATGCTGTTTACTCCTGCCCACCCACCCTCACCTAGTTGTGGAAAAAAAAATTTTAGGAAGTCAGTGTTGTATACTACCTTTAGGAATAGGACCAGGGTTCAAATCCCATCTCTGCTTGGTATTACCTATGTAAAACGAATTGTAGAATAAGACCCAGGTTTCCTGACTCCCTATCTATGGCTCTTTCCAATCTGCTGTAACCCCTCAACAGTGGCTCATGCTTTTTTGCTTTATCCAGTAATTATTCCACATGTATTAATCTTCTCTCCAAGAGTGCCAGCTTTTCAAGAAAGTAAACCTCTTATATTTCACTTGAATTCTTAGTGCTAAGCATACTACTTGGGTATATTCAATTCAATTCAGTAAACATTTCTTAGGTGCTTGCTATGTGTCAGGTGCTGTTAAACACTTTCTTAGTAGCATCACAAAACAAAACCTGATTGATGTTAACTAAAATTATTATAAAGGAATCTTTGAAAGGGGTGCTTATTGTTTGGGGTTAGTCTCTAGTTCATTTTACTTCATGGAGTGATGCTGAATTGATGTTCCTAACAAACTTCGGTCAGTTATAAGACTTGAAAAGATTTAAATGAAAGTTAAAGATTTTGAAATGAGTATTTTTTAAAATGGGAACTAACAGCAGTGCTCCCTTGACACCGAACGACAGAGACAAGATGGCCACTGCCTCTGCATTCCTTTCTCGGTCTGGCATTACCTACTTATTTTTTTTCTCGCTTTGCATTTAGTGCCTTTAATGTCTCCTCTGCTCTTGAAATAATAAGGTCCATCATCAATTCTGCTGCCCAAAGATTTTTCACAGTTCACTTTGGGCCCCTTTGAAGGAAATTCTTCCCCTTGGTTTGAACTGATAGAAGAAAATTCTTTGAACTCTGATATCTCAGAGATAGAATTTAGTCCTTTATGTTTACTATTTGTATTTGAAGAGAGGGAGAGAGAGACAATATGAGAATCAGCTGACAGCTGATATGTCTCTGTATATCATCCAGCCTTTCCAGTGCAAGTTGTTTTTTCCATCATATTTATACTGAAAATCAGTTAGGTTCTTCTCATAAATACCCCGAGTCCAAATTTGTTGTTATTCACAATTTCTCCCTTTATCACTGCTTTCTTATTGAAACATCCAAATTCCTTTTCCCCTCCTCTGTTCCCACGTTCCTGTGTTTCCTCCCCCCAACCCTCCCACCCTACTGGAATGAATGGAGATATTCATTTCAGGGAGAGTTTATTTTTGCAGGTATCAAGTTCAGAAGCAAACTATCCCACTAAGATCAAAGAGACTTCTGAATAGAAACAGGCCATGGAGGCATTCCTTTTGGGTCAGGAAAGGATGCTGATTTCTTCCTTTAATGAGATGCATGAGGAGACAGTATTGAAAGAAGCCCTGATGCTCTGGTTTCTGTGAATTGTAAATATACTGTAAAACTGCAAGTCACTGAGGATCATCTAAGCATAGTGGATAGAGAACCAGCCTTGGAGCCAGAGAGACCTTGGTTGAGTTCACAGCTCTGACATGCTGCCTGTGTGATTCCAGGCCAGGTCACTCAACCTCAAAGTACTCCCAAACAAGACTGTAATCCTTTGAGTTGCAAAGCCTTTGTTGATCTGCAGATATAAGGAATTACTTTACCAAGAGTACCTTATACTGAACCTTGTTGGATACAGGTCCATCCTAGCTTCTGAGGTGTGGGGGGTCAGTGGGGCACTTAAAGGTCTTTTTCCTTCTTAACAACAGGGCCAAACAACCTCTGTAGATGCTTAATAAATATGAATGAATGTTTCAACAATAGAGGAGAGAAAATGGTTGTTTATGTATGCTACAGGATCAAGACATAGAGTGAGGAGGAAAATTGTAGAGAGGTGAATGAGAGACATAGACACTGAGCTGATCTTCTTTTTTTTTGCCTTTTTTTTTTTTTGGATGGGGAAAGACAGGGCAATTGGGGTTAACTGATTTGCCCAAGGTCACAAGGCTAGTAAGTGTTAAGTGTCTGAGGTTGGAGTTGAACTCAGGTCCTCCTAACTCCAGGGCTGGTGCTCTCTTCACTGTACCACCTAGCCTCCTCCTGAGCTAATCTTCATATTATACCCTAGGCTGTGTTCCTTTACCGTAGAAATGCCAGTTCACACCAGAGAGCCACTTACTATAGAAAATTCAGAAGTACAAAACATAAAATCAAAAAGAGAGCCTGAATGCCCAAGCCACTTGAACCTGTTTCCTATAAATTGAGGAGACAGTTGTATTGTATGAGGAGGGAATTCTATTATAAGGTGTTCCTAACTTGAACTGTGGTTCGGAACCCAGGAGGTGCAAGAAACTCATCAAAAAGAAATGGATGGAATATTTGCTAATAAAGTTGATATCTTTTTGAAATTACTTAAACTATTTTTACATGCATGTGTTTTGTGAACTTTAGACTTTAATTTCCTTTCATACTGAATAACGGGTATAGAAATGTTTCCTGAAGGCCGGTGATTATAGGGACTGGAAAATGTTGAGAATTACTGGATTAGATAACCTTTGAGGTCTTACCCAACTGTAACATTCTAGGAGTTTATGAGATGTATCAGAAGAGAATGAAATGCCTTATCTTAGAGCAAAGAGTTCCAGGAAGGGGGCGGGAGGGGTAGTTAGAGATTAAAACCATTCTTCACAAATTAACTCTAGAAGCAAGTGTTCACCAATAATGACCTTGTCAATTGGAGGCTCATGTTTGAATTCTGGGCCTCCTAAAACTAGCTCCTTTCCAGACTCCTGGGAGGTGTTTTCCTATTGTGGTAGTAATAGGGTCGATTTGGTATTTTTACTTCCATGAATTACTCATCCAGAACCGATTTAAGTCTTAATGATTTTAATGAGGCTCTAAGAAACTCCTCCTTTCTATATCTTGCCAAATGAATCATACATTTATGCTTTACTTTTCCTTGGGATACCTGGGCAATAGCGAGCAATTTGTCTCTCGTTTTCTCCATCCTTGTGAAAGGAACATGGAGAATAGCTATTTAAATGACACACAGTATATTGGGCTATGATTTTCAGTTCAATTCAACAAACTGTTATTAAGTACTTACTCTACCAAAGACCTTGTTCTAGGCACTGGTGGGGTTACCAAGATGAAAAATGAAGTGGCTCCGGCCATGAGCTCACAAACACGCAAGTGGGGAGCAAGGGCTCTGGCAGGTACACAGATAAGTGTGAACAAGACAGAATGTGATAAGAGGGGAGAAGGTGGTAAACCTCATGCTCTAAAGAAATTGGAAGCAGGAGAGATCACTTTCATCTGAGAAAGAAAGAGAAGCAATGAAGGAAAGCCATATGGCAATTGTAGTGCCTGAGCTGGGTCTTGGGGCACATCACTGCCTCTGATCTGCCAAGCCAAGTTCATACCAGTCTGTTCAGTATTGAAGGCCCTTGGCGATCTGGCAACACTTTTACTCTCTTCAATGTATTCCATGTTCCCCCAAAACAGATGGTGCCCCATCTCCTTTTTTTCAAGCTTCAAAAAGTATTCCCTTGACTTCATATCCTAGTAATTATTGAAAAGTTCCTATATACTTCATGATTATTTCTGTCAATTTACACCACCTTTTATCACAATTTAGACCAAATTTTTATTAATTTATCATCTTTCCATACTGAAAAAATGCTAACTTTTTTGGTCTCCGCTGCCTTGATCATTTTAGTTGCCCTTCTCTGGAACCTCCAGTTTCAATATATCTTTCTTGAAGTGGAATGACAGTCTTTGGGTGGGATGGCATGGTTTGGGGTTTTGTTCTTTGTTTTGAACTTGTGATTTCATGAAGGAGGGGGTAGGAGGGGTATCTTTTTGTGTGGAAACCCTTTCTGCCAATTGTAGTTCAGCAACTCATCAAATGTAGTTTTAGAGGGTTGTCTAGGACACCAAGAAATTAAATGACTTACCCAAAGTCATACAGCCAGTATGTCAAAGGTATAACTCAAACCCGGATCTTCATGACTCCAAAGTTGGCTTTTTACCCACTATTGCCATGCAGCCTATGTATACGGTGTTTCTAGTGATGGGCTTTCTGTTAAAGTAGTCCAAGGGATAACCCACAGCAATTTCATGATCTTTTTTCTTTGGTGTTAACTAACATTATAAGATTGTAGATTTAGCATTGGAAGGGACTTTAGAGGTCAATACATTCTAATCCCAATTCTAATCTCAATAGATTCTAATCCCACATTTTACATAGAAAGAAACTGAGCCCCAAAGAGATTAAATAAATTGCCCAATGTAACACAGGTGGTTAGTGATAGAAGTAGGGTTTTGAACCTGGATCCTCTGATTGCAAATCCAGGGCTCTTTCCACTCTTCCACACTGCCTTACAACTAAGAGTTGGAAACTAGTGTCCCATGAGTATAATTAGGGTTGTTTTTTCATCAAGGCATTACGTTGAATTTGCTTATCTTTGCCCACATTTCTGTGTATTCATATAGTTTCTTACACTAGGCCATACTCTATAGAGCGACCTAGTAGAATTGAGACTGGCCTTGGAACCAGAAGAACATCAGTGCTCTGATGCTAATTAGCCAATTGGACTTTGGACAAATCCTTTCTAGCCCTTTGTCCATAGTCATCACTCTGGGAAGCAGTCCTTTAGAATATGCAGCCGGGCCACTACTCCTGGAGGGCCTGTAGTCACAGTTACTACAGAGCCAGAAAAGAAAGTTCTTGCCCCAAAGTCCTTGGCGCACTGGCCAACGGTCCTACGTCAAAAAGTGGTATCATGTTATCAGTAAGTATTACATTGAAGAAGAATTAACATCTGCTTTGCAACTGCAACCTAAGGACCATTGGACTTTTCCATTTGGCTTGTGGCAAAAATCTTCTGTATGTGTAGACACCCCCATTAGAATGTGAACTCTTTGAGAACAGGGACAATCATACTTTTCTATCTGTATCCCCAGCACTTAGCAAAGTATTTTCTCCGTAATAAGTGCTTATTAAATGTTTCATTAATTTTGCTTTTCTGATACCTGATTTGTCTTTTCTCCCAAGGCTATGAGGATCAAATTGTTTAGCATAGTACGTTACCTAGAGATGCACGATAAGCATCTGTGAACAAATGATATACGGGCGTCCCAGAGGTCTTGTATTGCAGTTTTAAACTTTAATAGCTATTAAACTTCAATGGCAACTAAAATTGGAAAGGCAGTGGAGAAATTAAAAAAAGCTAGCATTCTTTGGTCCCCAAATTCTTAATGAAGTTCTAAGCTACTGCAATAAAATATTTTGGGACATCATGTATAGATAAATATATAAAGTATTTTGTCAGTCATGAATGAAATACATAATCAATAACATACTTGTGCCTGGTATACTCATGGTTTTTCCCCCCCAGGAGGCTGGCAGGATGCCCTAGCATAACTTAGTGTCATCTCTACACTAGAACCATTCCACTTCTTGTTGATTACTCATAAAAATGCCCAAGAAAGATGCTCATAGAAGCTGCCATGTACTGTGAGACTTCATTGTCTATCCTTTTCCCTGAACAAAACTGCCAATTTCTCCCTAGTGTCTAGTCTGAGCTCTGGCAAAAAAAAAAAAATTCTTGTCCATCAAATTCAGAAAAGACTGGTATCGTCTGCTTCTGATATGATGAATGCAGTAGTGGACAAACAAGACTTCCAGGGGATGAAAAAGTGGTTTTGTTTTACTTTGAGGATGAGAATGATTCATCCATACAAGCATCAGGCTGCTGAGTCTCCGAGGAAGGAAGATTTTGAAATTCCTTGTGTTAGTATTTAGTTGTCTAAATTAAGAAGAAAAGAAATCATATTAAATACCATAGTTCAGAGGGGCCCCATTTCCTTATTTGTAAAATGTGTTGTATTGTGGGGCAGGGGGTTGCCCTGGGAAATCTCTAAGGGTGCTTCCAACTCTTAACATTCCAAGATTTCTGAGTTCTAATGCCACAACTTCACCAGAACCTTGTAGGTGTTTATTTTCATTGACTTTCCTGCAATTATATGCCACCTAGTGGTCAGGACTAGATTAGCAATTTTTTTTTTTCTTACAAGAGGGTCCCTGGGGTAGTTTGTAATCCAGAAGTGAACAGATTGAAGAACTCTTGCGTTCTTATTACCAAGCCAGGGCCAAACTTGGAATCAGAGAATGTTTACAGCTAGAATGGACCATATTTTTTTTTGAGGGGACAAGGCAAGGCAATTGGGGTTAAGTGACTTGCCCAAGGTCACCCAGCTAGTAAGTGTCAAGTGTCTGAGGCTGGATTTGAACTCAGGTCCTCCTGACTCCAGGACCTGTGCTCTATTAACTATGCCACCTAGCTGCCCCTAGAATGGACCATATTATTTGAACTTCTTAATTTACAGCTAAATGATGGCATGAGTAGAGAACCAGACTTGGTACTCAGGTCTTTCTGATTCCAATCCTGTCTCAACCAAATTGTCATTATCAGGAAACTGAGGCACAGACAAACATGAAGGTTCTCACCCCAAAATCACAAATTGGCAATGTCAGGACTAGAACCTGTTCTCCTGGCTCAGTCTACCCCTTTCAGCACACCACTCTGACTTTCATTATCCCACACCTTTCTTTTACACTGTTATAATTATTTCTTGCCCTTTTTTTCTTCTTTTAGCCCTAGAACAGCTGCTTACAGAACTGGATGCCTTTTTGAAGATCCTGGACAAGGAGAACCTGAGTAGCACGGCTGCGGTAAAGAAGAGCTTCCTCACTGACCTCCTCCGGCTCTACACAAAGACCAGCAGTGAGTCCTGAGTCATCCTTTCCTGGGTGCTCCTCCCAGGCCATCTTGATGCTCTTCCTTTTTTGAAGTCTTGTGGGAAGGAAAAGATTATTTGTGGAATTGTCTTTCCATCCCCAGGTAGTCTTTGCTTTGGATAGCAGAAAAAGTACTGGTTTGTGGTGATACAAGTTTGGGCAAGGGGAGGCAAGCAGGCATGTTACAGAGTATATAATGAGGCAGAGTAGCATATAGGCTCTTCGAGGGCAGGAATTATCTCATTTTTGTGTTAGTACCCCCATGTCCAACACATAGTAGGGATTTTTTTGGGTGCTTCCTTAGTTGATAAAAGAACAAAGTAGTAATTGGCTTACACTTCAGTGTGAGGGATTTAGTCTAGATCTAAAGAATAATTGTCTGCATATTAGTGAGAGATCATGGTGGGTTGAGGCATTTCTTCAATCCCATCAGTAAAAGTGCCAGTGCCTTAGAGCAGCAGACAGTTTTCAAATAAGCTATTCTTTGCAGTGACTGGCTTTTGTGGTTTTGTGTGTTTACTCTGGAAAAGTTACTGGTGTAACCATGACCTGAGGCAGAAAAGGAAGTTAAGGGAAACATGGTTTGGAGGCATTGAAAACTACAAAATCCTGAACTCCAGGTGTTTTTCAAGAGGGAAAAAGATGACAATTTTCAACGATTTTGTTTTGCTTTGTTTTTTTTACTTTAAAAATATATTTGAGTCTTTGGGCTAGTAGAAGGGGATTTATCTATCTCCCTGCCTTCTTTCCCTGACCGAAACCACCCTAGGAGGTGAGAAGGTTTCACAGAAGGAAATGCCTCAATCGGATACACCGCCCTCCCCCCCCCCCCTACTTGCCTCTCAGGAAGTTGTTCCTGCTATTTAGTCTAAATCTACAGGTTAGAGCTTAAGGAAGACCACTTTCTCATTTCTTGTTCTGCTTCTGGAGGAGGTAGTTTTCAGCCTCTGTGAAATTGAGCTTCATATGCATGAAACTCACAGTATCCCCTCAAGCTTCTCTGAGCTACACAAATTCTAGTCCCTTTAACTCTTCATTAGCACCTAGCCTCCAGTTAACTTGGGGTGTTCTCTCTTCTGAATTGTTCAATGTTTCCTAAGATTTCTTGTCATAAGTTATCTGGGCAAAACCAAATATTCATGAACTTGACTTTAAAGAATTCCAGTACCAAAAAAAAAAAATTCCAGTACAATGCATGAAGATCCAGGTTGCAAAGAAAATTAGTTATTGGATGGTGACAGGATGGTTATTCACTTTAGAAAGGATTTTACACGGTACTCCTTTAGATAGCTGTAACTTAGTCCATTCACAATGCGAACTGACTTAAAACCATTGAATTTACTTATAACCATCTGTTGTGTAAACCAAGGTAATCTTATGACAGGAAAGTGACCATATTCTAAACTCAATGATCCCAAAGTAGTGCTTGCTTTGTAAAAGTAGGATTACATTTCTAACCACAGTTGGCCTTCATCCAAAGTGATCTGTGGGCCTTTTTATGTTGTATACAAAATTAGTCCCCTAACAATTTTGATTCCACATGTGTTTATTGATCAGAGAATCCCAGAATTTCAGAGTAAGACAGGACCACAGGACTCATCTAGTTAAACAAAAGCCCCTAAAGAATCGCTTTGACAACATTTTAAACAAGTAGGCCATTAGGACTTTCTTTGAGTAACTCCAATGAAGGGGAGCCCCCTCACTATCTCCTGAAGCTTCTCATTCCACTTTTGAGTAGCTCTAATTGTTTGTAAGTCCTTCTTAGCACCAATTTCTCCTGTTACAACTTTTGCACATTGTTCTTAGTTTTGTCCTCCTACTGTCAAACAGAATAATTATAAACCTTCTTTTATGTGATGACATAGTAGATTGAAATCTGGTCTTGAAGTAAGGAACACCTGAATTCTGTTCCTGACTCTTCCATGTACTATCTGTGTAGCACTGTGTAACGCCATGCACCAGCAGATTCCCAAAGGAATGCTACTGTGAACAGCTTTTAGAGTTCAGATTACAAAATATAGTGAACACTGTTTATTCCATTACAAATCAAGACAAACATTCAAAACATTATAATATTCACAACAT
>CM053589.1:131004854-131030241 GCA_028646515.1 Pseudochirops corinnae | reverse complement strand
CCAGGGGGGGGGGGGGGAAGGGAGGGAAGAAAATCTGAAACTCAAGTGATTGTGGAACTGAATCTTGTAAACTAAAAGTAAATAAACAAGTCATTCAAAAAAACAAAAAACAAAAAACCAACAACAGTGTGTTATAATGATACTAAAGGACATTGATCCCGGAATTAGAAGATCTAGGTTTCAAATCCCAGCTCTGACCCTTACTAGCAAGGGCCTACTATTAAACCACTTTGAAACAGTTTCCTCATCTGTAAAAAGGAGATAATGATAGTATATTTATGTACCTCAAAAGGATTTGTGTGGGAAAGTCTTTGTAAATGTTAAAGTACTATAAAAAGTTCATTATTATCAGAAAGGCCAGCAGCCCAGAACTCACTAGGACTTTGCCCCAAAGACGTAGGTAACTTACATAACCATAGCTTTATAAAACTCTATCTTGAAATCTATTCTAACTACATGATACACCAAAGATGTAGGTAACATACAGAAACTATATCTCAAGATCTATTCTAACTATACAATAGCTATATTCATTGGGTGATGCCCTAGGGAGTGTTAACTTTTAGGGACATTTTACTAGAAAATTATGCTCAGTTGGAGAAGAGGATTCTGATTCAAGACTTTTATCATATCCTATACAGAATACCTTTCCTAGATCCACCTATGATTACCCAGGAAGCCCAAAGTGCTTGTAGGCTGAATTGTTGGCATGATTTTCTGGGAAGGAGGTGCAGTGGAGGAAGAATGATGGGCAGGTGGTAGGAGGCATCTGATTATCTCTTTATGAGCTGGGGCACACTAGAAGCACTTCCTTTTTCTAACAGGGACTCTCAGTTCAACACAATCAAAATAGCATTGTCAGTAGGTCAAGCAAAGCTGAAAGTCAACCCTAGGAAGCATACCGGACAGCTTTTAAGTTGATAGGAGTACAAATCAAGGAAGCAGATAAATGTCACTAAAGTAAGTCTTTGAAAAGATTCCAGAACCTGTGAAAAGTCCCAGCATGATTTCTAAGACCCTTCTTAGAAATTTAAGCTTCCATGCACATGCACACACAAACACATACATGAACATATTGCTTGACTCCTTAGCAATAATCTGGGTTGCATAAGGGGAGAAAATTACTATTTTCCAGACTGGCTAAGTTATGCACAAACCTGCCAAACTAAGGAAGCAAAATGCAGAGGGGTCCAAAAATAGGGGACTGCCTCCATTAAAGCAGATCTCTACAAATCTAATTCTTCTGGGAGGGCAGGGATCATGTCTTACATATCTTTATATCCTCCACACTTCCTATCAGACGGTCTTGAATACAATGGACACTCATATCTCAAAGTTTGGTAGCATCAAAACCATAGTAAATATACCAGCGTATCCAAAACTTTGCCTCAGGAGATGGTTTGATTTTGCTTAATGCATTCATTCTTGGATCCCACAGAATACACAATATTGAGGGGACCAGTGATATATAGAATCAATAACCCAGGAATTTCCCCAAGGCCAAATCTTTTTTTTGGGTGGGGGAAGGGGAGGGAGACAAAAAGGACTGACAATAGGATAATTCAATTTAACTCAATAAACATTTATGAAGTTCCTACTCTGTATTGGGTACTGTGCTGAGGATATAAAGACAAAAATCAAAACAGATTTGCCCTCTGGGAACTTACATCCTACTAGGTGGAAATAATATGAACACAGAAAAATAAATAGGAAATGTATATGTAACACTCGCTCCAGGTCCACTTTACCAACTCCCACTGAATGAGGATTACTCCAACTCCTCTCAGAGTTCTAGGGGCAACCCTGAGGGTTAGTGGAGTTCATAGTATTCTTGCTCATAAGCCCTCACAGGTGAGCTTCACAGTAATTATCAATCAGATTCAATAAGCTTTTAGAAAAGGGGCTTTGGTAAGCCGATATGCAAGGGCAGTTGTGAGAGAAACAATCCCCTCTTGTCCACACAAGTTCCCTGGAAAGAGTAGATTTAAACTTATATCAAATATCAAAATGGTAGTAAGATGCACTTAGAGCAGCAGTTCTCAACCTTCCTAATGCCGTGACCCTTTAATACAGTTCCTCATGTTACGGTGACCCCCAACCATAAAATTATTTTCATTGCTACTTCATAACTGTAATTTTGCTACTGTTATGAGTCGTAATGTAAATATCTGAGATGCAGGATGTATTTTCATTGTTACAAACTGAACATAACCCACAGGTTGAGAACCACTGTTTTAGAGGAAATTGTGTGGTAAAGGGGTAACATAGCTTCTGCTTTCTCCATTGATTGACTCAGTTGAGTTCTCTGAGTCTTCTTCCTTACTTATATAGAGTAATTTGGGGGGTTGGGAGAGATAACTAGCACTACTGGAGGAAGCAGGAAAGGCCTCATTTTAGGAGATGACCTTTGAGCTGATTCTTCCATGAAGCTTGGGACTGGAAGAGATCAAGTTGAGAAGGGAGAACATTAGAGGTATGGGAGTCAGCCTGGGCAAAGTTCATGTAAGCAACAGGAGACACCCCTTCATTTTCTAACTGCCTGAGGTAGTCCTGGATCCCTAAACTCTTTCAAATGAAGCCAGATCAGGCCTGATTGGATAGGAAGACTGGAACCTTTAGGATGAAAACCTTGCTACTACCTAGTAGATGATGATGTTTCTTTGAAAAATCCCAGACAACCAGGATTTGGATTCAGATGAGGATTCTCATAATCTTAGAGTGAAAAAGCCCTTTTCTATAGTGTAAAAAGCTGGATTTCTATGTTAGAGCCTGTTTGAGTAAGTTTTTTCTCCAAGCATAATAAACACATACATGCTAAGAGCTCTGACCCAGTAGTAAGGGAGCACCAATTCCTTACTTTTGCAACACAACCACAATGTGTATTAAAGTACAGGAAGTTCAAGAAGTCAGTATCGTGAGACATATCTTTGGATCGCGGGTGGAGAAAGGAGGAAGGGTTAGTGAGTAAGGTCATGGCTAAATTATTCAGATGTATCAATAGACAAGTTGTGTGAAACTCTCCCAATTAAGTTAACTCATTTAGAACTAGCCTTTTATCTTTTCATTTTCAGAGTATGGGAGAAGATGAAGGAGTGTGAAGCAGAGAAATCTGATGGCAATCAGCTTGAGAACATCTGTTTCTCCCGAGGCAGTCAGAGCAGCTGGCTGCTTTGGAGTCAGGGACCACATTCACACAGTCACAACAGAGCCCTACCCTTGTCTTTTCTAGGGGCACGTTTTCATTCACTCCTGTGAGGATCATAAACAATCAGGAGTGTAACTAGAGGAATTTGTTTCAAGCAGAGTACCCAGAAGAGAGGGATAAGTTGCAGTGAAGTGAGGGCAGCTTCTGGAGATGAGAATACGGAGTCCACCCCCCCCACCCCACCCCCACCCCCCACACCCCCGCCCCTTCCCCCTAAGGGAAGGGTGAGGGAGATGGGGCCAGGCTGAAATATGGAGTTTGAGGGGTAGGAGGAGGAGCTTTGGAATTCTGAAATGGAGGAGTTTTTTCTTGCTAGAAGCAGAGAAACAGAACAGAAGGGACTGTCCAAGGCCATGAGATCAGTGAGGTGATCCAAAGAATTTCTAAGCTGGGGAGCTAAAGGAAACAAATGCTTTTCTAGACCCTATATCATAAAGGTCATGGAAGCAGAGTAGGGAGAAACCTTAGGAGTCATCTACTTTGGTGGTATCAAACTCAAATAAAAACAGGGACCACTTACAGATGGAAGTACATGAGGATCCCTATAGACTGCATATTGACTTAGGTTTAAAATGATGTGTATGTGTATATGTGTGTATATGCACATACTTATGTATACACACACACACACACACACACACACACACACACAGAGCGTATTTTTATTTATTTCCCAATTACATTTTAATCTGCTTTGGGTAGCACTCTGGAGTGCTGTGGGCATCCAGACAGTGTGTTTGACACTTCTGATCTACTCTAATGCCTCGTTAAAACGTAAGTCACATATACAAAATCCCAGATAAGCAGTTATCCAGCCTCCTATTTGATTGTCTCTGGTCCCTTCTGAGGTAGTCTATTATATCTTTAGATAGCCCAGTTAGAAAATCTTTTCCCTTCAGTGTGACCTTGCCTGGGCAAGTCACTTCACATTTGCTATATGACCTCGGGTAAGTACTTAACTTTTGTCTGCCTCGGTTTCTTCAATGGAAAATGTGACAATCATGGTACCAGCTCTAATTGTGATTATGAAGATCAAATGAATTACGTGTAAATATTTTGAAAAGCACTTAGCATAGTGCCTTGGCCATGGCGACAACTTTGTAAGTGGTTGAAATAAACAAAAAAAAAGAGAAAAATGTTTCCTTACAATAAACCAAAATGCTTGTTGTTGCTCATTCCTCTTCATGACCCTGTGAACCATACTGTCCATAGGAAGGTGTTTTTGTTTTTGCAAAGGTACTGGAGAGAACTGCCATTTCCTTCTCCAGTAGATTAAGGCAAAGAGAGGCTAAATGATTTGCCCAGGGTCACTCAGACAGAATTTCTCTTTCACATGTCAGTCCTTCAAATATTGTAAAAACAAACATCATGTCCCTTCCCTTCTTTCCCATAACTGAAGCTGCTGGGTGGTACAGTGGATGGAATGCTGGGCCTGGAGTCATAAAGACCTGAATTCAAAACTGATCTCAGACACTTATTGGTTGTGTGACCCTGGGCATGTCACTTAACCTCCATTTGCCTCAGTTTTCTCAAATGCAAAATGGGGACAATAATGGAGCCTACCTTCTAGGGTTGTTTCAAGGATTAAATGAGATAGTATCTGTAAAGTGCTTAGCACAGTCCAGCATATAATTCTCCTCCCCTAGTCTTCTCTTTTCTAAGCTAAACACACCCACCTAGAATACCTGGCTCTTTCTAATATACATATATACTTTTAAGGCATGACTGAGTTCCTCTGCCATTCTGGCTTACATTGACTCAGGATACATTTCAGATAGTCAACATTCTTTTAAAAATTTTTTTTTTCTAGGGGCAGCTAAGTGGTACAGTAACTAGAGCACAGGCCCTAGAACCAGGAGGACCTGAGTTCAAATCTGGCCTCAGACACTTGACACTTAACTAGCTATGTGACCTTGGGCAAGTCACAACCCCAATTGCCTTGCCCACTCCAAAATTTTTTCTCATTTCCTTAAATATTTTCCAATTACATTAAATTTTAACATTCATTAAAAAAAATTTTGAGTCCCAAATTCTCTCCCTCCTTTCCACCCCTCCCTTACCCTATGATTATGCACGTGAAGTCTTGCAAAACATATTTCCATATTAGTCGTGATGCAAAAAGACTCTTCTCCCCAAAAAAGCCAAGAAAAAAAGTAATTTGCATTCAGAATTCATCAATTTTATTTCTGCAAGTGGAGATAGCATTTTCATCATGAGTCCTTCAGAATTGTCTTACAAGGATCATTGTGTTGATCAGAGTAACTAAGTCTTTTAGAGATAATCGTTGTTACAATATTGCTGTTACTCTGTACAATGTTCTCCTAGTTGTCAACATTCTTTCTAAAATTGTATGCCCGGCACTAGGCACAATACTCTCCTGGTCTGACCAGGAGAGAATACAATGGGACTACCACCTCTCTTAGAGTAGATGCAAGGTTTCTATTAACGAATGAAGAATCAGATGATTGCCTCAGCTTTTTGACTAATACATCACATTGCTGACTCACTAAGCTTGCAGTAGAAATTTGTAATATTACACGTGCGTCTTTTATTTAGAGATGGAGAAATAGAAGACAGAATGTTAAGATAAAGATAAGACTTAAGGCATAAGCAAGCTAAAACAAACAGATGGACATCATGTAGGTGGACTGGGATTCAATTTTAAGACCCTCTTGTAATTTGTGAAACTCTTAGCCTTCATATGTTCCCCACAAAAACAAAAAATTTTTTCCTGGAAAGACTTCCTTGAACTGATGCAAAGTGGAATGAGCAGAACCAGGAGAACAATGTACACAGTGGCATCAATATTATCCTATGACCAACTGTGAATGACTTAATTACTCTCAGCAATACATACAGATCCAAGACAATTCCAGAGGGCTCATAATGAAAAATATTTTTACCTCCAGAGAAAGAATGGATGGAATCTGAATGCAGATTGAAACATACTATGTATACTATACTATACTTTCCTTATTTTTTTTTCTACATTTTTTGGGGTCTGTGTTTTCTTTCACAACATGACTAATCTAGAAATATGCTTTGCATGAATGCATACGTATAACCTATGTCAAATTGCTTACCATCAGGGAGGGAGGAGAAGAATCTGGAACTCGAAATTAAAAAAAAATGTTAAAAATTATTTTCACATGTAATTGGGGAAAATAAAATGATTTAAAAAAAAATCCTACAGTGTTTTGCAGTAAATCTACTTTAAAGCACTTAAGAGGATAAATACTATTTATTTTCAAAGGAAAAGAAAAAAAGCTGCCAAGTCTGTGGCTAGTCAGGAGCAAGGGCCCCAGGTAATCAGTGGAACCATCTAACCCAATAGACTGGATACTACTAGGATAGGGCTCTGACCCAGGCCACAGTGGTGAGTTCAAACCAGAATAAGCTTATGGGTCTTGAGTTAATCAGCTGGAGCAGAAGGATGTGCCACTATACTAGTTTCATTCTCATTTATGACCATCCCTCTGTGAAGTTACAGGTCTTATTTCCATCTTCTCTCAACTTTCTGCCACATAGTTTCCTGATGGGGACCTAGTCTGTGGCCACTAATAACTTCTGAATAAGATGGTGGTTTGGGGATCATACCCTTCTCACTTAGCTAAAGCTGATGCTGGCAAGAGTCTTCCTAAGGAAGAACCAGTGAAGTCTTGGCATGCTAGTCTCCACCATGCCTCCATGCCTTCTTCCCTGCCTCTCCCTTCTCTTATCAGGTTTGATTTGTATATTATCTTCCCCGATTACATTGTAAGCTCCTTGAGGGCAGGGACTATTTTTTTAAAATTTGTTTCCCCTGCATTTAGCACCGTAGCTGACACATAGCAGATTCTTAATAAATGTTTACTGAATGAGAGAACATAGGCTCACCCCATACCTAGAATCAGCTGAGTTAGGGCATGTGCTCCTTCATCCCCTGCATTTTTCTATCAGGGACAGTTACCCTGTTTTTCCACATTCACATGCTCCAGCCTGTACAGCTGTTCTTCTCTCCACCCAAGCCAGATTCCCTCAGTACTTCATGCTAAGGAACATGCCTGGCTGTGAGGAGGTTGGGACTTGTTACTGAGATGAAAAAGGGAAATATGATGTATGTGTGGGTCACTGGGCTCTTGGCTCATCCTGCCTTGAAGGCCTGTCTTATGATTCACTCACTGCCCTAGCAGTTCCCTCAGGGAGAGTGAACCTTGGACAGCGCAAAGGTGATCACTTGAAGAAGTTGGAGAAGTCTTTGCTTTGCAGCAAAGTAATTCCATGGAAAATGGAGCTGGCTTCTACTATGAAGTTGGATGGGTTTTCTGGAAAATCTCCCCAGGGTCTGGAATTCATCCACTGGAACAACTTCCTTACATCTGAAAGCTTCCCTCAGCATTACACTGGGTTTTGTCCCATCAATTCCACTGACTAATGTTTTCTCAAACAAACCTCTCTTGTCCCCCCTGCCCCAGAGAGAATCCACTAGAAATGTAATGTTTTCTCTAGGGAAGGAGCTAGCCTTCTCCATAATTTCTGTTGCCTTGGATATCCCCCAGGCCTCTTCCAAGCTCCTTTATTTTATACACCAGAGCCTTTCCTACTGAGGTAGCTGACAGGGAAGGTTTCTGGGTAGTAAACCCCATAGTCAGGTTCCCCTTAAGCAAGGGATCTTAACATCTTGTGTGTGTCATGGACCCCTTTGGTAGTCTGGTGAAGCTTATAGACCTCTTCTCAGAATAATATTTCTAATTGCAAAAAATACATGCAAGATTATGGGGAAACCATTTATATTTGAAATAAAGTCAACCAAATCTATTTAATAAAACAACAACCACCAAGTCCATAGACTCCAGATTAGGAATCCCTACCATAAAGGATCATGAGAGCTATCTTTGTCAAGGAAATCAAGTCCCTTTGGAAGGTGCTCATGGTGACCTAATGAACTTTAAAACTTGTCCATGTGAAATCTTGAAGCAAATAAATTTGCCTCACTATTTTAAACACACAAATTCCTGGGTCTGAGTTGACACTACACAGTTGGAGTGAGGTTCCAACTCAGGAAATTCCCTTCATTTTTGGTTAACCTGTGAACAGCTGCTCCCTCAGAGGCAAAGCAAGCTATGGAGTTTCCATCTGGCAAGAAACCAAGGGTTCTTGGGGCAGAAGAGCCATTATCAGGTTATAACAACAGACCCAGTCCTCAGAGAAGCTGCTACATTCCTTGCTCACCCCTCATTGGCACTGGAAAGTGCCCAAATTACTTTATTCTATCCTTTCTCCTCCTCTTACTACCCCTCTCCAACTTTTCATATTCAGTATCCCTGCAAAGAGTGCAGTTTAAAGCCTTAAGGTTTTCAAAGTGCTCTCTCATTTGAGCTTCACAACAATCTTGTCGATTTTAAAGGTATTATCCCTATTCTGGTGGTGTTGTTCAGTCATATCTGACTCTTTGTTACCACCTTTGGAGTTTCCTTGGCAGAGACACTAGAATGGCTTACCATTTCCATCTCTACCTCATTTTACAGATGAAGAAACTGAGGCAAAAAGGGTTAAATGACTTGCCACAGCTAATATGTGTATGAGGCTGGATTTGATCTCAGGGAGATGAATCTTCCTGACTCCAAGACCAGCACTCTATCCACTGTGCCACCTAGGTACCTATCTCCATTTTTTCATCTGGTAAAACTGAGGCACAGGGAGGTTAAGGGGCTTGCTCTTGGCCACCCAGTTATTAAACATCAAAGATAAGATTCAAAGCTAGATGTCCTGAATCCAATGCTTTTCAGTATACTTTGTTCCCTCTCAAATCCCTTCCCTTCTGAATATCAATGCAAACTGTTCCTAAGTGATATGAACAGAGAGAAAATGCCCCCTCAAGCACTGAGCTTTGGAAAAAGTGTAATCTGACCCCAAAATCTAAGTAAGACCTCCTCAACTAGAAATGGCTCCCACTCTACTTGACCTCTGAATCACTGCTGACCTTGCCACCAAAGCTGCAGTCTCCTTCCATGGCTTCTTCGAGGTGGCCCTCTCATAGTTCCCTTCCTATTTCTTCTATTGTTTATTATACCACCCCTGAAATGTAGCTGTTCCTCAAAACTCTGTCCTTTATCTATTCTCTGTATCTTCTCCCTTTATATAATTATATTATTAACAGAATATAAAGGTTAAAATTATAATAGTATAATTATTAACATATGACATTAATATATAATGTAGTACAATAATAACTATAATATTAAATTATATAATTCTAAATATTCTTTTCTACATCTTATCTTCTATCTCTATACTCAATTCCTTGGAGATCTCATTTAATCCAACAATTTCAACAATCACCTCTAAATGGATGACCCTGCAATACACCTCCAGTTTTAACAACTCTTTCAAGATTCAAGCCAAGGGGGCAGCTAGGTGGCACAGTGAATAGAGCATTGGCCCTAGAGTCAGGAGGACCTGAGTTCAAGTGTGGCCTCAGACACTTAACACTTACTAGCTACGTGACCTTGGGCAAGTCACTTAATCCCAATTGCCCTGCCTTCTCTCCTCCAAAAAGAACAACAAAAAAGAAGATTCAAGTGAACAATTACAACTGCCAAATGAACATCTCTACATTGATGTTCTGTAAGTACTCAGATTTAGTGTGTCTTGAAATGAATTTACCTTTTCCCCAAAGCCTATCTCCCCTGTTTTTCCTGTCTTTGTTAATGGTATATCCATTCCACCAGTTACCCAGGATTAAAACTTCAGAGTTATTTCTTATTTCTTCCCTCTCTCTTCCCCTTACCCCAACATTTGGTTATCAACCTTTATTATCAATCTTTCCTTCTTTTCCATTCCTCCTGTCTCTAAGGAAGAAGTAACCATTCTCCTCACCAAAGCCAATGCCTTATGTCATTGATTCTACGAATATTCTATTGATTCTACTCCTTCCTGTCTTCTCCTGGAAATTACTCACTCTATCATTTTTTCCTCTCTCCTTTTCAATATCTCTATTTACTATCTCTTGCTCTACTGCCTACAGATGGGCTCAGGTCTACTCCATCCTACAAAAAGCAGTCAAACAAAACAAAAAACTTACACTGTGCTCTACTGCTCCCTAGAGCAATCATCCTATCCCCCTCCCTCTTCCTTTTCACTTCCAAAGTCCTAAACCTAATCAACACTTGCTGCCGCCAACTTTCTCACCAGTCACTCTTCAATCCTTTGCAATTTAGCCTCTGCACCAAAAGTTGCCTTTTAACTACTAGATCTGATGGGTTTTTCTTTGACCTAATCACCTCTGACCTCTTTACAACTTTTGCTATCACTGAATACTCCCTCCTTTAGGATATGTGATTTTACCTCCTTGGCTCTCAAGACACTGCTCTCTCCTGTTTTTCTTCATGGTTTCCGTCTGCTCCTTTTTAGCCTCCTTTGCCAGATTATTACCCAGCAATTAATCCTACCCTGTTTCTATGGATATTGGTCCCCAGGGTTCCATACTAGGCCCTCTTCTCCTTTCTCTTTACACTCTCTCCCGGATCTCATCAGCTCCCATTTTCCTGCAGATGACTCCAACAATCTTTATCACAGGATAATAGATCTAGAGTTGGCCATTTAGTCCAACTGTCTCATTTTGCAGATGGAGAAACTGAGGTCCAAGAAAGTTAAGTGATTTGCCCAAGATCAAACAGGTAGTAAAGATCAGCTGTAGGATCTGAGACCAGGTTTTCTGACTCTAGAAAGTGTTCTTCCTTTAATGAGCTCCATTCAAGGGTCAGCTCCTTGCTAGTTATTTCCCCCTGGCTATCCTGTAGGCATATCAAACTTACTATGTCCAAAACAGAACTCATTACTATATCCTCCTAAACCAGCCCATATGCCATACTTCCCCATTTCTAGTGAGGGCACTGTCATCCTTCTAATCATTCGGATTCATAACCTTAGAATGAGTCTTGGTTCTTCCTTCTTCCATCTCCCCATATACAGCAGTTGCCAAATCTTATCAGACCTCTCAGATTTTCCTTTCTCCCCAATTACATGGCAACAACCTTAGTTCAGGTCCTCATTATCTAGTGTCTATAGCAGCATCCTGACTGTAACATCCCTAGAATGGAAATTCTTTCCCTCTCTCTAGTCTATCTTCTACATAGCTTCCAAAATAATTTTAAGGTATAGGTCTGACCATGCTCAAATATTTGCAGTAGTTCCCCATTACTTCTATGAGAAAATACAAATTCCTTAGTCTGGAATTTAAGGCCTTCTACACTGTGGCTCCAAACTACCTCTTCCACACTTATTTCATGCTATCCTTTTTTCACAAACTCTTATGTTCTAGTCAGATTGAACCACTCACTGGTCCCCAAATTTGACAATCCCTCTCCTGCCTTCCTTGATTCCTACAAGTTTACTTTTAGGCATGGAATGTTCTCCCTCCCTCTTCATGCTTATCTTCTTTCAAGAATCATCTCAGATGGGATCATTTTTGTGAAGCTTTTCCTGATTTCTCCATTTGGTAATGTCCTCTTCCTCTTCAACTGTCCTTGTAGTAGACATATATGCTGTATTTCCCCAGTTATATATAATCTACTTAAGGGCAGGGACTTTTGCGTGTGTGACTTTGTCTCTTGGGTAACTGAAATAGTGCCTTGTACATTTGGGGAGAGTCTGAACCTGTGATTTCATTGATGTAATAAATTGACAATGTCAAAACTTCTTCCACGTTAATGCAATTAGACTGGTTATAAAGCTAGACTAAGAGAGGAGCCTTGGGCAATGGGAGGCTAAGCAAACTGTCCATGGCTACACAACTATGTGAAGGAGGCAGTACTTGAACTAGATCTCACTGATTCTAAGTCTAGTCCTATATTGACTCAACAGACTGACTCTCACCTTGAATATAATAGGTACTTAGTAAAAGTTGGTTGAAATCACATGCCCCTCACAGTAACCAAACTATACCACTCTTGGATGTATCTCATACTTTTGTGTCTTTGGTCAGATCATTCCTAAACCGGAATGCTTTTCCTTTCCCTCTACCCCCTCTAACCCTCTGCTTTTCAAGAACCAATTCAAAGGTTACAACATCCATGAGACCTGCCCTCATCCCAAGTTCCTTCTTTCACTCCTGAACTCCCAGAGCATTGTCTTCATACCTCTTATATTTATAACCTTTCAATTTATATCATCGTTATTTATCCATGTGTTTAGATTCCTTAAGAGCAGAGACTGTAGCATTCACTTTTTTATGTATCACAATCAAACTAAACATAGCAGGCATTCAATAAATGTTTGCTGAACAAAAGAGAATCAGTATAGTTTGATCTCATCAAGGAACAGAGATGAACTTGTACTTATCTAATGATAATACTATGCATGAGGCAATGAGAGGCCTCTGGCCCAGATCATGAGCCAGAAGCATGTTCCAAGTGCTGAGCTGCTGAAGGCCTCCATCTGCCTTCCTATTCCCTCATTTGCGGGACGCTTGACAAATTGGATGTATTAATGGGTCACTCAGGACCTGTCCTCAGTTACCTTGGTTAGACTCACAAATTGGGTCATACTTCACCCTCCTATTCCTTTCTGCCCTGAGGCTTGAAGAACATAGCAACCTCTCAAAAATACAGGAACTTCTCAGTAGAGATGACAACAAAAATGTGCAGAATGAGAACTTGTAGCACCAATGCAATATTCACAGTGTTCACAATTACTATAAATATAACTGCATGGTGCTCAATAACAAAATATAAAAGACTCTCCATATAGAAGACAGAACCAAAACATTTATTCAAACACCAGAAAACCAAATCCCAATACCAGTAAGCCGATTCTATCATAGTAGCAAATAAGTTAATAAGCCATAACAGCACAGAGAGCCATATTATCCTTTAGTCTTCCCACAAACCAATATAAGACCAATATTTACATGCAAGCCTGTCTCCCTGGGAATCATGCTCTCCTCCTAACCTTCTAGTCTAGCTCTGATTACCAGCTTCCTGTGGGCTCTTCTCCACCTTTCTGCACACTCCACCCACTAAAGACTCCATGTGATTACATCCAGCCTATTAGGGGGCAGAATTTATTTTCAAAGCAGGAAAGGTCTTCAAATTCCCTTAGACTCGTTAAGAGGCAGGGAAGTTCATCAAATTCCCACTCCTATTACAGGACTATGATATGAGGCATGATGAATGTGTTCAGTTGTTTGACTTACCTCTACTTCACTGTTATAAAGGTTGGGGGGGTGGGTGGCAGAGGACAATGAAGGCTGAAGAAGTGACAATAATGGTTTTAAAAAAAGGAAAAAAAAAAACTTCTAATGATCTGACCAAGAAAAAAGAAAAAGAGCTTGGCTATAAAAGGTTACTATGGCATAAACATAGAAGAAGTGTCAAAATGGCTACAAGTGAAGTTTCAAAGAAAAATGAAATTTGGTGTCAAGCCCCAAAAGAATTCCTATAAGAGCTTAAAAGGAATTTAAAAAAGCAAATTACAGGAGTAGAAGAAAAACTGGGAAAATAAATGAAAGTAAGACAAGAAAATCATAAAAAAAATTAATAGCATGGGAAAAGATATATAAAAATTTACCAGGGCAAGTTAACTCCCTAAAAAATAGAATTGGTCAAATAGAAAAGGAAGTATAAAAACTCACTGAAGAAAATAATTCCTTGAAAATTAGAATTGAACAAGTGGAAACTTACAATGACTCCATGAGACATCAAGATATGATTAAACAAAACCAAAAAAGTAAAAAAAAAAATTGAAGAATATACGAAATTTCTCATTGGAAAAAACAATTGACCTAGAAAATAGGTCCAGGAAAGATAATATAAGAATTATTGGACTACCTGAAAGCCATGATAAGAAAAAAAATAAAAGCCTGGACAACATCTTTCAAGAAATTACATATATATGTATGTATGTATATGAGAAAACTCAAACAAAAACAATTGCCCTGATATATTAGAATCAGAGGGCAAAATAGACATTGAAAGAATTCACCAATTACCACCTGAAAGAGACCCCAAAATGAAAACTCCTAGGAACAAATTCCAGAACTCACAGCTCAAGGAGAAAGTATTTCAAGCAATCAAAAATAATTCAAATTTCGTGGAGCTACAGTCAGGATTACACAGGATTTTGCAGCTTCCACATTTAAGAACCAGAGGGTTTGGAATATGATATACTGAAAGGCAAAGGAGTTAGAATTGCAACCAAGAATCAGCTATCCAGCAAAATTGAATATACTCTTTTAGGGGAAAAAAAAATAGCCATTTAACAAAATAGAAAACTTGTAAGCATTTCTAATTAAAAGACCAGAGCTGAACAAAAAAAAAAATCTGACCTCCAAATATAAGAGTCAAGGGAAACATAAAAAGGTGAAAAAGAAACAACAAAGAGAAAACACGAGAAATTCAATTAGGTTAAACTATTTATATTTCTAATTGGCAAGATAATATTTGTAACTCTTAACAGCTTTATTACTATAAGAGCAATTAGAAGGCACATATGTAGACAAAGGGTGTGGATATAAGGTGATTCTGATAGAACTGGTACGTAAGGAAATGAACAGCACCAGGAAAATACTATACACAGTAGCAGCAATATTGTTTGATACTGAACTGTGAATGACTGAGCTATTCTCTGCAATACAATGATTCAAAACAAACCGAAAGGATTGATGAAGCATACTACCTGCATCCAGAGAAAGAACTGATATTGACTGAATACAGACTGAAGTATGCCATTTCTACTTTTTCATTTTTTTCTTTTATTCAAGTATTCTTGTACATAATGAGTAATATGGAAATGTTTTACATAACTGTACGTGTATAATCTATATCTTATTGCTTATCATCTCAGGGAAAGGGGAGGGGAGGGAAGGAGAAATGGTTAAAATTTGGAACTCAAAACTTAAAATTAAAAATTTTTAAAAACTTGAAAAAAAATAAGGGAACATAACTGCCTTAGTAGTCATCTCATGGCAGAGACTTCGTTTGTCAACTTTACAAACCAATACTCCATGCAAACAACACAGGGGGTAAGCAATTGCTTGTATCATGCTGTATCTAGAATGAGTAACTTCTCATTTGACTGCTACCCATCCTTTAAGTCCCCATTCAAGTCTTCTCCTTTCTCCATGAAGCCTTCCTTGATCACTGAATTCTATTTACAAGCCATGCACCACTAAACTTAGCACTTAATTACATTCTGTCACAACTATGAGACTTGAGAGACACTGGTAGAGGACTATCCAGCATGCCATGCCCACATCAAAGAAAGTACTGTGCTCTATGAGCAAAGCAGAACTGCAGTAGTTCAAAAGACATGCGAGATGTGCAAATTTAGAGACATCTCCATTCCCAACGTTCCTATGTACTATTTGAACTTAACCTATGGTAAAACCTTCCAAGCTTACATTGGTTTAATCAGCCACAGTTGGACACACTGTATAATAATCCCAACATTGTGATGTCATTTTAGTCCTCTTCTATAATGAAGGACAACAAACTATCAAAGCACTGCCAGCAAGCTCAGGGAGCTAACATTTTATTGGCAAGAGTGGGAGTACTACATATAAACAAAGAAGCATATACACCATAATTTTAAGCGAAAAAAGTATTAATATATTAAAGGGAATGGTTTCCCATAGGAGACAGCACATGAACTAAGCCTAAAATGAAGATTGGCATTCTATTAGATCCAGTGACATGAGCTTCCTTACTATTCCACAAAGAAAACATTCCATCTCTCAGCACTGGCCATTTGCCTTCATTGTCCCTTGTGCCTGGAATGCTGTCCCTCTTCATTCCCTTTATCTCCATCCTGCTAACTAACTTCCCTGGTTTTCTTCAAGTTCCAACTAGAATCTCATCTGCTACAGGAAACCTTTCCTCTTAATTCCAGCATCTTCCCTTTCTTATTTACTTTTTACTTAGCCTATAAACAGCTCATTTGTACATATTTGTTTGCTTGTGGTCTCCCTGTTAAATTGTAAACTCCTTGAGGGCAGGGAGTGTCTTTGGACTCTTTTTTCCCCTAGTACTCAGCATAGTACCTGATGCATAATATTTTTTGATTGACTGACCAAGAGATACAGGTAGTCAAAAGTGTGGTAGGAAAACACCATGCCAAGGTTAAACCAGTTTGGCTACAACATAGAGCACACAAAGGATAGAAACCTGGAAAAGCAGGCTTTTGCCAGAATTTGAAATGCTTTAAATGCCTGAGGAGTCTGTATTTTATCGTGGAAATGATAAGGCAACACTGAAGGTTCTTTGGGCAGGAAAGTGTCATAGTCAAACTTGTGCCTTGGAGGATGTTGGCAGCTGTGTAGCAGATGGGTTGAGAGCAGAGAGAAGAGAAGCTGGGAGAACATTTAGGAAGCCATTACAATAATCCAGGTAGGAGACAACTGGGCTTGAACTTGCCTGGTGGCCATCTTACTAGAGAAAAGACAATGATGGAGGTAGAGAGATATTGTTGAATTTATAAGACTTAATGGTTTTTTGTATAAGGGGCTGGGGAGATGAAAGAATCAAGAAGGAAATTCATGTTGCAAACCCAGGTGGGCATAAGGAAAGTGGCATCTTTAACAGAATAAGGGGAAAGTTTGAAATCTGGAGGAGGAGTGTATTTAGGGGCAAGATGATGAATCTCATTTTGGATGCATTGTGTATGTATGTGGTATCTACTGGAAATGCAGTTTGGAAAAGTCCAAGTATGGGACTGGAACTCAGGAAAGAGACTAGAGCTGGGTAGAAGTATCTGGGAGTCATCTGCATAGAGATCATTGAACCCACGGTAGCTGATTCAGAAACAGAAGAGAGGATCCAGGACAAAGCCTTGAGGAATATCCTTCTTAGCGGATAGAACATGAATGATTATTCAGCAAAGGAAACTGAGAAACAGTCAGCCGTGTAGGAGAAACAGATGAAACAGTGTCATATCCAAGTGAGGAGGGAGTACCCAAAAGGAAGTGGCGCCCAACAGTGTAAAATACTGAATAAAAGTCAAAAAGGAGGAATAATGAGAAAAGGCCTTTGGACTTAGCAATTAAGGGATCAGAGGTAACATTGGAGGGGTCAATTTCAGAAGAATGGCTGATTTACCTTCTTGTCTATGACAATTTCAAGTTCAATGAGCTTATCTTCTTAGCCAAGTTATAAACTACGTGAGCTAAAGATTCAGGTTTTATTGTGCTTCTGTGTACCTCATAGTGTCTAGCACAAATCTAAACACAATGTAGGTGTTCGAAAATTACCCTAGCTAATTAATCAATTTACCATGGCATATAACCACCAAAAGTTAGAGGAAGCCAAAGTTTGGGAAATCAGTACTCAGCACCAGACACTTACTGTTTTAGGAGGTGGGAGATCAGGTAGGCTCTTCTGTGGGGCAGATAAGTGCTGTACCAATTCTCCATTGGTCAGAGGATCTGATAAATTCAGTACTGCAATGAAGAGAATGGAGAAATATTAGTGTGAGGTGTCTATTTCACAGCAGAATGCAATCTTATGCACAGGAGTTATATCTGAGAAGGAAGTCGTGGTACATGCTCAGAAACTACTTTGAAGACTGTATTATTTTCTCTCCAAGAATACAACGCAGTAGCACCTTAGCTATAGGAAAAATTCTTTTGGAGAAAGCTGTTTTGGATTTCTGGAATGTTCCTCCTCCAACTCCCCTGGGTCAAAAATGGTACAGACCACAGTGTCTTCAGCAATCATTAGACCTGCAGGAGCAATTGCTATATAGAGAGACTCAGTGTTTACCCTGTGATTATGGTTCTTTCCATCCCATAATTTATCCAGCAGGCAAACTGTTTTTGGCAGATTGGTCACCACTCAAAAGGGATACTTTAGCTGAGGTTTGGAGGCAGAGGGTGAGGGAATCATGTCTAAAAACCAGTGGCACCAAATAGTCATGTGTTTTGTGGAAAAGCCCTGTTAAGTTGTTTTGTTTTATTTTTTAATTCTGATCACTAATATCTTTAAGAAAAATATGTGTGATATACTAAATAGAGTCAACTTAACAGCCTGAAAGAACCTTAGATAGTCATGATGGTAAATGTCTGTTATCCCTCCTGCCAAGAAAGCTAAAACTGGTGGATCACTTGAACCTGGGTGTTCTGAGCTGCAGTAGGCTAGGTGTCGGTACTAAGTCTCACATCCAATATGATGAGTCCCTGGAAACAAGCTACTACCATGTAGCCTTGACTAAGAAGGAACAAACCATCCTAGATCAGAAATGGAAAAGGTCAGTACTGTGCTGATGAGTAGGGGAATTAAGTCTGTAAGTTGCCCATGCATTTCCAGCCTGGATGAATGGATGGATGGGAGGAAGAAAAAAGATAAAGGGGAAAAAAGAATGAACCTTTTTGGATATCATCCCTGTTAACTCAATCCAAGTTTTTATGTTAGAAGGCAAGGTGCCTTAGTGAAATAAGCAAGGATACAGGCAGTCAAAACATCTTAATTCTAATCCCATCATTTTAATTAGCTTAGTTTATGATCTTGGCAAAAATCATTTCACCTTTCTCAATTCAATACTTAGCCCATAGAACTGTTAGAAGATAAAATGAGATAACACATTTATTGTCAGAATCTTTCAAAAAGTAATAGATATCATAAAGATTTAAGATATGATTTCAAATGTCCAAAGACGTTACTCAGATTCTAAAATAATTTAGGGATGGGAAACATACATCTATCTAATCAGAAGATATATACTACAAGACCAGGAGTAAAGTGCCCAAAGTGGTTTACAATATTAGAAACATCACTTCCTCCTCCTGATGATGATATGAATTGATCAGTCACATGTGACTCTCTAGGTCCTCAAGTGCAGCCCTTTGCCTGAATCCAAAGAAAGTTCTGGGAAGTTTGGATTCAAAGGGTCACACTTGAGGACCTGGAGGGTCACATGTGGCCTTGAGGCTATAGGTTCCCCACTTTTGGTAAGGATATTCAGTCCCTAAAGATGGAATTCTTAACCTGGGATTTTTTTTAGATAATTGCATTTTAATAATTGTTTTCCTCGGTAATTGTATGGATTTCTTTTATGTACTTAAAAACAATATTCTGAGAAGGGGTTCACAGGCTATACCAGATTGCCAAAGAAATCTGTAATACAAAAGATTAAGAGACAGGCACATTTTAAGAAATGGGCATACAACCAGTTGAAAATCAGAATACTGTTATCCCAAAATACCATCCTCCAGCTGAAGAATGCAGTACTGTCATCCCAAAATACAATCTTCCAGCTGAAGAATAGAATACTGCCATCCCAAAATATCATTTTCCAAAACACGGCTCCCAGGAATAGCTTCCCAGGCTCAGCCAAAGCTTTGATGTTTAGGATCATGGAAGAATGTGGCAGATGCTCCCTATAACCACTCCCCTCCAGGATATAAGTCCCACCCCACCAATCAGCAGCTCTGGCCCAGATCCAATACCTTTGTCTTTGTCTTTTCCTTTGCCTTCTATCTCCACAGGCGGCTGCTTATGGGTTGTAACTTTGTTCATGTAAATGTATTCTTCATCAGAATCTATGGAAGAACAAAGAGCAAGATTCACTTTAGCTCTTACCAAAAGAAAAGATGATGGAGAACTTGTTTGTATTGCCAGGTTACTATTGCTTGTGTTGAGGAGAACATATATTTATCTGCCGTGTCAAAAAATACAGATGCAAAAGAAACCAAGAAACTGAGTTGATATAAAAAGAACTAATTTCAGGAGTCAGTAGTCCTTCCAAAGTGGGGTGCCCTGTTGCTTAGTCCTTTTTGAGCCTCATTTTTTGGCATGCGTGTACCATAGGTGGCCACTAGAGTGAACAAGAACTTTGGGAGAGACCCCTGTTCAAAATTCCCTTTCCTCTTCTACCAATGAGAAATTACTTTGTGTTAATAAACTCCTCTTTTAAAATACAGATATTCCTTAGTAAGGGTAAGCTTTCCACACCCTTTAACGTGAACTACTTTAATCAAATAGTGGCCTAGGGAATTGGAATTTTGTTTTAAAGCATAAGGCAACAGTGCTGTCCTGAGGTGGTACCACAGTGGGAAGGTTTGAACAATTAGAAAGAAAGTGACAAGACTGTTTGCCAGATATGTCGCTGTGTGTGTTTATATGGGTACAGGCGAGGATGTTTTAGGTAGGTAAAAATGTGGCATTCACTTTCTTTCCAATTTGGTATGGTGATTCCTTGGAAGCAAGCAACTCTTTCAGAAAATAAAGTCCATACTGGTCAAGAAACCTGCTTTATGCCTTGCCTATACCTCAAAGGTTAGTAAAAGAATATTGTTTTCATTCAAAAGACATTGAAAAACAGCACAATTACTTCATCTTAGAAACCTCCTGCATTTATCAGGTGGCCCTTTAGTTCAGATTTTCTAACTATCTGTAACAAATCAATTCAGTTAAGTAGTAAATGAGAATATTGAAGCCAAAGTTCTAGTCCTAGCTCCACTAAAGCAGTGTGGCATAATGGGCAGAGAGCTGACTTCAGGCAGGAGAACCTAAATTCAAGTCCCACTTTGGACACACTGATTGGCTGCGTGACGCTGGGTAAGTCAGTTACCTCTCAATGCCCAAGGCAAATCTTCAAGACTAAGTTGCAGAGCAGGTACCAATCTGAATGGGTAGAGGGCACTTCCAGTCTTTTTTGTATTTGTTTATACTTTATTCTCCCCCTTTCCCCCCACTCCAGCCATTTTATACTTCATTCTTCTTTACTTGACCTCCCTTCTTGCTGTTCCTCAAACATAACTCCGTCCTGCTTCACTAGCTGTCCTTCATGCCTGGAATTTTCTTTCTCTTCTCTCTTTACTTACTGGCTTCCTTCAAGACTCAGCTCAAGTTCCACCTTGTGCAAGAGGCCTTTCCTGGTCCTTTCTTTCCCCCTACTGCTAGTGACTTCCCTCTAAGATTACCTCCCATTCACCATGCTTTTATCTTGTATGTTCATAGTTGTTTCTATACTGTCTCCATCATTAGAATGTGAGCTCCTTGAGAACAGGGATGATGTTTTTGCCTTTCTTTGTATCCCCAGCACTTAGCACAATGCCTCACACATTGTAAAGCATTTAATAAATGCCTGCCGACTAACTCACTGATTGGGAGGTTTTTAAACCAATGAAATCAAAGCTCAAATCTGTTCTATCCCCTCCTTTACTCCCTTTTTTTCCCAAGGAAGCAGGGTCAGTCCTTTACTGACATCAAAACAGAGATGATAAAGATAATGGTAGTAATAATGCCAATTATTGATATAACAGTATCAATAATACGGATATTATTACATCAATAATATTAATATTGATGATCAGCTAATATTGAGAGTAGAGTGATAAAGTAGAAACGTTTATTTCAATACTTAAAGGATCTGTGATTTCATCTGTGTGGGAATTCCCTTCACAGATGCAAACCTCAACTCCTTTTTTTTTTTTTTCCCCTTAGCAAATTGTCATAAGTTACTATGATGAGAAAAAAGATCATCACGGAGCGACCAGCCTTCTGGGGATGAGCTTCTCCAAGTTTAGCGAGGTTAGTCAGGGGCTATGCTAAGTTCTCCGAATACAAAGACAAAAATATCAATAATTTTAAAGACACAGATGCTACTCTTAACAAATCTGAAGATGACACAAAACTAAATGGAAGACAGATTCAAGATTAAAAAATATCTTGGGAGCTGGAACCTTAGGCTGAATCTAATAAGATGAAATTGTATAGGTACAGGATGCATCACTGGCTGGCATTTAAAATCCTTTCAGTTTGGTGGGACTTGACTGAGCTTGTATATCCTTAGAGCATTTGAAGAACCTTGAGAAGCCCAGGGCACATCTGAGTAGGGCTTTATTTAGTGTACTATGTTATACAAATGCCAGTAAGGATAATGTTACTCTCGTTGTTATTAGGAACAATAACTTTGCTCCTTTAAAAAATAACGTCCTCTTGTCTTTGACATGCTTCCACACATAGAAAAGGCCTATTCAGTGGTATTTATTTTGTTACCTCAGCTTCTCAGTACACATGGAGCCCAATCACTGTTGACCTTTGACATGGGTACATCTTAAATATCCCCAAATGATAAACCCAGCTAAAAACCCAATTAGGCAAAATCACCAGGCCAAATCAACCAGTCTGGATTGTTGAAGGGTAAGAATCATAGATTTAGAGCCTGGTTTGGGAGGTAGGGTAGCTTAGAGACCATTGAATGTAAAACTCTGCTTTTACAATTGAGGAAACTGAGGCAAATTTAATATTTTTGCCTGTCTGGTATGATTTAATCTAGTAGACACCAAGTAAAATTTTAGGGTAAGAGACACCATCTATATTTGTTTAAATCAACACTTGGCTTGAAATTTTCATTTTATAATGAGGGTGGTAGTGGGGGCAGGGGTGATCTTTCTCTGAGCACAGGGTGGTTGGGGAGGGGTTAAAGAGAACATTGGGTGGTTTTGAGAAGAGCTGCAAAAGGAAAAAGTGGTTATGTCTGGACCAGAAGAACGCTTTACATCTCCATCCATTTGCCAGTCAGCTGTTGGAATATGATGACATCTGTGCGAGGAAGAGGCAGAGAGGCGCCATTCAGCCAGGAATTAGGAGAGCTAGGTTTTACCTCAGCTCTGCCACTAACTACCCGTGTGATCTTGTACAAACCCTTAGCCTTCCTAGGCCTTAGTGTCCTCTGAAAAATAAAATGGTTTTCAAGGTCCTTTGTAGCCCTAATATTTAGATTCTATGGTACTTAGGAGAGCATTTAGCTGAACAAAAGCTTGCTTCTGATTGTACTTGGTCTAACAAAAGAGACAAAAATGGCCGACCAAACTGCCGGTGGCACAAGGTACAATAAGTTGTACCCAGTGAAGTCCTTAATAAATAAATACCACTGTACAGATCTCTCCATTCTTAGGTGCTTGCCAAAGATGCTAAGAAGTTGGGGTTTTTTAAGTAATAAAATTAAAGACCACATAACACAAATGTAATATTTACCTTTAAGAAAAAAAGTCTTTCAACGTTTAGACTCCCCAAAATGTTTGGAAATACATACAATGCTAAACACTTGAAGATGATAGAATATGGGGAATTATTTTCTACTACCTCCCACTAAAGTTTACATTTTGATAAGCTTTATGGGGAAAAGCAGCATCTTTTATTTGGGATAAAGTCTTCTCAGACTAATCTAACTTCCTAGTAAGACAGATTGGCAAGTCTGGTAGACTGAGGAGGGAGGTGGGTCTGTCAGTGACACTGTCTTGAATAACATGGCTAATGATAAACTGGGAAAAGATGATCTAGAGACTAACCCATATAGCTACCAGATTTTTTTAAATGGCCAGAGAATTGTTGTTAGAACATGATTATTAAGAGAGGTTAGCACAGAAAGCATGGGCAGAGAGGGATCTACGTGGGGCTCAGTATGGATTTGATCATTTTATCAATGGCATGGATAAAACTGAGAACATATGTATCGAATGGCCACATTATACATTAGCCTCTTGAAAACAAATGAAAGCTAGACCCCAGGATGCCAAGAAGGGTGGCAGCAGAGCATGGCAGAGTGCTGGATCTGTAGACAGGGGACTGGATTGACCTCCCAGCTTGGCAACCAAACCTCATCTATCTCTTTGAGCCTGTACATACTAGATCTGTAAAATGAGGGGACTGAATCTTCTCTAAGGTGTCTCCTTCTAATCCTATGGAGTTCAGAAGTCTTCCATAAGACCCATTCAAATGCAGCCTTTCTGGGTACTGTGCCCTGCCCCTTTAACCCAGGCCCAATGAATGAAGAAGATTTGTTTTTTAATAAGTGTCTATTCTGTTTTGGGCACAGTGATAAACACTGAGGATGCCAAAACAAACAAGGACAATCTACAAGTGTCCTCCTTTCTCCATGTCCTTGGGACTCTTTATTTGTACCTCTTTTGTGAATTGTTCAGGTTCATTTCTGTTTTGTAGTTATTATGACTTATCTTTCCTGCTGGGCTGTGGGCTCTCTGAGGGCAGGAACTATGCTGTTTTCATCTTTTCCCCCCACAGTGCCTAGGAGACATAGTTAGCAGCTATGGGACTGGGCTCGAAGGACTGTCTTTAATGGTTCCATGACAACCTTGCAGGACATCTCCAGTGGAGTGCATCAGGCATCTGCACTTGACATTGAGCTCCTTAACATCCACTCAACAATTATTTACTAATTGCCTGCTAAGTGTCAGGGGCTGTGCTAAGTATTCAGAATACAAAAAAAAAAAAAAATCAATAATTTTAAAGACACAGATGCTACTCTTAACAAATCTGAAGATGACACAAAACTAAGTGAATGACAGATTCAAGATTAAAAAAATATCTTGGGAGCTGGAACATTAGGCTGAATCTAATAAGATGAAATTGTATAGGGATAGATGTAAAGTCTGTTACTTGGCTTCAAGAAATTGATTTCCCAAGTACAAAGATGTACTTGAGATGCATAGATCTATATGTACACACATACACATACACATATATGTATGTGCATCTTCAAAAAAGATGTAGGAATTTCTATGGGAGCTTGATATGAGTCAAAAGTGTGATATGGTAGCCCCTACTCCCTAAAAAAAGCAGATGTGTCCACGAGCTGCTGGGAAAGTCATGGCTTCTGGGAATAAAGAAGTAACAGTCCTATAGTCCTGGCCTTAATCAGACAACTTCTGGACTAATACATTCAGTTCTGGGCACCATGCTTTAGGGAAGATATTGATAAGATGGAGAATGTCGAGCAGAAGAATAGTGAAGGTCTTTGACTGCTCTATGCCTGTAAAGATCAGCTGAAGGAATTGGTGATGTCTAGCCTAGAAAAGAGTTAGGTGTGATACTGTACCTTTCTTCCAGTACTTGAAAGGCCATTGTCGGAAAGGGATAGGGACTGAACCTGTAATTTCACTGGCAGAGGGAATTTTTGGATGAGGAATCTCTGTTTTCCTTTGCAGACTGGCACCTTTGGAGCAATTTTTAATCTGAGAGAATTATCTTGTCCAGTGTGTAACAGTAATCAGTTTAGCAAGATACTTAGCACTTAGTACTAAGTGCTAAGTGTGGAAGGTGCAAACACTGTCCCACTGTTAAGAAGGCATGAACTCCCATGTTGATGTGGAAGAAGGGGATTGGCTGAGCCCCTGTTGATGTGGAAGAAGGGGATTGGCTGAGGTGTGTACATAAGCAAGAATTCCAGAGACAGACAGACAGAATT
>CM053589.1:130978062-131004354 GCA_028646515.1 Pseudochirops corinnae | reverse complement strand
GCCGCTCAACGGGAGAGCCCTGGCCTGAAAACAATTGCTCAGTCTCCCTGCTGTCTGCAGGCCGCGGGTGGGAAGCTACAATGGAGGCGGGTGCAAAACCTCTGCCTTTTGCCTTTGTGCTCTGGAGACCTTTCGGCCGGATGCTTATCTCCCTCTTTCACAATCCCCCCTCACGCAGCTGGTGCTAATCCCTCACCTGAGAGCTTTCTCTGCACCTCCCTCCTGGCCGCCCCCCGGGGCACAGCCGGGGCTTCAGGCCAGGCTGGTTTCGGTTGGCAGTGCTGATATGGTTCCTCGTAGCCGAGCTGACTTTAGTGGGAAGTAACCTTGTGTGCGTTTTGGAGTTGTAGGTTTGGTTTAGAGTCCTATTTTATGGGTATTTTGGGGTGGCTATGTGATAGCTGCGATGTGTTGCTGCTGCTACGCCGCCATCTTGGCTCCGCCCCCCGACCTTGAAGCGGGGGGCAATTTTCTTAATGTGAGGTTAAACCTCAGAGTTTAACCTCAGCATTTAATTTAGTAGTGATTTGGATGATTCTTCCATATTACTGTTAATATTTACAATTCTTCTTTTGAGAACTGTTAGTTCTATATTCTTTGACCACTTATCTAGTGAGGAATTGTGTTTGACCTTTTATACTTATTGTTTATATGTCTTATTTTCTTTACACAAACAAAGAAATTGAAGAAGGGAAGTGGTTGACATGGAGAAGAAACATCTTTGTATCAAATATAGTGAAGGGATAATCAGTGTAAAGCATACTGGATGGGGGCTCATTAACAATGCTTCTATTTGCCAAGTCTTTCAGGATTCAGAACATTGAAGGGAGAAAAAATAATCAAGATCTAGGGATAGCTTGCTAAATTGCAGAAATAGCCCCAGAGGGAGTGTTACATAGGAATAAGGAAAAGTATTCTGGCAAATGCATAAATGATGGCTTAAGTGGAGTCTGAGAGTGAAGGGAAGAAGACTTGGGGTGAAGAAGAAGTGGTAAGGAGAGCATGTGCTAGAATAGGGAAGTGGGGATGGGGAAGTAGGTAATGGATTAAAGAGACCTTATAGAAGCAGAGTTGAAAAGACATGGCAATTTACTGTATTGATTGGTGTGGTAGAGGGGGGAAAATCAAATGATATTTTCAAGACTAAAAAAAGTATTTCAGTTATATAATAAAATAATTATATAACTATATAATTATAATAACCTTTTGACAAAGAAGATTTGAGGATTCCTTACCAAGTAAAAGAAACTGGGTAGCTCAGGGTTGGTTACAGTGCCCCCATGTTCATTGAAAATGAACACACTAGAACATCTATATCCCCAGGGTACTGCATTAAATTTTGAATGTCACATTTTAGAAAAGAGAGAGAGAAACTTGGATGAATCCAAAGGAGGATGACCAGAATGGTGAAAAGACTGGTAAATCACATTATATGAAAATCAATTCAAGAAGCTGAGGAAATACAGACTTGAAAAGAAAGCTCCAAAGGTACAAGACCAGGTTCTTTAAATATCTAAAAAAATATTATACCATGAAGAAGAGAGATGAGACACATTTGCTTTGTCCATTAGGGCAGAACCAAAAGCAATAGGTTGAAGTTACAGGGAGGCAGATTCAGATTAAATATAAGAAAAAAATTCTAAAAATTGCAGCTGCCCCAAAATTAAATGGGTTGCCTAATGAAGAAGCTAATGAGCTCCTTCAGAAGTAAAGGGCAGCTAAGTGACAATGGAGAGAGTGCAGGGCTTAGAGAGAGGAAGACTGATCTTCCCAAGTTCAAATCTGGCTTCAGACATTAGTTGCGTGACCCTGGGCAAGTCACTTAACTCTGCCTCGGTTCCTTATCTCTAAAATGATCTAGAGAAGGAAATGGCAAATAGTATCTTTGTGAAGAAAATTCCAAATGGCATCACAAAGAGTTAGACATGACTGAAATGACTCAACAGTGATCAGAAGTAAATAAGACATCTGAATAGGGATAGAGCAAAAAGAGAAGGAGAGAAGGATATACAGTCAGGAAAAACTAGGACAGAGAGAAATACACAACTAGTAATTATAACTTTGAGTGTCAATGGAATGAACTCACCTATAAAATGAAAACAGATGGTAGAATGAATTAAAAACCAGAATCCAATAATACGATTACAAGAAACACATTTAAAAATGAGAGATACACATAAAGTAAACATAAAGGGCTAGAGTAGAATTTATTATGCTTCAGCTCATAATACAGTGACAGATGACTGAAAGAGTTTTACAATTCTAACGTTAGTCTTTCAAAGAGAAACATCTATCATCATCAAGGAGAGTCACAAAATGGGAAAAGTCCATTGGAAAGTTTTTTTGCTCATTTTTTGTAAGAAGCTTTTCAAACCTTAAAGTGCAATATAAATTGTCATTGTCATTGTAATCCTCCTTCTCCTCCTCTTCTACTGTTTTCCAGGTATGCTACTATGTTAAAAGGGAGATTTGCTTCCAAACTTTTCAGAGGAATATCTCCCTGATGTAGCTGGAAAGCACAAGAAGACTGATACAATGATTCAGAGTGGAAACTTAATTTTCTCCCTCCATAGAAATACATGGAACTAGAAAAATCTGTAGGACATTTTGTGCCAGATTGAAAAACTGCCCCCTATCAAGATCAGAAACTTTAACTCTGCCAGTTCAGAAACAACTTGGAAGCAAAAAACACGATGAAAGCATTTCCTTCAAGTAAGCTTCTACCAGTTTTTAATAGGAAAAAAAGTTCAGTGGAAGAAACCCAGTAAACTTGGCATGAAATGGTGTTAAACTGGCCAATTTAAGAAAATAAAAACAAGGTGCTAAGGTTTCACTTAATTCTACTTTATATTCCTTTCCTAGAAATTTATAATCTAAATGAACATTTCCTAATGCTAAGGAATGGTCTGATTATTGAGTCTTTTCATTTACTGGTGCTATTCTTTCCTAAATCAGGGTGTTGGTTCCTACAAATACACCCTTTCTCACATTGCTAACATCATTTTCTTTAGTAGAGGCAACCAAATTGCTTACAGAAAAGGAGAAAGTTGTTGAGACTACAATATTTCTTATATTTACATTCACACCATTTAGTGTTTCAAAATCCTTCATAACCTATTCCTTCATGTACACCTTTCCAGTATTCTTTTCTTCGTTTTTGGAGGGGCAAGGGCAGGGCAATTGGTGTTAAGTGACTTGCCCAAGGCTAGCAAGTGTTAAGTGTCTGAGGCCAAATTTGAACTCAGGTCCTCCTGACTCCAGGCCAGTGCTCTATTCATTATTGCACCACCTAGCTGCCCCATCTTTTCAATCTTCTTACACTTTGCACCCCTCCATCCTTACTCTTCAATCTAGTGACACCAACCTCTTTGCTGGCCCTCTCATTAGACACTCCATCTCTCGGCTCTGGGCAGTTTCACTAGATATTGGGGAGAGAGCATCCATGAAATGTGCTTCCCTTCTCTCTGCCTCCTGGTTTCCTTTAAGACCCAGCTAAAATCACATCTTCTATTTTTACCGCCTTCCCTTGTTTATTATTTCTTATTTATCCTGCATATATCTTTTTTGTGCATATTTGCTAGCCTGTTGCTTCCTTCATTAGTTTATAAGCTCCCTGGGGTGGCTAGGTGGCGCAGTGAATACAACACCGGCCCTGGAGTCAGGAGCACCTCAATTCAAATCTGGCTTCAGACACTTAACACTTGGTAGCCATGTGACCTTGGGCAAGTCACTTTAACCCAATAGCTCTGTATTCCCCACTCCAAAAAATTAAAAAAAAAAAAGATTATAAGCTCCTTGCAGGCAGGGGCTGTCTTTTCCCTCTTTTATATCCCTAATGCTTAGCCTATAGCAGGCATTGACTAAATGTGTAGCAACTGGCTGAATGACAGGTGCATTATGCGCAAGTGGAAGTTGGGGACCTGGGTTCAGTTCCTGCCTCAGAAACTTATTCAGGTATAATAAAACAAGGATAGAGACAAGAACTGTAATTTCATTGGTTTAAGGAATGCCTAGGTGAAGAAATTTCTTCTATCAATGTGGGTTAGTACCTTCTCTTTTACAGAGAGGATAAGTGACTTTCTCAGGGTCTGGGCTATTGTGTGGAAGGCACTTCTGAAATTGTAATGTTTGCTCTCACCCTCATAATTAACATGATTAATTATTAATAAATAATCTTTATTGAATTTAATTGCTAAGAGGCACATGTGCACCAGAGGATATCCTTTTAGTTCTGAATTATTGTGGGTACAGATGCAGGAATGAAGATCAAATCAGAGCATTATAACTAGAAAGGATATTAGAAATCATGTATTCCAACATTGGGGCAGCTAGGTAATGCAGTTGATGGAGAACCAGGAAAATCTGAATTCAAATCCAGTCTCGAACACTTACGAGCTGTGTGACCCTGGGCAAGTCATTTAACCTCTATTTGCCTCAGATCTTCATCTGGAAAACGAGGACACACTGGAAAAGATAATGGCAAACCATGCCAAGATCTGAGTCAGACAGAAATGAACAACAATTCCAACACCTTCCTTTTATACATACCTCCTCCCCTAGAAGTCTCTGGGGGAGGGGTAATACATATAAATATGGAAACTAAGATCCAAAGTGAGTGGGGAGTAACTTCCTGCACATCACTGGGTTAGTTAGTAGTTAAGGCTAGACTGGACTGTCATTCAGGTCTCCAGATTCCTTGTTCATAGACGTGAAGCTGAAAGAAGACTAAGGGAACACTTAGTTCAGCCTTCTCCTGTTTTACTCAAGAGAACTGAATCTCAGAGAGGTTAAGTGATTTGCTCAAGATCTCAGAGGTAAACGACAGAGGCAGGATGTGTATCTAAGTCCTTTGGCTCCAAATCTAGCAATTCTTTCCACTATGAGACGCTGCCTCCTACCTCCCATGTTCTTTAACATTACACAAAATTGCTTTCTAGACTTACCGCTAAATACTGTTATCTTTTCCTGAAAGCTGGGTCCCCTCCGCACCACCTCCTGGCAAATCCTGTCCTTCAGAAGGATGTTTGGGACCTAAATTCCTCCTAAGCAAGGTCATTTCTCTTTCCATTCCATAGTAATGTTTTTTGTATCACAGGAATTACTTACTTCTGGGCTTCAAACTTGCCTGTTGTCTGAGGTCAGTTTGGAAAGCCAGTTGGCCCATAAAAAAGCATTTACCTTCTTTTTTTTGCAGGGTGTGTGTGTGGGGAGGGGCAGAGGGAAGGGAGAAAACAGATTGTATGTAATCAGCCTTACTCCCAATACCTGAGCAGTGAAATCATCAACCGTGCTGCAACCTGTGGAGTGAAGTCTGCTGAGGTCAGCAATCACACTGGGACGCCCGCCGGCAGGCTCACATCTTCTTGAGGGGCCTTCTCAGATACAAAGAAATCTTCTTTTAAAAATGCTAATAGTCATTTAATATGAAAGGGTTCAAGTAAATAAACCTGTTTTATGTGAAAGAATGCTTTGTAATTCTATGTATTGGGGCAGTTTTTTTTCTTCTTCTGGCTGGGCCATGGAAAATAGTTCCTGTGTTTCCCTAGAGCTCCAGTCGAGAGCTTCTTAGGGTTTGACATTTCCATTCCCTCCCTACTAACAAACAATAGACAGAAGGAACAGTGGGCCTGACGCATACAATGAGCTGTCTAATACAATAACAGAGTTTCTGATCCATCTGTCTACAGCATGCTCCCCGCCCCCCCATTCTTATATACACATATAACACACATTTTTATATTTTCCTGAAGTTTCTGGACGAGAATTTGGAGGCCAATACACCCAGCATAACTTCCTCCTTTTAAGAAGTAGATATACACCTTTATCAGTTACCACATTTCCTGCCACATTACCTCTGTCCAACTGGAAATAAACCACCTTACTAAGTTTCATAGTAAATAAACAATGAGCTTTGAGCTTGTTTTGATGAGATCTGGCATGCCCCTAGTAACTTTATTCCTTTGGGATGAGTCACATAGCCAGACCCTTGCAGTGAGGAAGGGTGGGTGTTGTGCATTCTTTAGGCATGACTCAGGGGTCAGAAGCCCACTACTGTTTTAATAGAGAGAAAGTCTGGGTTTCATCATTCTTGACTGCCTTGTATCCCCAGCTATTACAATTTAGAGGAATTGAAAAGACATTATAATAGATAACCAGGAGCCCATAAAACCTCTTCTTGATCACAGTCATGAGCAGAGAATGGTTCTTATCTGGGGTTGCATAGGCTTTTCCAGCAACGTGCATTAGACACACTATTCTGCAGTCACATTTCCATTCACCACCTTCTCCCTGGAGGAGGAACAAATTGTCACTCAGTCAATAAAATCAATCAACCAACAAATATGAAGTACCTACTGTGTACCACGTAGTGTGTTAGGAACTGAGGATGCAGAGACACAAGGGAATCAGTCCCCGTACTAATGGAGTTGCCATTTTGTTGGTTGGAGATAATATGTACATTTATTGTTGCTGTTGTTGAGTTGTTCTAGTTGTGTTCAACTCTTCATGACCCATTTGGGGTTTTCTTGGCAAAGGGACTGGAGTGGTTGGCCATTTCCATCTCTGGCTCATTTTGTAGATGAGGAAACTGAAGCGAGTGTGGTTAAGTGATGTGTCCCGGATGACAAAGCTAGCAAGTGTCTGAGGTCAAATTTGAATTCAGATCTTCCTTACTCTAGGCCCAGGACTCTATCCACTATGCCACCCAACTGCCCAGCATGTACATGTATAGATATCATATACACATGTGCATATATTAATATGATGTATAAGCTACATACAAGATAGACACAAGATGATTCTGGGAGCCAAGACATTTTAAGAGGTGGGGAAGACTCTGAAAAGATTTTATGTAGAAGGTGGCACTTGAGCCATTCTTGAAGGAAACTAAGGGTCCTAAGAGGCACAGATGGAGAGGGATTATATTTCAGGCATCATAGACAGATTGCAAAACATGAATCTTGCCCATGAAGAACAGTACCTAGACTAGGTTTGTCAGGCAATTCTTAAAGAGTTCTTAAAGAGGAGGAATGTATAGAATAGTATGAAATACAGCTTAGAACCACATCTTAAGGGCTTTAAATGTTAAACAGAGAATTTTGAAAGATGTGAATTGATTCTGAGTGAAGTGAGCAGAACTAGGAAAACGTACACAGTAAAAGCAACATTTACTGATGATCAACTATGATTGACTTAGTTCTTGTCAGCAGTACAATGATTTGAGACAGTTCCAAAAGACTCATGATGGCAAATGCTATCCATATCCTGAGAAAGAATTGATAGTCGGAATGGAGATCAAAGCGTATTATTTTAACTTTTTTGTGTTTTTTTCTTTTTGTTCTGTTTCTTCTTTCAGAGCATGACTAATGTGGAAATACGTTTTACATGATTGGTCATATATAACCTAGATCAGATTGCTTATTGTCTTGGTGTGGGGGAGGGAAGAGGAGTGAGCAAGAAAAATTTGGAACTCAAAACTGTATAAAAAAGATGTGTAATTTATGTGTAATTTGAAAAAATAAAGTACTATTAAAAAAGAAAAAAGATTGTGACTCACTGAAGGCTTAGATAATGGTTAACTTTTTTTTTAAGCAATAAAGTATTTTTAATTAAAAAATTAACAGAGAATTTCCATTTTATCCTAGTGGTAATAGGGAATAACTGGAGTTTATTGAGTAGAGGTATGACATGGTCAGACTTCTGTTTTAGGAAAATCACTGAAGGAGTTGAGGCAGCATTTATTAAGTACCTATTTATGTACTAGGCACTGTGTGAGCTAGGGGTTGGGGATGGAGACAGAAGTCCCTGCCCTCAAGGTGTATAGATTTTATGTAATATCCTTTGATTTGTTAGGAATTTATCTGCCCCTAATACTCTAGCTCCTACACCCTCCTTTAAGTAGTAGTGGGTGAGTAACTTGGGTCTTGTTTCATTGTGGACTTGTTAAGCAGGCCTGGAATCTGATATTTGCATGTAGATTGCCAATAGGAGGGCATCTGCCATCTCCTCAGAGATGGTCCTATCTTTTTGCTAGTCTCATGGTCACAAACCTGAGCAATGGAACTTTACAAGTCTCCATTAATGAACTATTACAATACCTTCCCCACCATTCCCCTGACTTCTAGTTTCTCCCTTCCCCAATCTATCCTCCATGTAGCTGCTCAGCTCAAGAAGTTTCAGGGGCTTCCTAATGACTATAGAATAGAACACAAATTCCTGTTGGCCTTTGTCACTTTACTGGGTAGTTCCAGACTGCTTTACTATGCACGGCACATTTCTCCCTTGACCTCATTGTCCAGTGCGTGCATAGACTTGGCAATCCTCTATTGACTTCATGAAGCCTGTTCACATGGCTGGATGACAAAACTTGAGAGTGAAAAAGAACCTCAATGGCCATCTATTCCACCCCACTGGAAAGAAATCCCCCTATAACATATCCAACCAGTAATCATTCAGTCTCTGCTTGAAGATCCCCAAGGAGGGGAAACCCTCAACTTCTCAATGCATTCCATTCCACTCTGGTACACCTCTAATCATTAGGAAGTTTTTTGCTGATATCAATCCTAAAGTGACCTCTTTGTAACTTCCACCTTATTATCTATGTGATTTTGCACAAATCACTTAGGATGATTGATTTAGAGTTTGAGGGAGAAGTCACCAAGCTCTGGGCCCCCTCAATTACATGGATTAAGTCAGGAAGTACATGGACCACTGGACTCCCAGCAGTAGAAGAACCAGGGTAGCAGATTACTCCTTTCTCTAGGACTAGAACCCCTCTCCCACTGCCTACCTCTTATCAGAATGTCCTGGATTCAAAGATAATTATAGGGTCATAGACTTTTAGATTCAGAGCTCGAATGGAATTAAAGATCATTGAGTCCAGCTCCCTAATCTTACAGAGGTTAAGTGATTCACCCAGTCACACAGTAAGTATTTGAGTCAGGATTTGAACTGAGATCATCTTTGCTTTAGCTCCAATGCTCTAGGCACTATACCATGCTTCTTCTAATCAGAACTCTAACCCCACCCTCCACACCTCAGATTCAAAGTCTTACTGTAGGGAATATTTTTATATGCTTAAGTCAAATCTTCTGCTATAACTTCCTTTACTTCAGTCCTGAATGGAGATAGAACAGTTGATTCCTCCCTCTATATACATAATTTACCTTCCTTGGGTATGGGGACAGAGACTCTGAAAGGGTTTCTTGGAGGCCAGGTGCCATACCAGACAGGAAATAATTTCTACAACAATTAATTTCTCCCTTTAATATCCATCCTAAGAATTCATTCTTATCTTCAGATGAAAGAACTATGGTTTTCAACAAGAACAAGATACTTTAGAGCAGGGGTGTGACAGTAATTGTTTAACAACCAGCTCTCTAGAAAAAAAGTATGTATGACACTTTTAAAATTAATCTGTATTACTAGCATTTCTCCTCATCATGTTCTTAAGTCTAGACAATCAACAAAACAATTAATTAAATCTTGATTTGTTGCTTGCCAATTTCTGAGGTGTAAATGCTCACACTGAAAATTTAACAACCAGTGTTGACACAAACCTCTTTTAGAAGCACATTGCTCAGTAACATGTCAATACCATGCTTTTTCAAGTACCTTCTCTGTATCTAAGAGTCTGCTGTTTGCTGATCTATTAGAAACTTTTCTATCATTTATGGCCAGGCCATCAACTTAAATAAAGACATGGGTACAAATTCACCTGCTTAGCATAATTTTCAGTTGCAGTGTCAGATGTGTCAAAATCTAAGTGCCTTGATGTAGCATGGTCAGCATGGTATAGTGGAAAAAGCGCTGGATTTAGGAGTAAGAAGACTTGGGTTTGAATTTTGGCTTCAAAACCTTCTAGTCTTGATTCCCTGAGCAAGTCAAAACTTCTCCAGCTGGCTTTCTCTGCTGTAAAATGGGGATAATTATTCACTCTACCTATCTCACCGAGTTGTGAGAATCAAATTAGCTAATATGTACAAAATGCTTTGTAACTACAAAGGCTCACGTTATTGCTATTGACTACTCATGATTACAATTGGCAATCGGAATAAAAATATTATTATATAAGATTAATGTAATATCTCGATAGTAAAGATAGAGCCATATGCATGAATCTAAACCTGGTTAATTTTCTCCAGGCTTTTTGGTTTTCTTTTATAGACATATGATTTACATTTTCTTTCCTGTTTGTCTTTGCTTATGATCATAATGCCACAAAGACACTCTTGGGCCATCCTAAACCACAGACTTGATACAAAGATTAAACTATCATTAGTTGAAACTCTCTCTCTCTCTCTCTCTCTCTCTCTCTAGCCTAAAGCAAAAAGAAGCATTGGCAAAACATCAGAGAGGAGGAGCAATAAGTTTTTGTTAAAACAACAACTTTCAAGTGTTGATCAATCTTAGAAATTTGGAGGAAGATAGCATCTCAGCAGAGATGTGTAATTGGACTACAGTTCCCCATGATTAAGGTTGGAGTTAGAGGTGAGTCTGACTCAGACCGGCACCATGTTAGCTCAAGTTTGATGCTGGGACAAAAATGTGGTAGTCATAGGCCATTCTAATTAACAAAATGAGGCTTCCTTGGCTATAGAACAAAAAGATATTCAAGGATACTCTAGCACTTCATTCTGAAGACTGGTTCCTCTTTTTCATATGGAAATAGGTAACAAACAGAACAAAGTGTCCTGGCTTGAACAGTCTTGACACATCTGACAAGTCTGAATGACATGAACTCCAAGAGGCGAGACCTTAGGTGGCCAGGAAGGCACATCGATAAAGCCAGAGGCTACCAGGAAGAGATATCAAGGAAGGCACAGCATGAGCCTTGGCCCCCTGGGTTAATGGAGATCTGGGGATAGCTGTCACCTTCTGGGGAAACTAGCTTTATCGGTGGTGGGGGGAGGGGAAGGAAAATTAGTGGATATTGGTTGTATCATCGATCTCCCCATGGTGGCCAAGGTCTTAAAGATCTCCTAGAGCACAGGAGTCAAAAACATGACCATTGAGCCCTCTCAAGTATAGCCTGAATTACATTAAAATGTAATTGGAAAAATTTAACAAAATAAATAAAAACACAATAATGTGAATATGACTATGTCGATATGCACCTGCAGGGATCCTTATGTACAGTTTGCTGTCCATTGTTTCTATCCGAGTCTGACTCTGCGGTTGTAGAATATCTTTTACCATTAAAATGCTTTTAGGGATTTTACTGGACAAACTCTTCTGTTATGGGCAGTACTGGGGGGAGAGAAAAAAATAAGAAAAAAAAAACTTACAAAACAGACAATAGATCCCCTGAAGGAGTAACCATGAAGTAAAAGAAAAAAAAAAAACATAGGTGGAGAATGAAAATGAGAAATGTGATTCCATTTTGGAATCGAAGCACTTGTTGACTACACTTGAAATGCTCCTCTCTCTTATTTATCCTAACTGGGTCTGAGTTCTGCTCTGTCATTCACTAGCAAATTGCCCCGGAAAAGTGACTTCCCTCTCTCGGTTTCATATTCTCCATCTATAAAAAGAGGAAGTTGGACTCAATTCTCTCAAGGCTCTTTTCCTGTGCTAACATTCTACATCTCTTTCTATGCCTTTGTCTCTCAAACACCAATGGATCTGGGGGTTTTGCGTATCTTAGGATCCCGTAGGAGGAAGACTTTAGTGTGGGTGGAGTCCATTCCTCCACCAAACAGTAGCCCTTTTGAGGGCAGTGACCAAAAGAATTAAAACAAAAGTCCATCCACATTTAAGAATAAAGCACAAAACTTTATTCATTGACTTGTTCTGAGTACAACAGTGATGCAGATTATAGTGGCATAGGAGTGCAATATGTGCTGCTTGCAACAGGAAAAGAAGATCAGTAATTGTACAGAACAGCAACCCAGAGAATGGCTGGCCGGCTCTTCACTCCGCATACAAGCATTGAGTACTCAGTGGGCAGACAGACAATTCACTTTCACAGGAGACACAACACACATTTCTTTCTTTCTTTTTTCTTTTCCTAAAGGAAGTCTTCCAAATATGTGTTTGAATATTTTTGGAAGCAAGAAGAGGGAATGGGAAGAAAAGTTTCTTTAATCTTTTAAAAAAAGAAAACCAAAGTAGAAGTGATTTTAAGGGCTCTCATGCACAGATTTGTCAGCAACTCACAGAAAATCACACACATTACTGGACATTTATGTTAAGAACAACAAGTTCATTTCCATGGGTAGAACAATGTTTAAGTATATCCTCTTGTCTTACTTCCTGGAGTGAAATAAAAATTGTAATGATTAGAGGGACTGCAATCATTTTGAATGTTGACTTTTAAAAGTTCACGAAGAGTTCTGGGAGACACATGTTAGGGGAGAATGCTGTCTAATGATAACTATCACTACCCAAATACCTGAAGTGTCTTAAAATAAGCATTTGAGCTGAATTTAGAACTGCACATATATCAGTGATTTCAGAGAATATTTCTATCTAAATCTGACAAGTTTAATCATAATTAAACTGGGCCAAGTTAAAATTCAAACTAGAGTAAGGAAAGATTCTTGGTTCTCCCCACTGCCTCCTCAAAAGCATCTGAAAAAGCAATGATTGCTTTTCTACCCTCTCCCTCTCAAACGATCTTTTCACTACAGGCTATTCAGTAGCTCTTATTGTGGTCAGAATTACTCTGACCAAAATAATGTTTCTCTGTATTAGAAATCATAAAAACTAATTTTATTACTATATTAGAAATGTTTTTGTAAGGGGACACTGGCAGTTTCACAGCAGTAAGAAGCATCTGGTTCTTTAAAATAAAATGTCCATTTCCACGGAAAGAACTATTTTGTGGGTTTTTTTTTAATGTATGGGAAGAAACAGAGCAAAGGCAATATCCAGGCATCAAAATACACAGGAAAAGCAATTGAATACAGAGTAAACAAGCACTGATGAGAAAGAGAAGGTAATCTGTAAAAACTGGATTTGCTCCAGACATATATCCCACAAAGGGCACAGAGAGGTTGGCGACATGAAACTCATTTTCTTTTCAGCATCTTTCTTGCTGATGAGGAAAATGCACAAAAGCATACAGCCTGGAAGAGTTGCCTGCCATTCTCCTATTTTAAATGATGCTAAGGTATTGTCTCAAACAGGTTTTAGAAAGATCTAATCAAAAGTGACTTGAATTTTTCAAACTTGCAAAAGCTTAACTGTATCCAAGAGAAGCAATTCTTTAGAAAAAGTATTTGCTTCAAAGTGTCATGAAATAGGATTAAGGTTTTATAAACATTACCAGCCAGTCTGCCATAAATTGCTGGTAAAGATAATCAACCTCACCAGCCTAAGGGGTGAGAGGAGTCACAAGAGAATGGCCACAACTTCTATATCAGAAATAAACCAATTTGAAGCACATAGTCTTCTGAGTGAAGGTGGCCAGGGAACATCAAGGACACAGAATTACTTCTCACATCTTATTAATTTGCCAATTTCATCACTGTTCCTTTGATGCTTTGAGGAAGAGGTGATTCAACAGAGTTCATTGCAGAAAAAATATTAAGAGCACTTCACAACTAGCCCCAAGCTAAAAAACAAATATATTCCTGCAGTCTTCAATACTCTTCAAATCACAATTAATCTGTTTTAAAGGACACCATTGGTAAGGAAGACTAAGTCTTAGTTTGAACCCAAAGTTCATTTAAAGGAACCATACAATTTAGTTCACTTCTAAAGTACACCTCATTTTGCATAATAGATGCATTCCCGAAAAGGTGTAAGTCAATTAGATGGTCATAAATCTAAGAACATTTTGAAAACAAATCAAGAAAAGTTGGCAATTAAATGCATCTATGTCAAACCTTTTTTTTGTAAAGTGAATATCTACCTCTAATTTACATATTATATAAATAGTGTCATAGACAATACAGGGTTTGCTCTTAAGAGGGCCCAGCTGCATTTCTATAGTGTGGCTTGGATATCATGAAGGTGTGCATGCTAGGCTGATTTTTTTAATGAAACTGACAAGTCCACATGTATGATTTGGCAGTTACATAAACTAGACTGGCCCCATTCCCCATCCTACAGTAATTTTACTAGCTCCCTAGGCTAATATGCATTTTATTATCATGAGGGTTTAGGTTTCTAAGTCTTTCACTCTCTGTGTCAAAGGACAGCCTTGCCTATAGACAGAAGGCTATTGAATTCTTTGGCAGGTAATGTGTGTGTGTGTGTGTGTGTGTTTTCACTCCATCAAGTGTTGTGAAGAGGGGGTTGTGTATATCCTGCTCTAGTCAACATTATCAGTAGCAAACGAGTGAGATGGAAAATGACTTTTTAGGTCTGGTAGGATCTACCTAAAATAAAACACCATACGATGGCAGTATCAGTCAAAAGAAAGAGCACAAGGTCTGAGGTGACTTGGGTTCTTGTGTTAGTTCTTTTGCTAAAAGTCGTGTGATACTGGACAAGCCACCTTTCAGTGAAAAGCTGGGATTAGATGTTATCTAAGGGCCTTTGCAGCTCTCACATTTTGTGATTCTATGACATCCTACTTATATGGCCTAAAGAATGAGATTTTTGGTAAGATAACTATGCCTAGAGTTTCCAGGCACCCTAATTTTCTTTTCTTTTTTTAATGCATAATAATCTAATTTGCAAATACATTTTTAGGTCATAATTGATAAGATTATTGAGAGCCACTATAATTAATTGATAAGTTATTGAGAGCAACAATTTTTTTTCCCCATTAGATGAAAAACAATTTGAGAGCCAAAGGATTAGAATTTTACCCAAGTAGGTTTTTTCATTTATTTTGGGGGCTAGACTTTGGAAATACATCCCTCCTACTAAAACAAGCCTTGTAGAACTATGAAAGGGTACAAAACACTGGATAGCTTGCTTTGCTAGAGAAGATCACAAGACAGAAAAGTATGAAAAAAGGATTTTGGCAAGGGTTGCAGGCATAGGAGAGTTCAGAGAGATGACAGATCACACATTCTCACCACAGTAGGTAATGAAGCATTGAATACTTCAAGGGACAAAAATGAAGGCAGAAGTTTTCATTAAAAAAAAAGGTATGACTAGCACAGGAGCAGTTTGTTAAGTGATTTAGTAGATCTAAGATATACATACATACATATATAGACACATATATGCAAGAACAGTCCTTGAACATTTACTCCATGGTTCTGAAGGTACAATAAAATTAGATGGCTTCAACTAGATTAGTAAATAAAAAAGACACTATACCACTATACTCCCTACTATAGCACCTAGTACATTTAAGTGTGTTGTACCCACATAGCATTTCCCCTTATATCCTTACCAACAGTGCCCATTTGGAAAACAAATCTATTTGTTTCCACCATAGACTGCATGACAGATAATTAATATAATTTCCAACAATGGTATAGAGTCTCAAATCTCTTGCCAAAAATGGCACTCTTGTAGATCAACTCAAACACTCTCCTTTGGCTTCTATAGGGACCTTCAAAGTTGTAATTTGACTCTTGAACCAGTGTTTTCAATGAAGCCCAGTGGCAATGAGCCAAATCTGAATGGCTCTTGTTCAGTGTGAGGTGATCTAAGGATGATCAGCTAGTCTGAGTTCTATTTTAGTTTCAAGGGGATTCCTGGATTCCCATTTTAGGAAACATACATACATATATGTATGTGTGTGTATATACATACATGTGTATATATATTTCCTATTATAAGACTTTCAACATCAAGGGGGAGTGGTTTAATCTGTCAAGTTACAAAGTTATCTTAAATCTTTGCTCTGTAGCCAGAATTTGGGTGTCACTCAAGGCAAGAGATGGGTAATTATATCAGTGTTTCATTATACAGTGGCTTCCACGTGCCAACATAATGTAAATTTCACTTTTCACTAGGGGACAGAAGAGTGGAGTAGAACAAACTCATCCTTCCACAGAAATGACTCACCCCCTGTATATTTCATTGACAAATCCTTCAAAAACTAGAGCATTCATATAATAATGAGATTTTTGAAGCACATGATTGAGAAATTATGCTCAGTAATATTTTAGCTCAAATCATGAGGTCAACAGTGTGAGGCACAAAGGAAAGCCAGCTTCCTCTTTCTCATTATCAACTTGAGTAAATTCAAAACTCTCTGCTTCACAATGGCAAAGAAGAGAGAGAGAAAATATATCCTTCCTTAGCCTACAGTTGAAATGACCTTCAGCTGGATATCGTGTGTAATGCATCACATATTACATGGAAGATGCCAGGCAAGCATGTTTGCATTGGCAGAACAACATAAAGTGTTATTTTCCATAACACGGTGTGCTTCCTGGGGAAACTTGGTGGCATGGGTTGCCAAAGAGCACGTAACTCAGGTGAATCTTAGGGAGAGCTTTCCCTCCTCTCTTTTTGCAAGCTGGGTTCAGGTTTGCTACTTGCCTTTGCTGGGCAGGTTAAACTTAAGCCAAGTAATCTGAAGCAAAAAAAAAAAAGTGAGGAGAGAGAAATACTGTTTACAAAAGCGCAGAAATTCACCAACCACATCCTAGCAAACGTGTGCAGCAGAGAGTGAGGAACACATTTAAAATCATTCCAGCCCAATGGAGTAGTTTACTCAGGTGCCTGTCTCTTTGATTTCTACTACAACTACAGAACGGGCAGTTTTAAGTGAGGCCAATTAAGAAACATTTGTGCAATGCAACTAATGTTACCATATGGATATGTTACACAGGTTTTTTCTTCTTAACCACAGTACTGTAATATAGATAATCATTTTTTTGGAGTTACTATAACTACTTTTTTTTCCCCATTCAGCATCTTAAGGGCACTTCCTGGCTTGACCAATACAGTCTGTTGTATTTTTGGACAACAGTTAGAGGGAAACAAAATAAGAAGGTGGCTCAAATCATTTACAGAAGATAATGTAAAAAGGTCACATATGGAAACTACTGTCAAGTTTTGGAACATACAAAGTTCCACCCCATGGCTTCTTGGCAAGTGTTGCTGTTGGTGGGCCAATGCTGAGATCACGGTTGCCTCAATCAGATTTTTCCCTTTTTGTTGTTGCTGTGGAGAAGTAGTTTGTAAATTCTCCAATCAAATGTGGCCATTGTACCCTATGCAGCATCCTCATTAACTTTTCAAATTGGTGGGCAGAAGTGACTTAGAAGAGTTTTGCTTTTTTCTTCATGTCGTTGCGTCTCCATAGAGGTAACTTGTCAAACTCCTGTATTGACATTCCAAATATTTCTCGAAATACTTCGGGTGCCAGATGGCGCTGGACAAGAGAGAAATGAATGGGGTCAGTTCTGGATGCCTATGTAAGAACACTAAGCTGGTAAACCCTCCTTTGTCACCAAAGAGCAGTCCAGTGGCCTCAGGAATGTTGTTAGAGGTATATTTTAGCCCTTGATGTTGGCTCACACTACGTTTTCTTTAAGAGTCTGGCAATGCAGGGTGATCTTTGCCCCTACCTGTCCATTCAGCATAAAAATAGCTAGGAATACATTTGTGAAACTTAGAATGATACTGACTCTGAGGAGCCAGTATCCAAGTTCACTAAACTGATAGTAGGAAGGCTTTATTCTTTGATTTTGTATCTCTAGTGTTTAGAATAGCACATGGCACAGAGTAGGTATTTTATAGTGCGTGTTCATCATCTGCTACCTTTGTGGGATGACAGTTCTGCTTTACACAGGTGGCTGCCCTCAGGCAAAACTTTTCTGCCAACATACATAGATTTTCTTGATTGAAATCAGTTATTTAGAAAAATAAAAAAAGCTGCCATGGGCATGTGTGCCCAAATAACACTTTAAAATGGAATGTGGGGACTTCCACAGTATAAAGAAGCATGCCCTAACATTCCCTGGGTGCAATCAGTATCTCCCTTCCCACACCCTTTAATTCTGAGCTCATCTTAGCATCTGAGTTCCCACGGCCACATATGGCTACAACTGCATGTGAACTAAGATTTTAGCACCTCTCAAAAGAGGACAGTATTTTTTTTTCTGGGTCTGAACTTCAAATGAGAATCATGCATTTCATAGAGCTTTGCTCCTCAGTTACAATTCCCTTTTAATAACCAGGTCAAACTAACCCTTGAATAATTTCCATTTTCTGAATAGACACTCCCTTCTGTGGCACCAGGAAGAGCTAGGTCATAGCTGATAATAATAATAGTAATAAAGAACTGACATTTCTATACACCTTTAAAGGTTACAAAAAGTAGGGTGGTATAGTATAAAGAGAGTTGGCCTCAAAGTCAGGATGACCTGGCTTCAAATCCCTTCTCTGATATTTACTAGTTGTGTGATCCTGGGCAAGTCATTTAACCTCTGAGTGCTCTAGGCAACTATAGGTCTCATGCATATTTATTAGTAGGAGTTTCCCCCCAGGGTATGGAGCAGAGTGAGTGAGAGAAAAATAGAAATTCTTGGTAATTTAAAAATGAATAATTATTATAATAAAACTTGTTTTAAAGAAGGTGCTGACCTTTATCAGTAGAAAAAGCTTTTCTCCTGAGAGTTCCTTATATTCAAGAAATCACATATCCAGTCCCAATCCCTTTTTAAAGTGTACAAAAAACTTCATAGACATTTCTGCAGTGCACCCGGCCTAGGGTCCACATTTTTACCTCCATCATTATCATCCATCCTGTACAGTCTCCTCTAAAGGGTCACATTTTAGCTCTTTTGGTCTTTATGCTTTAGAATTATGTTTGTATCTTTATTCTTGTGTCAGTAGTGACAGTCAGTGGCCTGGTGAGGTCTAAAGAGCCCAAAGGCTGGCTGGCTTTTATAGCCTCGTATATAGTAGCACATGGCTGCCAGGAGCATTCTCTGAGGCTCTCAGTAGGTATTTTCCATCTAAATCTCTTACATGCAAATTGGAGTTTTCTTCCAAGTTAACTCAGAATTGCCTGCAAATTGTAATGTACTATTTCTTTTTTCTCTTCTGCTAAATAGAGAAGAAGTTTTTTTGGGATGGGGGAGGACAAGAAGGTTAGGAAGGGGAAAAAATAAAGTGGTAGTAAATACAGGGAAATTTGTTCTTACCTCAAGCCTGGTTCTGTCTACGTCTCTTAGTATTTTATTCCGCCCTCTGTTGGTCACCATGAGCATTTCATATGGGAAAATCTGTTAATAGTTGGCATTAAGGAAAAAGAAGTTTAATTTTTACTGCAACAAGTTAGGCATCTGTTCTCCCTCTCCATTATCCAAACACTATGTCCTTATTTTTAACCCAAGAGGTGTCCTTTTCTACTATTAGTGATAACAAGATTTTTGTTCGGTAATGACAGACATACTGGATTTCACATGAATATCCTGGAACAGCTTTTCTCCTCATCCAAATGGAACATAGCAGCACAATGTCACTGTAGTGTTAATGACTTGTTAGCTTCAGAAGTTTTGGAAATGGACCATGGCAGAGTTGGTATTTTCATAGTGTTTGTACAATTAAAGTTAAATGACAAGGTTTAATGCCAATTAGCTTTACAGTTTTTAAAACCTCCGAATCAGGTAAAGCATCTTAGACCCATTTTCCATTTCTCTCTTCAGTAAGATGTGTTATGACAGACACAGAAGTATATACTTGAAAAACTAAAAATGACTTTATTGTTTTATGCAGGTCTGAGTCTTCATTTTCATCAAACTATAAACTCAGGATATTTGGAATGGCTTGTGAACACCTGGTCACAACTCAACTCAGGGAAGGAAAATCAAGGCAAAATTCAACAGTGCAGAAAAAAATAGTTAAAATCTGAATCTGGGAATGCATATAAAGGTAGGAGTGATGCCTCAGTACTTGGCTTTTGCTTTTTATTTGGGGATGGATTAACTTTATGAATGAATCTTTTAGAAGGAACAGATGATTTAGTCAGTCAATCAGCAAGCATTTAGGTACTGATTATGTGTCAAGTATTGAACTATAAAAGCTTTCTAAATGTGCCAGTCCATAATGAACATTCTACCATATTTACTGTGCTTCCCATTTTCTTAAAAATAGCTCTCCTCTCCCTAACTGGTGATAGGGCTGTGGTAGGAGGGCTAAAAAAAAACCCCAACTAAACAAACGCTACACAATTTTTTACCTACATCATCAGTTTTTGTCACTCTGGAAAACAATGTTTGTTTATGGGGAACCTGTAATTACTCTTCGCTTTGTCTGAAAGAGGGTTCTCTCAAAGATGGAATTTCCTAGATTCTGTTTCTCCTTGCTGTAGGCCAGGGATACAGTGCTTGTCATACTGGTATTTCAAGGTAACAGTAGACTTGCTCTCTTAAGTCAGATGTCTTGTTTTATCACACAGGGTCTTACATAAAAAGGACTGTTTGATTCCCCAACTGATACAGACAAAAAGGTCAGCCAATCATTTACCAAACAACTGCTGTCTTAGGCAGTAGTAGTGTCAGCTTATAATATGTAGTCCAGTGGATTCCCTAGAACAGTGGTTCTCAACCTCCTTAATGCTGCAACCCTTTAATACAGTTCCTCATGTATAATAAATATATATATAATATATATAAATAATAAATAATAAATAAAATTATTTTCATTGCTACTTCATAACTGTAATTTTGCTACTGTTATGAATTGTAATGTAAATATCTGATATGCAGGATGCATTTAAATTGAACATAACACACAGGTTGAGAACTGCTGCCCTAGAAGCATCAGGCAAGTGCTTAAAATTGTTCACTAGGTATAACCAAATCTGTAAATAGTGTGGTACTTTTTCACTGATTTATTTAAAAAATTCATGACACTTACTAAGTGACTACTATGTGCGGCACAATGTTCAAAGATAAGTAAGACACGGTCCTTACCACCAAGGGACTTAAAACTTAGTATAATATAATTTGGGGGTCAAGCCCATTCTTTAGGAAAGTATGGTACAGAATAGATTTCATGCATGGCAAACAGTAAGAGGATTAGAATGCTGGAGTTTAAAATTTTATTTTAAGAGTAAACCTGCCTTCCCCAGGCAACCAAACTCTCACTGTCTCAAAGGAAAGTCTGCGACATCTACATTTACCTTTGGCTCCAACATGTTAGGCATGGACACTCCTCTGTCCATTCGCATTCCAGGTACATGGCCATCAGGGAGAGTCTACATCAGACATAGAGGTATATGATGATACAGAGCAGGAAACATATGCAAGGCATGGTGAAAATAGAAAAGACTTTTACCTCTACAATTCCCTCTCTCTCTTAAAATCTTACTGCCAGTTTACAAAATTAAAGTCTCAGCTACCCTTAAAACACAAAGTGACTATGGGTACGTCTCTTCCATTTTTCTGCTCATATATCAACCAGAAGATTCTGTCTTTAATTAAAGGTATCTACTTTCACGGAATAGAGTCTAATTCCCTTTTATTAAAAATGTATTGACATGTTCTAAACTACCTATAGGAGGAGCTAGAAATCATCTTGTGCTCCCATGAGAATCACACCCCTATCAACCTCCTGTCAATCACCAAACATTTATTAAGACCTGCAAGGTATTAGACCTAGGAATTCAGATCTCATATGACCATAGATTTAGAGCTGAAAGAGACATGAGATCACTGAGTTCAACTCTCTAGTTATATAAATTAGAAAACTGAGACTCCAAGTAGTTAAGTGACTTGCCTAAGGACATACAGTGGGATTTTAACCACATCCTCATGACTCCAAGTTCAGTGCTCTAACCACTACACTACACCGCTCATCCACATAGAATCAGCAAAGAGTAGAACTAGGCCTGGAAGGGACCTTGGAAAGCATCTCATCCAATCCCCTAATTTAAAAGAAGAAACTGGGATCCAGAGAAGGCTAGATGGCTTGCTCAAAGGCACAAATGAGCTAGCAGTAGAACTGGCTACTCTGTTGTCTTGATTCTACATAGGATAACAAACCATGCTACCAGTGCAATATAAGGACGACTTGACCTATGGCTCTGACGTCACATTCCCTTCCATTTCATCAATTTGTATCTCATCTCCATTTTCAAAGCTTTGGGCTCTGAAAATAAGCGATGTCATGAGAGCAAACTGCTCCTGGATGGTATAATTCAAGGGTTTCTTTTGTGGGCTAAAGAACGAGCTATTTCTAGGTTTATAAATAAACGTGAATGGAGAAAGGCTGGAAACTTATAGGATAACAGGGGTCACAGAATTAAAAAAAAGAGAACCTCTTCTAAACATTTTTTTTTGTTGGGACCTGGCAATGGAGGGGAGGCCCAGTAACCCCAGGTTCAGATGTCAAATGTTACTAAAAGAAAAATATATAGGGGTGGATACTCATGGTGTACACAATTTCACATTAGAGGGAGTTTTCCAAAGGAAGAGACATGTAAGCCTTATTTCACTTTGTCTGATAGGTGACTTATTACCAGGATACACTATAGCATTAGATACAACTGTCTTTTGCCAATACAGACTGAAGATTAGGCTCAAACATGCAGACAAATAGAAAATAACATCTCGTTAACAAAAACTATTCCATGAAGGACCATTTCACAATTGGATAGGAGGATGGTTGATGTATTTATGTTGTCACAGTGGAAGAAAAAGCACACTATACCTGGAAATCTGGAAAAGAAAAGGAAATATCATCAGAATAAGAACATAAAAATGTGAACTAATCAACAGAAAGAACACATTTCAACAGAAAAGAACACATAAATTTCAACGAATTTGTTTTTTTAAATCACCTGATACTATTAGTATTTCTCTGGGATTTCTTCAGTATTAATTTCACTAGCTCACATAGAGATATACATATGTTATTACCATTATGCTACCTAATTCTTGCTTTTATAATCTATCATAAATAGAAAGCACCACAATACACACATGATATGTATTATTTCAAAACCAAACTAAAGAAAATAATGGTAAAAAAATTTGCCTCTTTTGCCCCTAACCAAATCCAAATTAATGATTATTTTTTTCTCTCAATTAACTTATTACATAATTTTTTGATAATACATAATATAAGACATACATGCCTACATATATACATATGTATTATATATGTGTATAAAAATATATTTTGAACTTGTCTTATGATTTCATTCATATGAAAAACTCCTGATGAGGAATCTCCCTCTACCAATGTAGCTAGCACTTGATCTGCAAAGTGTAGTCTTAGAGAGGTGTGCGAGTCCCTAAGAAGTTTACAGATCAATCCAGAGGCTCACAGTATATGTCAGAAATAAGACTTGAACCCAAGTCATCCTGACTCCAAGGCCAGCTCACAATGTACTATGCTATACTGCCTATCTATAGAACAAAACATTTCTCTACAACAGAATTTTATATTCCGATCACTATTTCCCATGGGAAAAGCATGAATAACAACTATTCACAGACACCAGAAAATACTGATGTAAGAAGGCTTACCTCGAACCCCACCACTGACATCACCATAACTATTGTATTGGGCGAAGTCTGTAGAAACCGGCTGCAACAGAGGGAAATGCATATGTGAGACAATATGTCATGATAACATTTTAGAGAAAGAGGTCAAAAAGGGAAGGGATATTGAATTCAAAAGAATATCTCATAAACTAAGACCATCTTCATTTTTCTAATTGTCCTGTTCTCCCAACACTTTGAAATCTTATTTTTTTTTTTTTTACCAATCCCCAGTTCCATTTAACCAATTAATATCAATGAGCTTTTACATTAGGCTCTTCGCTTTAAAAATGCAGGAAAACAGAAGTATAAACTTTTCCCTCTAATATAGGAGGAGGGGTGGGAGTGGCTAATACTCTGTCTTATACCATCTCAGTTCCTCGGGAAAGTGAACTCAGCCTTAACACAGTTTCTACATAGCATATACACCATCGAGTTCATATCTAAATATAGATTGCAGCTGCATGAGTCCCCATTTCAGCTACCATTCTCCTCCTTGGTTCCCAATGCTGGATTGGCTGGCTGTGAAGCATTGCATGGACTCTAGTCCTTGACCTCCTGCTGGCTCATTTGCCTGACATATCGAAACTCAAGAGGTCACATTCAGCTCCAGTTTGCTTCACCTGGTCATCTTTGGGTCTGGAGGAGGAATCTTTATAGAATGAAGTAACTTTGAAAGGCAGTAGTGGTTGGATGGATAGAACTGTGGATAATCTGGGTTGAATCCAGACTCAGTCATTTACTGGATCTGTGTTGCTGAGCAAATCTTTTTATGTTCCTAAGACTCAGTTTCTCCTTCTAGCCAGTTACCAGAGAGGGAAGCATCAACATCTGGGTTTTTCAAAGCCGGGGGCTCAACGGCTTCCCAGAGTCTCGTCTGGCCAAATCACACAACTCTTCTCAAAATGAGCCCCCCACTTTGAAATCTTATCGACTGTAATGAGAGATCTAGATGAGCAGCTCTCGGTCCCAAGGAAAAAATACATTTTTCTACTTAGTTTCACAATTGAAACTGTTAAACATCTATGCTTTGTTCATGTCAGGAGAATGTAATAACAAGACTTTTTATTTCTTTGTTCAGTGCTTGCTTCCTAATTACAAACATATTTGCAGGAGGAATGTTTGATCTCTTCTCTTCTCATAGAATTTCCTGTGGAAGTCTAATGTCATTTCCTTTTCTTTTCTCAGTAATGAGATTTCTCCTGGTCTTAGATTCACAGTAGATATACTAAGCATTCATGATGACAGCAATTTAAAAATCACTTTATGTAATGGTTTTAACAATGAAAACGAAAACCATCCTAAAAAAGGAAGTGGAACAACAACGAATGGTAATGACCAATCTCCTCATTCTGGAGAACAGATGATTCAAGCCAACTTCCTACTCCTAGTTTGGAGGTAGGGACCAGAGGTGTGGAATGTTGCATATATCAGTTGTAGTCATGCTGTCAAGTGGTTTTGCTTTTTTTGTTGCCACAAGGGAAGGTGCAATGTGTGTATATCAGTATTTATGGGAAAGCAGTACAACAAAAGTGTAAAAACAAAAGATATTAATAAAATCTTAAAATTATTTCCCACCACCCACAAAGTTAACATGCTTTCACATAATACTACATAACAATTTTCACTAAAATATTATTTTATCATTGTCTCCCCAGAACCTATTAGAGAGTATTTCACAAAGTAGGGGCTTAATAAATGATTGTTGAATTGAACTGAACGGATTATCAACCTTCAAGAAAAGGAATATTAAAGTTATCTCTGGAGAACTAGAGAAAACTTACCCGGTGAAGACCATTTCTTCCATAACCAGGGAGGGAGGAGGTTTTAGATGAAGCATGTGGAGCTAAATAGGAGAAAAAAAGACAAAAAGAAAAATTTTAGAAAATTGAAGAGTTTCCCAGGTAAAAAAAAAATCTAGAAAGTTCCAAACTACTATTTCCGAGCTGTGGAAATAAATGACATTTGGACCAATCAACAACCAAACAGAACTCTATTTGTTTAATACAGAGAGATATTCACACCTCCCTGAAGGAGCAAGACTCTTGACTAAGCTCCCCTTCCTATAAGGATTCCTTTCAAGTTGCTTGGACATCTATCTCATCGGTCACCAAGTTCTACTGGTCAATCATGATGCGCCACTTGGGAAGCTCTAATCTAGAGTATATTCATTAGTTCATTCATTCATTTATGAAAAAAGTCATCAGTTAATTGCCAAAAGTTAATGATAAATAACTCAACATTTGGAGGAACACGTAAATGATGACAGAATTAGAAAGAAATGTACTTTTCTTCTTAGGGTAGAGACATATTGAATCCCTATAGACTATAATTTCTACTAAATAGTCTGACTGTAAAGGTCAGTTGTCAGACACTTTCAGATGGTTGTTAGCTGATGCTCTGCAGGAACAAAAAGTTAAAGGAAAGTGACATATTGTAGCGCCAATGCAATATTTACAGTGCCCACGATCATGATAAAGACCGTGACTATAAACTGCAACAGATCACCTCACTTCTCTGAATCCTTACCCCTAAAATGAATAGGTAGGAATGTCCCAGGGAACTCTGTTTGGCCTTGTGAGGCTTAATATATCTATGAATGACTTGGATAAAGGCATAGATAACATGTTCATGAGATCTGCAGATGGCACGAAGCTAGGAGGCAATTAGCTCACCTAGTGGATGGCACATTTGGGATCCAAAAGGATCTCAACAGTTTCAAACTATGAACTTAATCTAAAAAGATTAAATATAGCAGGGATAAAAGTGTTCTGAGGTCAAGGAATGGCACAAGGAAAGTCATGAAAAAGAAAAATGCAGGATTGGTCCAAGGGACAGACAATAATCTGGTTTGACTGGATTTTTAGAGTGAATAGAGGGCAGTCAAATTAGATAAGGCTGGAAAGGCAGCTTGGGTTCATCAGACACTGACCTT
>CM053589.1:130934503-130977562 GCA_028646515.1 Pseudochirops corinnae | reverse complement strand
CCCACTTCTGTAATCTCTTTGGGATATAATCCCAACAGTGGTATTGCTGGGTCAAAGGGTATGCAATTATTTATAGCCCTTTGGGCATAGTTCCAGATTGCTCTCCAGAATGGTTGTATCAATTCACAACCATGAGGGCTCTCTTCGCAATGCCACCTAACTGCCTCTGTGCAGCCCTGGGCAAGCTGAAATCTTTCAATGCCCCAGGTGATTTTCTAAGAGCTTTCACTGACTGAGGAATTCTTCTCTCTGTACTCCCAAAAGCAATTAAATCCCACATCTTGTTAAAAAAAATACTTTGTTAAAAAAGTTTTGTTAAAAGAAACACTCAACCCCCAGTCACCTTCATCTGGGCAGACAGAGTGCCTGAAGCCAGGAACACCTGAGTTTAAATCCCACCTCAGACACTTATCTGCTGTGTGACTCTGGGCAAGTCTTAGCCTCTGCTTGTCTCAATTTCCCCAAATGGAAAATGGGATGGTGGTGGCAATGAGATCACCTGTGTCCCCAGGGTTGTTCCCAGGATCAGATGAGATAACGTTTGTAAAGCACTTAGCACAGTTGATAATACTTACATGTCATCTGAAACACAACAAGCACTGTATAGAGTTAGCTATGATGATGATAATTATAATAGATTGAATCCGTTTCTCAAATTTGTCCCACTGGACACAACTAAAAGAAGTTTTTAGACTTTGCTTCAAGTTCAGGTTGCCCGTGGGTATCCTTGCTCTGTTTCCTCCATCCCAAAATGCCCCGTCTTCCCTTCTGCCAAAAATTTTCCCAGTTGCCAGAGGGCAAGTGGGGTCTTGTTCAGGCATCTGCTGTGTTGTTAGGGAGTTAACAAAAAGAAAACACATTTGGCAGGGGGGTATTATTAGAAAAACATAACTATCTTCCTGGTGTATGTTGAGACTGAAAGTTCTGAGGGAGTATGCTAACTGCCTGGGCAGGGCGGGGCTTTATCCTTTCTGTCATTCTTGTTCCCCTTTCCCCTTTGATCATGTTTGGGGAACCCTTGACTGCCTGGCAATATTAAGTATCAGATTTTCTCTTTGATCATGCAGAGTCTTGAGCCTCTCTTGTCATCTGAGGCCGGAAGATCTTGAGACAGACTCTAAACCAATCAGGACTTGAGGTTCAAGTTATTTCAGAAACATCTTGAAATCAGAGGAGGAGATGCCATTACATTTAGTGAAGGCGAAATAGGCAAAGTGATGGACGATAGTTCCCTTCATAAGAATAACGTGGGTTAACAGAATTTTAAAACTAGAAAGGGGCATTAGAAATAATTTAATCTGGAATTCTCTTGTGCATGTTGCTTTGTGGTTTAGTGGAGAGAAAAAAGAGATTTGGAGTCAGAGGCATCTGGTTTGAAACCTCATTCTGCTTTTTTATATCTATATGATCTTGGGCAAGTTCTCTGGGCATCAGTTTCCTCCTCTGTAAAATTAGGGGTTTGATTATTCTAGCTTATCCCTAAAGACCTATCCATATCTAAAGCCTATAAAAGAAATTCCAAAGAGATAGTGACATAGTTATCATTCTTAATTTCTCACTCTTACTCCCACTCCCATATCCAATCTGTGGCCAGGTCTCACTGATTTTACCTTCGAAACACTTTGTCAGCTCCGATGCTACCACCACTCTGATGCCAGCATTCATTACCTCATTTCACTGGCCTTCTGGTTGGTCTCCCTGCCTCCAGTCTCCCCACTTCAATCATCCTCTTCTTAGCTACCAAAGCAATCTTTCTAAAAGTGTCAATCTGATCATGCCATTCCCCACCCCCACCCCATCCCCATTCAACAAATGCTAGCGTCTTTTGATTAATTTCCAGGATAAAATATAAAATCTTAGATTTGATTTTTAAAGACCCCTAATTTGACCCTTTCCTACCTTTCCACAGTCTTCTTATACTTTACACTCCTCTATGAATTGGCTTTCTCTTTCTTTCTTTCTTTTTTTTTTTTAAACAAAAGACTCACCACTTCTTGACTCAGGGCATGTTCAGTGAACATCCTCCATGCCTGGAATGCTTCCTTGTCTTAGTTCCCCTCCAAAACTCTTCTCCCGACTTTTTAAAGAAGTCTTTCCTTGTTCCCCTTGATGCTAATGAGATTCCCTCCATTCTGTCCTGTGCACTTTTGGTTTTTACTTAGAGCTTTGTATGTTGTCTCCACCCTTAGATTATGAGCTCCTCGAGGACATGAAATGTTTTTGCCTTTCTTTGTATCAGAGCCTGGCATATAGTAGATGCTTATTCTTATTTTTTTTTTTTTTTGCTTTTTTTTTTGTAGGGCAATTGGGGTTAAGTGATTTACCAAAGTCACACAGCTAGTAAGTGTGTCAAGTGTCTGAGGTCGGATTTGAACTCAGATCCTCCTGACTCCAGGGCTGGTGCTTTATTCACTGCACCACCTAGCCGCCCCAGTGCTTATTCTTTATTCTGTTATATACAACTGTCTAGTGACAGGGCCTGACCAGGACTCTCTGACTCTTAATTCTGTAGTCTTTCCATCACACCATTGGGCAGACATGTCTGTCTCTCTCTCTGTCTCTCTATCTGTCTCTCTGTCTCTCTCTCTGTCTGTCTCTCTCTGTCTTTCTGTCTCTCTCTCCATACATATATATATATATATGTATGTATATATATATATATATATATATAGCTATAGACATAGATACATATATCTAGATAGATATATCTATATATATAGCTGCAGGAGATTAAGAAATTATTCCCATGTGCTTTATTGGAACAAGTGGTTGAAGCTTGGATGTTAAGCTCTAACTGCTGAAAGCTCTATTAACCTATACGATCTGACAATGGCTTATCCTTTCTTTTAATGCTTTTTTTTTCTCTTTTCCCCTTTTTATTCCTTTCATCATCTTGCCCCCTAAGGTTGGGGGGGTGACAAATAAGGGGAAAGACACTTTGCTGAAGTCTCATGAAAGCCCTGTCTGTCATTGTTTGTCCCCTTTGAAAGGCAACTCAAATTTCATGCGACTCCCAACTTCTGGAAACTTCCTTTCTCCTTCCCCTGAAGTCATCTGTTCTGACTGGGGCACTAGACAAAAAAACTTGTGTCTGACAACGGCCTTTATTTTAATATCTTTACAGACATGCTACGGGTTCTTTTGAACGTTAGAGCCTTTTAAGCAATTGAAAGCAGGCAAGTTTGATGGGAAACATTCGAAGTTTGGAGCATATTTGCAAGGATTAATAGCTATGTGCCTTTCCACCTCCAGCTGTAGCCTGGTCTATAAACTTACTGAGTCTGCTTCACCCCTGAGTATTGTGCTTGGAGTAGATTTGTGTGTTTGCACCCATGCAGAGACGATAGAGTGTGCGGAATAATACAAAAGCCAGCACTTAGGGCAACTCAAGTGGAGGATCTCGGAGCCGACGATGATCAAGTCGCGTTGACTGTATTTTGGATCAGTTAGAGACGTGAGAGTGAGTAGAGAAGGAGGAGAAGCCATTGAATGAGTCAGGGTACAAGATAGGTAGTCTTGGTGCTTTGGCTTTATAGATGGTCTTAGGGAGCACAGAGTTTCTCATGTGTGTTTGACATTTCATGGGCTTTGCAAAATGTGCACATCAGATTTCAGCCAGTCTTTTCAATTGAACAAATATCTATATTACATGCTTACTGACTTTCCAATACCCCCTTTAATTCTAGTGCCTTCTCTCTAAAATGATCTCCAATTTATTTTGTATACATCTTGTTTGTACGTGGTTGTAACTCTTTGAGGGCAGGGAATATTTCCCTTTTGTTTTTGCATTTCAGTACCTAATATAATGCTTGGCACGTAGAACTTAATAAATGTCTGTTGATTGAATACAGTCTACTCATGAAGTGTGTTTGCTTAGAAAAGGCAAAATTGTATCTTTGCAGGGGTATTTACTGGAATTTGATATATTATTTAATAGTGATTGTTTTTCCCCCCACCATGCAGTTTGATCACCATGAACCTGATACTGTTCCTCGAAGCTGTCTGTATTTTTCTATTTGGCCAAGGTATGTTCATATAGTCTTTGTCTCAGCCTTCTTTATTGGTTTTTTTTTTTTTGAATCACCAAGTTCTAAGCCAGATGATACCTACTAAGTGACAGAAAAACTTTAAGAGCACTAGCCCTAAGTCAGAAGGACCTGAGTTCAACTCCGGCCTTCGTCGCTTACTAGCTGTGTGACCCTGGGCAAATCACTTTACCCGGATTGCCTCCCAAAACAAAAAAAAAAAGAAAGAAAGAAAGAAAGAAAAAAAAAACTATAAGAAATCCAAAGAAGTCAAAGAAATTGGAACAAATCCTACTGAGCATAACTGAAGAAGCCCAAGCTTAGCAGTCGCTTCTAAGTCCTCTCACTGAGTGAGTTCTCATTTGTTGCATGCAATTAGGTTAGACACAATCTGAGCAGGTTATCAGCCACCAAAACCACCAGGCTCTTCCCCAGGCTCAACATGCCCCAGGAAACCAGAGGTGCTTGTGGAATTGGTCTGATTGCTCAAGACTAATTGTTGAACCATACCCATCTCTCCTAGCTAAGCAATTTGCCTAACAACTTAATAGGCAGCCAGATTATATGAAAAGTTTATTCATGACCATGTTATGTAGTAGAAAGAGTACTGAGTGGGGACCCAGGAGACCTGGAATTGAGTCTTGGTTCTGCAAGCTGTGTGACTTTGGCCCAGTATCTGACTTCTCTGGTCAGCCGTGTTTTTACTGGCAATGCAATAATTAGACCAGATGATTTCTAAGTCAATTCAAGAAACATTTATTAGGTGCTTACTGTATGCCAGGTAGTTCTTTAAGTGCTAGGGAGACAAACGCAAAATCAGACCCTCCTCTCAAGGAGTTTAATGGAGTGTAATGGAAAAGACACCATACAAACAAGTATCTACAAATTAGATCCATACAAAATAAACTGGAGATAATGTCAGAGGGAAGGCGTTAGGGTTGAGGGGAACCAGGAAAGACTTCTTGAAGAAGGTGGGATTTCCAAAGTCTCTTTCAGTTTGAAAAATAATTCTTTCTACTTTTTTTTTTTTTGAGGGTTGGGGGGTGGGGAAAGCGAAATCCTCTGTTGTTTCTTAAGTTCAGCCAAAGCCTCTGAACTAATGATTATCAGGAACCAAAAAATGTCAGAGCTGGAAGATACCTCCTTAATCCAATCTTTTCATTTTACAGCTGAGGATATTGAGTCTCTCCTTCCCCTCCCCCCCCCACAAGGGTTAGGAGACTTGTTCCTGGTTATAGAATCAGTTAAAGGAAAAACCAATGGTCCAGCTCTTTGGGCCTTTTGACTCCAAGTCCCAGTGCTTTATGATTTGCTTTTGTAGCAGAGGTAACCCCCAATGTTTACTTCTTTCTGATGTATCCTGTTCAGTGGACTGACTTTGGAAGAGTCTAATAAAGTTTACCATTCATTTTCAGCAGGAAATACATTCATCATTTACCTGCTTCCTAGGGAATCTGCTTTCATTTCATCAGGCTAGCTTAGCAAAGGAGGTAGGGGTATGTAGTGTAGAGCAGCGGTTCCCAACCTGTGGGTTATATTCAATTTCAATACATCTTGCATGTATTTACATTTACTGGGACTTTGCCTTGGTGCACTGGCTAGAGTGTTGGACTTAGAGTCAAGAATATCTGAGTTCAAATCCTGCCACAGCCTCTAATTAGCTCCATGACCATGGGCAAGTCACTTAATCTGTCTGAATCTCAGTTTCTTTACTGTAAAATAAGAATAATAACAATATCACTTACCTCACAGGGTAAGTTATGAGGATCAGATGAGATAATGTATGTAAAATGCTTTATAAACCTTAAAACAGGGGTGGCGAAGGTGGCACAGTGAATAGAACACTGGCCCTGGAGTCAGGAGGACCTGAGTTCAAATCTGGCCTCAGACACTTCGCGCGCACGCGCACACACACACACACACACACACTTTAGCTCTGTGACCTTGGGCAAGTCATTTAACCCCAACTGCTCTGCCTTCCCCCTCCAAAAAAAAAAAGATATAAAAAAAAAAAATCAGGGAACGGCTATGTGGCTCAGTGAATAGAGCACCAGCCCTGGATTTAGGAGGACCTGAATTCAAATCCAACTTCAAACATTTAACACAAAAACTAGCCATGTGACCTTGGGCAACTCACTTAACCCCAATTGCCCTGCCTTCCCTGCTCCAAAAAAAAAAAAAAACGATTAAACCTTAAAACATTATTATTACTTTATATTAGATATAATTTATATATTACAGATTATATATTAATTGCCATGCATTTACATACTTTATATATAAATTATTATTACATTATAGTTGTATTTTTGGTCCAAACTCATGATTTCATTCAGGTTGGGGAACTGTGTTGGTGTGGAGACCCCTTCCACTGACGTAGTTTATCAAATCTACTTACTCGTAGTCCTTAGATGTTATCTGAGAGTACTGAGGAGTTCCATGACTTATTCCTGGTATCATATCAAAGGCAAGACTGGAGCCCAGGTCCTTCTGATTCCAATGCTTGCCCTCTATCCATGTAGCCTCTTTTCTTATTACCTATATTGTGCAAATAACTGGGCAAGAGATAAATCACATAAAAACTCCCAGAGCTTTCTATTTACTGTCTCTCCCTTGATATTTCATAAATTTATATTGAATAGAAACATTCCCTTGCCTTTAAAAGCATGCTGGTATAATTGTTTTCTATTTATTTGTTCCCATAGTGCTACCATCTTTCACTTTCCAGGAACTCTATGCAAGCCAGGAGACTATTGTGAAGATTTCAGCTGCCAGTCAATGTAAGTTTTTATTTTAAACAGAAAAGAGACTTCCAAGCACCCATTTTTATTTCCCAGAGACTTTTTGCATGCTGAGGTGACATTCTTACTCCAGATAAGTCATTACTATCATCCTCATCCTCATCCTCATCATCTTCAGTAAAAGCATTTGGTGACCCACCATCCTTTGGAGAATTCACAGTATGGGTCAGATCCTGTGGTCTAGGCAAGTGTACAGGACATTCAGCTAGCTCCCTAAACACTGCATAGTAGTTTTATAGTAGAATTTCTTGCATACACTCCAGGGTTAGAGTAATCTAGAAGTGAGGAGACAATTTTAAATACATAGAGTGGAGAGCACCAGGTAAAGTGGTCAGATGAGTAAAAGGGATGGATAAAGAGAAGTAGATGCATCCTTAGCTGATGAGTTACCTGCTGAAACGTAGAATCAGAAATAAAGGTGGAAGGTACCTTAGAGATCATCTGTTCCAATCCTTAACCTCCCTTTTTACAAATGAGAAACCCAAGGTCCAAAAAAGTAAAGGTTTTCATCTAAAGGAACACAACTGGTTGGTCACCAATTAAGAATTAGAACCCAGCTTTCCAGACTCCAAATCCTGGGCTCTTTCCACTAGACCACATTGCATTTAGTTGCATTTTTAAAATATAAGGGCATCTGAGGGCCATCTCAAGTTTGGTTTTACTAGTTGGGGTTTGAAAAGAACTTATTACACTTGGCTCTGTAAATTGTTTTGGAAACCCCAGGCCAGCATCTGAAATGGTAATCACTGACTTTAACCAGTACCTTCCCTGGTCCTAACCTCACTTACTAAAACTGATGCTATTCAAATTGACTCACCTGGTCGTAGTGGGTAGAGATATTTGGTAGTGACCAAAAAAAATGTAGCAATAGAATGTGAGATTGGTCACCCCAATCCACTTCCTCTGGGGGCATTTATTGATAATTTCAGTTGGAATCACCACTGAAGATGACCAGGATGAATTAGAGATGATGTCATCCTATTAGAACTAAAATGACTTCTCAGGATCAGAAGGAATCCTCTGACTTTCTTTCCTTCCCAGCTTCTGAGAGGCAGCATAATGAGGTGGTCAGAGTACGGGATTCAGAGTCAGTAAGACATGGCTTTGAATCTGGCCTTAGACACTTAGTAGTTGTGTGACCCTGGACAAGTCACTTAACCCCAATTGTCTCCCCTGACAAAAAAATAATAAATCCTGTATCTGACACTTCCTAGCTTGTGTGACTGTACAAATCATTCAACTTCTCTGGATTTTAGTTTTCTCAAGTGTAGGTGATGGACTAAATGTTTTCTGAGGTCCCTTCTCTATGATCCCATCATTCTGTAAACTGTACTTAGAGGTGTAAATGGTATGATAAATTTTGGAACTTTAAGTGATGATGACAATACTGATGCTTCTAAGAACGGATTTTTAATTTCTGAAATTTTAGTAGAAGGCAATTTAAATTTGAAAGGCTTTTGGGCGAGTGAAATTGTGTTTAAATGCCTTTCTATAATCACAACCTCACCTTTACCCATTTCCCCAAATTGCAAACAAATGTATGTTGTCCTGTAACCAGGGGTGTACTGGAGCCAGCTCCAGCCAATATAGTGATTGTTACATTTTCAATGGGAGCATTCACAGCTTAGAAATGAGCAAACATTACAAATCAGGGCTTGGTTTATTATTATTTTTTATTACCTAGACTTAAAGTGATGGAGAAAATTTTAGTGATGCAGATTAAATTTTAAAGTGTGTCTTATAGTATACGCCCCCCCAGCTGGTTGTTAAATATTTGCTATATGCCTATAGCCCTCATTTCAATAAGCTAAGGTTGTCCTGAATCATCCAGACAGTTTATGCTAGTAAGCATAATAGAGTGGAAAGAGTACTGAATTCAGTGGCAGAACACCTGGCTTCAAATTATGGCTTTTTTGCTGGCTGCCTGTGTGATCTTGGCCAAGTTCTTTTACCTCTTGGGTCCATAGTTCCCTCAGCAGGGCTTTGATGATTTATGACTCATTCTTGCTGCTCTAAATCTTATCATAAATGCTTGTTGAATCAAAGTGAACCCTGTGAGTAGGGATTCTTCCTTCCTTTCTTCCTTCCTTCCTTCATTCCTTCCTTCCTTCCTTCCTCTCCCTCTCTCTCTCTTTCTCTCTCTCTTTCTCTCCTTCTCTCTCTCCCTCTCTTCCTCTCTTCCTTTCTTTTCTTTTTTTTATCCCTGAAAAGGGAAGGTCTGGGAATGTTGTCACAGTTCCTTCTGCTTGTACTTTCTAAACTTTTTCTAAACTTCTTTAAGTTGCCTGGGTGAATAAGCATAAAAAGCCATTGACCAGATCACTGAAAAGAACCTTAAGTTGTGTTCAGTGGTACATGTTGTGGCCAGTCTGCACATTGTTGGGTATGCCTGCCTAAGTGCAGAAAAAGCCTGAAGAATACCTTAAACCATTATTTTAGAAATCCACTTTTATTCATGTTGATGAGATCACAGATCCGTTGAAATATTGAAGTATAGTAACAATTATAATGCCAAGTTGGGGTGTCCTTTTTTTTAGAGGAGTGCATATGGTATGGGTAGTTTTGACCAGGCTATTAGCAATGATAAGATAGAGTTCTAACCAGAGACCACACCATCAGCCACTTAAAATCCCAGCTTTCATTAACATGACCGTGTCTTTGAAGACATATCTGTTGCTTGTTCTTTCCTGCCTTATTTCTCCCAGAGAGATTTTTATGTGTTGCCCTAAGAAAATTATTTCCTCAAAATACACAGTGGTGGAAAAGTAGATACAGGTCCAATTGTGGTACCATGACAAAAATACTGACTCTGGAGCCAGAGAACCTAGGTTTAAAATCTGATTCTGATGCTCACTAATTATATGACCCTGGTCAAGTTACCAACCTCACTAAGCCTTATTTTATTTCTCTGTGGTACAAGGATCTTGTATTTTGTGGTCTTTGTTATTCCTTTCAATTCTAGAGGATCTATAATCTTATAATTGAAACAAAAAACTATCAGCTCATAAGATAAAAGAATTAAAATTCTTGTATTTTTCTATTTACTCAACAAAAAGATTTTTATCTTATAATTTCATGACTATATTTTTAAAATTATTTTTTTTTATTCTGAGATGTGGTCTTGGTAGTAAATGTATTTTCTTAACTTCATTGTTTACCAAACCTGACCCATGATTTTTTTTCCTGCCAATTTGCTGCTGCCCTTAAGCCCATTTTCCAAAGACAACTTCTCTGTTCCCTAGACAAGTTCACCCATACCCAGGTGATGCCAGAACCCTGAGGTAGTTAAGTTTGAAACTCAGGCGGACCATTATAATCTAATATCTAAAATGGTTTAATATCCATATGAACTAGCTGTGTGTCTTTTTGGACAAGAGAAAATGAAAGTATCTTGCTATCTAGAAAAAGTAAGTGAAATGTGATCCCTATTGAGGACTTAACTAACTAAGGAATTAACTAACACTGACCTAAAAGCAGTGCAAAATATTAGAGAGCTAAGTATTTGCCCAATGGTATTATATTTAGAATGAGAAAAATAGATGTAAACAAGCTAGAGCAATGTTCAGAATCACATAATAGAGGGAAATCAGCTGTGTTTCCACAGCCTCTTTATTCCAGTTTGTCTGGTATTTAAAGGGAACTTCCTCAGAAGAGTTAGAGCAGCTGTTTGATGCGGAAGGTGATGCACTTTTTTCTGATCCAGTTGATGGTCATCTCTAGATTAAATGGAGACACTTTAGATCAAGAGCATGGAAGGGATGGGGCAGGAGCAACAGGGAATGATGTTAAGGTATCAGCTGATACACCTAAAACAGGATCTATGAGACAGAGAGGAAGGATGTCTATTTCTGTCTCCTGGGTCTGAAGTACCAGAGATATGTCCTTCTCCCTGAAGAGGAAGGGTCAAGAAAATGTCCTGATCTTTAAAGCATTCAACTTCTTAGTGTGGCAGAGAACTAGCCTCAAAGCCAAGAAGACCTGGGTTTTAATCCTGCTTCTGACACATAGAGGCTTTGTTACTCTGGACAGGTCACTTAATCTCTCAACTCTCAAGAAAATTCCTCAAGCTTTAAATTGCAGAGAAGGTACCAAGCTATATTGTTAGAGACAAGTTCTTTACCAGAGAGTTCCCTACGCCAGTGAAATCATAGGTCTAATCCCCATCCTTACATATACTGTATTTATATGACCTTGTTCTACAACAACCAAATCCCTGTCCCTATTTGTCCCTTTATGTGGCTGTTATCACACTGACCAAGACTTGTGGATGTTACTCTTTCCTCATGATCCTCAACAATGCTATAATTTATTTTGGTAGCCAGCCAAGCTACTCTCTTCTGCTACGTAACCTTCACTTGCACGTTCCTGGGAATAATAACAACTCTCATTTATATAGCATTTAACAGTTTACAAAGTGTTTTTCTCCCAATAATCTTGTGAAGTATGGAATACAATTATTATCCTCAGGTAAGAAATGAGGAAACACCTGAAAGGTTTAACTGACTTGTCCAGGGAGCAAGGTAGATCCAGCACCCAAAACCAGGTCTTCTGAAGTCCAGGGTTCCTTCTGTTCAGGTACCATACTGACATTCTATGGATATTTACAGACCCTCTGCTCTGTCAGCATAGTAAAAAGTATGGTTTCCCAAATGGTTGCAAAGTGTCAACCTAAGTCCTAAGACTGCTTGCCAGGGTGAATACAGCAAGATGATGTTTACAGTATCAGTTGATGGTATTTTCTGGAGGAATCGCATGTGTTGGTTTGGTCTACAATAGATCTGAATTGATACCTAGATTCTTCTCTTCCCTAGTGATGCAGTGTTCTGCTGCTCTGGATGTCCTGTTTGCCTTGGATGGCTCTCACAGCATTGGGAAAGGAAGCTTTGAAAGGTCTAAGTACTTTGCCATTAAATTGTGTGATGCCTTGGCCATCAATCCAGATAGAGTGAGTACCAATGTTGTTGGTCTTCATAAAACCCCCCATTAAATCTAAAAACCTTGCATGAATGATGCCAAAAATTAGACTAGGCTTTCTCAAATTTATAGGTGCTCTCCTCTTACCAAACCTGGTGAAATTAGCATTTTTGTACAGTGGTAGTACCCCTTCTTTGTGAACCATATGTGATTTCCTTGAATATCCTTTCTAAAAATTGGCAGTTTCATTGGGAAAGCCATAATTTTCTTGAATTAGAGATCAGAGTAACACACATAGTGTGAGCAAGAAAGCAGAATTCTAAACTGACATTCCTAGGTTAATCTCAGAGAGACCAACAGGCTTTTAATTAGGGCAAACCTTTTCCTGCTTTGGGGTGTCATTACAGGAGAATGATAATCTTGTGCTGGAGAGTTTGACCTAGCATAGAATTTAATGCCTTTACCAATATAGCAGTACCTGTATGCTAAGCAACACTGGCTGAGATGGACTTACGACCACCTGGAAGGGAACAGGTATGTTGGATATAGATTGAGAGCTTTTGCCCATATCACCATGCTAAGCTATTTTTTTAAAATTAAGCTTTTAATTTTAATTCAATTTCAATTCTAATTCAATTAATGAGCATTTCTTTTCTCCCCAACTTTTCCTTTGACTTCCCATCCCCCCCAAAAAAACACTGGGGAATAAAAAGAAAAGAGGGGCCACTAGGTGACACAGTGAATACAGCACCGACCCTGGAGTCAGGAGGATATGAGTTTAAATCCGATCTCAGACAGGTAACACTTACTAGCTGTGTGACCTTGGGCAAGTCACTTAACCCCAATTGCCCTGCCTTCCCCCCTCCAAAAAGAATAAAAAAGAAGAAAAGAAAAGAAAAAGAAAACCCTTATAACAAATATGCATAGTAAAACAAAACAAATTCCTATATCAGTCATGTCTAAAAACACGAGTCTTTCTGCATATGCAGTGCTGGTTTGCTTTCTATAATTTAATGTAAACACATATAGGAAAGCATTTTGATAGGCAGATCTCAGCTAAGTCATGGAAATTGTAGAGTTCAGAGTTGGGAGAGACCCCAGGGTATATCTTCCCATTTTCTTTTTTTCTACAAAGAAGCTTAAGTCTGGGGACCCTAAGTGCATTGTGTAATTCACCTAGCTAACTGCTTGCAGAACTTGTCCATGAGCCCAGGTTTTCTAACTTGCAGTCCAAGTCTCCACTGGAGAGATAATCAGAATGTTGTTGACACTCTGATCAGATGTAAAGCAGTAGAATAAAGAAGTTTCCTAGCACCGTGGCTATGGGGAACAGAATCCAATTTGTGTCTCCTTCTCATTTTGGAATGAGGCGAGGATACCATGACGTGACACTTCCTTACAGCATGGTTCATCCATTGCTTGGACTGGAGTAGTGCCAGGGTAAAAACTTGTACATTTAATATTGCTATAAACAGCTGTCCTCAGGCATCCTCACAGCCTTTCCTGTCTGACAGAGTCCATTTAGAGCCAGCTAGTCAGGCAAATGTGGGGAAATTTTATTCAGCTCTTATTCCCTGTGTTATCAGCCAAAAAAACCCCGAAACACCAGTATTTGAGATAGAACGTACCAGATGACATTTGGAGTATCTCCATTCTAAGCGCCACATTTTAAGAGAAAGGATGTCAAACTAGGTAGTGTCCAGAGAAGGGTGATCACAATGGTGTGGGAACTTGAAACTGTGTTATCTGAGGAATGCTGAGGAGAGGAAAAGATTTGGGGATGGATAGAATAACTATCTTCAATTATATAAAGAGTGATCATATAAAAGAAAGAGACATGTTGTTCCATGGGTCAGAACTTGACCTCTGGGAGGCAGAATTAGGTTTAATATAAACATCTTTCTAACTAATAGAGCTGTCCTACAACGAGGAGCTAGGGTGCTTCTGGTCACTGGAAGTGTTCAGATAAGGTTGAAAAACCACCTGTCACATATGTTGTGAAAGATATCCTTGCATGGGTTAAGAGTTTGGATGAGATGATTTTTTTTTTTAAAAGATCCTTTTTCATTCTGAGATCCCATGCAGTTGTAAATGTCCAATCGAAGGCAAAAACATTGAGTTTTAAGGACCAACAATAGGTTCATTCTTTCCATCCTTTTCCCCCCAGTACTATTTCTATTTCAGGATTTAGCTTTGTCACCCCCACATTTTACAGACCTTTGTCTTCCTGTTGTTGCCTCCAAGGATAAGCTGATGATTTGTAATTGACTTTGTTTTTCGTACCTTTGCTTTTAGGGAAGAAACTTTTAAATAAACAGAAATTAAAGCATTTTAGTGTTGCCATCTTGTCAGGGGTGGATTTTAGGTGTTTGAAGTCTTCCTCTGGGCTTTTAAAAGCAGACAAGTTCACTTCCTGTATATAATATGGTAATTACACCGTGGTCTAAAAAGCTATGCTAGCCTTACTCCTTCACACACAGTGAACTGAGGCAGGGGAAGATAACTGTTTGGGAAGATAACTGTTTTTCTTCTAAACCACCAATTATGTAAATGCCTTAACTTTTGAACTGCTGGCTTAAGCTGTCCTCCACTCACTTGGAAGCCTCCCTCTTCCTACTTAACCCTGTATACAAGAATAGCTGTTTGTCTCAAAGGATCTCATCTCTTGCCCCAACGTGATCCAGAGAAGCTTCTTCCTGGGGCCTTGACTCTTAATCTAATGCTCTATCTTCCAGGGTCAGCCTTTCTCTCTCTCTAGCTCCTCCACTGGCTTAATTATCTTATTATTTAAAATACCTGATGTTTACTTCCCTGTATTCACTTCATCTAGAATGGAAAGGAGGTGTGCTGAACTGATCCAGAGTAGCACAGTGTGGCTAGCTGAGTGAAATATTTTGATTAGTTTTCTCAAAACTCCTGGTAGTAGATACTGGAGCAGATAAAGTAAATGGGAAATGGAAAACATCATTGTTTATTTGGGCAGAATGTTTCCCATTTCAGATCTTAGTCTCAGTTGCATAGTGCTGAAGGAAAAGGCAAGTAGAATGTTGTCTGGGAACATTGTTTCTTTTGAGATTCTGGATAACAAAGGATTGGATGGAGGGCTTGAGTCATAAAGGGAATATCTAGATGTCTATGGCTCACCTTATGTAAAACATTTTTTCTGTTTCCAGGACCCAGCAAGTGGTTTTACTCAGAATTGCTCTCCTATAACTCAGTACAGGCTGGTTCTGTGTGTTTTAACATATAATGTGTCCCCTCTCACTGAAGATGCTAAAGTCTGTTTGGGTGTCTCTGTGTTACAGACACCTTGACATTTTTCAAATTAGTCCTTTGATTCTGCCATGCCTTTATTTCATTCTGTACTCTGGCTGGTTCTCAGCCTGAGACTTATGGACTTGGGAACTGTTCATGTTACCCTAGCTCTGGAGGTGTCGTGGAATGCAGTGTGGCTGACTATTAAAGAAGGAGACTGTAGTAAGTGGGTGATTATCAAGTGAAGACATGCTATTGAAAATAGGTATAGCTTCTGCATCTCCACAGCCTACCAAATGGCATGGAGGAATAGCTGCCTATGACACATAGAAAAAGGGGTTGGGGGGAAAAGCCCCTTGGTGAAAACCCACTACAGACACAACTTTTTTCCATTCATTTTCTCCTTAGTGTTTTGTCTCCTTTTGGGGCATGTGTTAAAAAACGAAAACAAAAAGCCTTTGGGATGAATTTGGTGGTTGCCGAGTTGGGATACCATTTCATCAACTCAGGTTCAGTGTTTGCCTTGCAGGTTAGAGTGGGCGTATTACAATTTAGCTCAGTTACTCAGCTGGAATTCTCCTTGGATTCATTTTTCACCCGAGAGGAAGTAAAAGAAAAAATCAAGAAAACAGTTTTCAAGTAAGTATGATTCAATAACTCCAGGTTTTTGATGTTGACATCTTCTAGGATGGGTCCTCTTGGAGAATTCTGCCCTTTCCCTCACCCCATCCCTCCATGTGCTTTACAAAGTTGTAGCTTTGGGGACTAAGGGTGGTTAGGAGCTGCCATTACAGATGTGCACACACATGCATGTACATGCACATACGTGTATATATAAACACACATACACATAACATAAACACATACATACACACATATATCATGTGCAGCTAAATGGTGCCATAGTGCACAGAGCACTGGATCTAGAGTCAGAGAAACCTGAGTTCAAATCTGACCTCAGACACTTATTAGCTATGTTACTCTGGACAAGTCACTTAACTTCTGTTTACCTCAGTTCCCTCAGCTGTAAAATGGGGAACGTTTAACAGCACCTTCAAGGTGTTGTGAGGATCAAATGAGATAATATTTGTTTTAAAAAAAAAATGCTAAGCACAGTGTCTGGCATACAGTAGCTGCTTCTCCCTTTCCTTTCCTATCTCATCTCCCTTGGATTGGAAAAGGACAAATGTCCCAATTTTAAGAAAGAAAAAAAAAGGAAAAGAATGGAGTCCGGATACTATAGGTTATTGAACTTTTCTTGGAAGAATTTCAGAATGAGAAGGATGATTAGGGAATGTCTAAAAAAGGCAACAATGATCAAAGAACTAGGAAAGGTCATGGCACACTAACCTTATTTTCTTCATTCACAATCAGGGGAACATCACCAATATAATTAGCCCAGATTTTATTAAAGCATCTGATGAAGTCTCTCTTGCTATTCTTGTATCACAGAATCACTGAAATTTAGAGTTGGAAAAAACTTCAGCGTATGATAGAGGACCTTAACAAACCATCACCTATGATTGGGCAGAGTCTCTTCCCTTACCTCACCATAGCCCTTATTAGATTAAGTTTATGACTGACAACCAGAGACCTTGGAAGTTTTATTCTGATCCTCACCAAGGATCAAAGACTTTTAGAGTGGGGAGGTGCTTTAGAAATAATCTAGTCTAGCTCATTTTACATATGAAGATATGAAGGTCCAAAAAAGGTCGAGTCACTTGTTCAGAGTCATACAGGCAGTTGGTGGCAGAGTTGAGACAAGAGACCAGCTCTCCTAATTCCCCTGCCTGGGCTCTTTCCACTTCTAGGCAATCCCAGTTGAAAAGAATTGAGATTAACCTCTTAATAGCCTTTTTTTTTTAAAGAATAACTGAAGTTTTTATTTTTGGAGTATGCATGTGATTTCATTGCTTGAGAGAACTCCCAAAAAGGACACTCTCTTTACAACGCAGATGAGCACCTACTTTGTGATTTCTAGTCTGAGAGAGTTGCCTGGGGCAATCGAAGGTTAAATTATCCAAGGTAGATCTTGAACTCGGGTCTTTTAGACTCGGAAGCCATCTTTCCTCCTACTATACCACCAGTGGTGGCAAACTGAAATAGAAATCTATCCCTGCTCAGCTGCATACTCACTTAAAAAACTACAAATAACATTGTCTATGTTGTATTTTTATTTATTTCATTAAACATTTCCCAATTCAGAGATTTTGGAGGCATCCGCTATAGCTGACAGTTCTGCATTATCTCATGTTATTGAGTTGTTTCAGTTGTGTCCAGCTCTCTATGACCCCATTTGGACCTTTCTTGGCAAAGATACTGCAGTGGTTTGCCATTTCTTTCTCTGGTTCATTTTACAGATGAGGAACTGAAGCAGGAACTAAATGACTTGCCTAGGGTCCCATAGCTAATAAGTGACTCAGGTCAGATTTGAACTCAGGCCTCCTGACTCTTGGGCAGTTAGGTGGCACAGTGAATAGAGAATCGGAGCTGGAGTCAAGAAGATTCATCTTCCTGAGTTCAAATGCAGTCTTGGATACTTGCTAGCTATGTGACCCTGAGCAAGTCACTTAACCCTGTTTGTTTCAGTTTCCTTCCTCATGTGTAAAATGAGCTGGAGAAGGAAATGGCAAACCACTCTAGTATCTCTGCCAAGAAAACCCCAAATGAGGTCACGAAGAATCAGGCACAACCGAACAACAACCTCCTGACTCCAGGGCTGGCACTCTATCTACTGGGCCTCCTAGCTGCCCACACTACCCCATAATGTCTTCATGGTAAAGGTGGCAGAGTGCTTTTAAAAGCATTAAAAAAAATAAAAATGTTAAGATTGTGCTAATTCAGAGCCACTAGTGGTGGTAGGGACTCTTTTCTGTAAAAAGCAGAGATATTTAAGATGTTTAAACAAGTCTGTGGTCTCTATCCTCTGTTGGAGGTAAGGGATGGGGCCAGAACAGATTCTGTATGTTCACCATTTCATTTCATATAGTCTACAGGGGTTATTGAAGGCAATAGTGACTTACTTTTGACCAGTGTTAAGGGTCCTGGGGGACACTAACAATGAGGTTGTGCCAGAAGTCTGGCGCTTAGCATCATGATGAAATGTTATGAATCAGGACAAAAAAATGTTGACAAAATGATGACCTCTGCACTGGTTATTTATGCCTCTTATAGATGAAAGATTTAAATATTGGACTGGATCAAATAATTCCGGGGGGGGGGGGGCAGAAAATATTAGTTTATCTTTCTTCTAGGGAAAAAGAAATCTTGGGGTCTAGAGATAACCCTGGCACTGTGAGTCCCTTTGATGTAAAATGGACTTTTAAATGGTGATCTCAGTGATCTCTTTCTATTCAAGACCAGGAAGGGCCCCTAAGTAGCTATACCCCTCAGAGAGTAGTGTTCAAAAGCTAATGAGGCCAGTGTTTCTATGGAGGAATCTGAATTAGTAAAAAGAGATGGAATTTTAATCTTCCATAGTTACAATGAAATTAATAATAGCTGATATTTATGTTGTTCTTTAAAGTTTGCAAAGAGCTTTCATTAGTTGGTTCATATGAACCTCCAAACAGCACCACGAGGGATTCCAAGGACTGTTTTTAGTGTCGATCAGCCTCTGAAAGGACTCGGCCATCTGCACATGGCGAGTAGAAGTTGGAGGTGGGATTTGTACCAAGCTTTTCTCATTGCCAGGTGTGCCACTCTGTCGGCCACCCTGCCACACCCCCTCTGAGAATTGGCAGATGCCTATATTCCTCTTAGAAGAGGAATCTTTTCTTCTGAGACCCAGAGCATTAGCCTTTGAAAGGGTAACGTCCTGGAACAGGGATTCTTAAACCTTTTGGGTGTCACGGACCCCTTTGTCAATCTAGTAGAGCTCATCTCAGAGTAAAGTATTTAAGGCATTAAATAAAATGTATAGGGTTAGAAAGGAAACCAAATGTGTCGAAATAGTTACCAAAATACACATTTTAAAAATTTTCACAGGCTTCCAGGTAAAGAACTCCTATCCTAAGGGGTTATCATGACATTGGTTTAAAAAATATATATAAGGTTGCATTATGTCAGATTCTATAAAATAACCAAAGATGTGTCTTTAATTTTAAATAAATTCAAACCCTTAAAAAGGAAATAAATACTTCAACTCTGGTCCTGTCTCTTCACCCCCTTATCCCCATCACCCTCCTCTCCCAGGGCTTCCAGGTTGAATGATATCAGATTCTAAAGTCAGAAACCCCATCACCAATTAAGCAAAGCCCATGGTAGACAATACTTGCCAAAAATCTTGGGTTCACTTTGGTTGGTGAGGAACAAGACAATGGTGGCGTTACAGAGTGACGAACCTGGAGTGGGTTCAAACCTTCCCTCTGCCGTTTGCTGTTACTGAGAGAAAGTAATTGAATCTCCCTGAGCCTCAGTTTCCTAATCTGTAAAATGGAAGCAATAATGCTCACATCAACCACCTCATAGTGTTGCTATGAGGCTCAAACAAGATCATGCATGTTGAGCTCCTTGGAAACTTTAAAGCAATAGGTACATGTCAGTTACTATTACTATTTTTGCTATGCAAAGACCATCCAAGAGGTAAAAGGACTGTATTGGTATAGCATGATCACCAGAAATGACTTTACAACCAGTTTAATAACCCAGATTACAAAAACTGACTTTTCTATCACATCCTAAGGGTTGGGAAGTACTTTGCATATGGTGTCTTTTTTGATCCTCATAACAACCTTTGAGTTAAGTGCCATTCTCATTATACCCATTTTTTCAGATGAAAAAATTGAGAGCGATTAAATGACTTGCTGAAGGTCACATGGTAATTGTCTGAGATCAGATTCAAATCCAGGTTTTCCTGATTTGAAGCCTAACACTCAGTCCCCTAAGTCAGAGGTGTCAGACATGTGGCCCGTAGGCTGCATGTGGACCTCGGCACTCCTGAGTGCTACCCAAACCAGATGAAAATATAGCTCCTATCTAATTTTAATATATGTATGTGTGTATATGTAGTTTGGAGCAGCAGGGATCCTTGGGTATGATTTAGTGACTTCTGTTTCTATTTGACTTTGACCTCCCTGCCCTGTATTGCCTCATATGTGTTTTAAAGCCTTTATTGTTTATGAGGAGGCAGGAACAAGCCCCTCGTTGTTTACCGTTGTCATTGATGGGTAGATCAGTGTTCTCGGCTGAGGCCAAGAAGGCCTTGAGCTTTAGCCAGAAAGAGAGCTGGGCTCCACAGGCGGAGAATCAGGGGCAGGCATCCAGGCAGCTGGGCTTCAGGGTTTGGTGAGTCAGCAGGAAGCCCGGCAAGCTGTAATTAGTAAAAGAGATTTGGTTCCTCATGATGAAGGCTTTGCTCTGACTCTGGGCCAGTAGGGTCCCCAAAGCCTTCAGCTGCTGGGGGAATGCCTTGTCATATTGCTTCTTCCCCTCTTCATAATTCTGCTAGAAGAGGGGAGCAGTCTTTCATCTATCCCATCATTTGCCACAGTAGCTTCTCAAGTGTCCTTCCTCTGCAGTCTGAGCTTATGACCCAGGTATCTCCTGATGGCATTGCTCTGGTACCAGGTGAAGTCCCTGTAAACTTGGGGAGCTGAGGTTCCTCTGTATCCAGATCTTTTTGGTCACTCTACCCTTCCAGGTCGGGCCCTGGCCAAGCAGCAGCATCCATATGGCTTTGCATCACTTTTGGATGGGGAAGTAGATGATGGTGTAGGGAGATTTGCTGGATAATGGAGCACAACTGGGGAAGCCTGCCTCCTCCATTTGGATCAGAAGGATTGGGAAGTCTGCTTACTTGACTCTCAGGTCCCTGAAATTGTGCCCTAGCCATAAGTGAGTGGATATGGAGAAGGAGGCTAGAATCCACAGGGGAGATCAGATAAAAGACATCCTTTGGCAGGTGTTAAAACAAAAAAGAATTTCTTAAAAAGCCCAATTGAAATGGAAAATGAATTATAAAAAATAAGAACAAAGAGAGTGTGTGTGCTTTTTATTTTTAGCTCCAGTGATTGAGACTGTGGGATGGGAAGTCATGGGCAAGCAAGGAAACAAGGAGATGAACTCTTTTCTTTAATCTTTTATTAATTTTTTAAATTTTTATTTATTTGTTTTTAGTTTTCGACATTCACTTGTATAAGATTTTGAGTTCTAAATTTTCTCCCCCTTCCTTTACTCCTCGCTCCTCAAAATGGTCTACAATTTGATATAGGCTATACAATACAATCATGAATATTAATTCTTTCAGTGGCTTAAGCAAGTCTTGACTCGGTCCTGAAACAATGACTTGGGATTAACTGCTTTGATTGAGGTCACTGGGAAGTCTAGTCATAGCCAAGACATATGTATAGCAGCCTACATCACAAATAGGTGACATTAGCAAGTTTTTAGCTCTTAGGGCTATGATTCTTTTGGGGTTTAAGTGAGAAGAAAGCTAAAGAGTAATTTATAAATTAGAGAACAGATTGTCATTCAAGAATGCAGAGTTTGTGAGAACTATCTTTCCAACTACATAAGGCTTGTTGAGAACAGTTACCATCATGGAGACCATAGTGGCTTAAATTAATTTTGGTGTCAACTATAGTCAAAGATGGCCTTATAGAATGCTTAGAATATGCAATTTGTGACAAGATCAGTTAGTGCCTTTGAGTGACAGCCTATGGCAAATAAGTCAAAAACAGTGACCCATTTCTATGGTGCCATAAGATTTGCAAACCATATCTTCCACCATAACCCAATGGTTAAGGAGGGCAAATATTATGCCCATTTTACAGATGAGGAAACAAAAGCTCAAAGAGGTTAAACTACCTCATGTTACTCATATCAGAGACAGGATTCAGATCCAGGTCTCTCAATTCTAAGCCCTATTCTTTTGTACCACATCTCACTTATTTCTTGCTAACTCCAGAAAGACAGCATTATTTCCCAAGTCTATATCAATGCCTCACAGTTTGTCCCAAAACAGAAATACTTTAAATACAGTCCTTGCACCTGATCATGTCTCTTAGCTGAGGACCAATTTAGCTAAGGATGTAGTGGCTCATCATCTGGGTTGGCTACACTGTTCGATCATTGCAGCTGAGGAAATAGATAAAAATACACTTCTATTTTTAAAGCAATAGTAGCTGAGTGGCAGAAAAGAGGAAGAAGGGAGGTTTTGTTGTTGTTTTTAAAGAATTACACAGTTTTAAGAACACATGTGCCATTTAATGGCCAACACTCTAAATTGTAATCTTAGTACAACTGGTCATTTGGCATGCTACTAAAAGAAATTATATCCATATTGATAATCTTGCTATAAATGTGTAATACCCCCTCTGGCACACTCTCCAACTTGCATACATCCTTATATGTTGGGTCTTCAAAGCATATCTTTGACTCTGAGGTTCTAACTCTGTAAGTCTAAATTCCATTGATCTGCTTTTCATTAACTACCAGCTGGGAGACATAATGATCTTTTAGAAAAGCCCTTTACTAAGATGGCAAGATAAAAACAGTAGCTACAATGCATTTCCCAGATAAACCTGGGGCATAGTCTTGCCCAAATACATGCAGTATCTGGGTTAGAGTTGACTCAAACTCATAATACACTGATAGTTAGAACATAGCCTTGAGCTCAGTAGCAAGCAGAAAAGGCTTACAAGCTCTTGAAAGAGCTTATATAAAGCCTATACTAAACATAAGTATTTGTTTCTGAGAACCTCACTAAAAGCCTTGTTAATTCAGTTTCTAACAAATGTGTTCATGTGGTTTGCTAGCCAGGAACAGATTAGAAGTATCAAACTGGGGAGGGGGGGCAGGGCACACATTGGTTGGGGGGCAAGAGAGATTGAGGTATCAGGAGCAAGTGCAATGTTAGTAGTAGAAGTGATAGCTGATAGCCTGATAATTGTGAGGGAGAGAGAAATACTGAAAAGGCACTAGTAGGCAATACATCCCTCCACAGGACTATGTTACTACACATTTTAAAAAGTGATAGCAGTGTCATTATGGGAAAGTTAAATTTATTCAGTATATTCTGTTTAATAAGCCAGGGAAGCATATGTTGCCCTTGAGGGAGATTTCCATATAAAATGATTTTTAAAAAATTTTAACTAATGTCAAAAAACATTATGTACTGGGCACTGTGCTAAGCACTGGGAACGCAAATATAAACAAAGAGTTCCTGCCCACAAGCAGCTTACATTAAAAAAAAAAAATTTGAGTTCTAAATTTTCTCCCTCCCCCTTGGGAAGGCAAGCAATTTGATATGAGCTATATGTGTACAGTCATACAAAATTTATTTCCGAGTTAGGTTGTGAAAGAAATCACAGGCAAAAGAAAAACCAGCAAGAAAAATAGAAAGTATGATCCATCTGTACTCACACTCCATCAGTTCTCCCTTTGGAGATGGATAACATAAAATGATTAAAATATTTTAAAAATTTAGCATTTGAGAGGAAGCAGTTTTAATTACCTGGAAAATTCACCTGGATGGAAAAGATAATTCCTCAGGGATACCACAACAGATCTGGGTTCTAATCCCACTACTGATGCTGTCTGTTTGACTCGGGGCACGTCACTTAGCCTCAGTTTCCTTATCTGTAAAATGAAGGGGTCAGTATAAATGTCCTGTGAGGGCCTTGCTAGCCCTAGGTCTGTAATCCCAAGGCATGCTTATAAATTCATAGTTTGTTAGAGTTGGAAGGAACTGTGAGAAACAATTCATTTGGACTCCTACTTTATTCCAATCAGTATTAATCAGTTTGATATGATTTAATAGGGGTAATGATTTTAAATTCTGTATATTAGGCCCCAGAGTTGTGAGCTGCAGATTGTAAATTCACCTGCTTAATCACAGGAAGCTAAGGAGAGAGGCCCTGCACCCTTACTTTTCCTTGTCATGGTGAACAAGCCCAGTGTGGTAGAAGTGACTTAGTTACATGGAAAGTCCTCCAACTTATTTTTGTACCTCTGGACATCTCTCTCTTGTCCAACATGAGCAAGAGACTATCTTATGAAGAGTTAGTGGAGATGTCCAGTGTTTTTCCCACCCTCCCCATACCATTTCTAGCTGATGCATCATTTTTTGACCCTTGAAGCAAGATCTACTAACCAATGGAATTCTGTACTTTGTACAGCCTTTTAGAATGTTCAGGTATCAAATCTGGCATCCCCCCCTATAAAAATAAGGCCCTGGAAGAAGGGGGCATCAGATTGTGAGGAAGATCTGAGGTCCACTTCATTAGATTAGAGTCATTAATAAAGTACCATTAGCTCAGAGCTCTGCTTCAGTCTCTTTTATTGTAGGTTGGACAGTTTTAATCCCCACAGAACCTTAGATTTCAGCCCCATCCATTTTACATTTGAGGAATCGGAGGCCCAAAGTGGGTAAGTAATATCTCCAGTGTCTCACATATCATGGCAGAGCTGGAACCTGTTACTATCTCAGGGCTTTCACCACCACACTGTTCAGCCTATGGTGTTAGTTCACGGGGACAATATCATCCCAAGTCTAGGAGGAATACAGCTAGGAGGAATAGGAATAATGGGAGATATCACAAATTTTAAATGTCCTTAACTTGTCAACTTTGCCTTCTTCCCAATTTTTTTTTCTTTGTGCTTTCAGAGGAGGGAGCACTGAAACAGGTCTTGCTCTGAAATACCTTCTCCACAGAGGTTTCCCTGGGGGAAGGAACTCTTCTGTCCCTCAGGTCCTTGTCATTGTCACTGATGGGAAGTCCCAAGGAAACATTGCTCTTCCTGCCAAGCAGCTGAAGGAAAAGGGAATCGTGGTGTTTGCTGTGGGAGTCAGGTTCCCAAGGTAAGAAACTCTCAGGAAGAGGCAGCTTGTTATAGCAGCAGTAGAAGAGGGAGAAAACTGGCAGGTGTGTGGAATCTGTAGCCTTAAGCTTGTGAAATCTCAAGTGTCTCCCCGTGCCAATATTGGCACAACTGACAGTCACCCACCTGGGCATTTCTCTAGCTATAAGTGTTAGCACAGACTTCCTTGTATTATTAATTTTTTTTTCTTTTGTATGACTTGTCTCTCCAACTAGACTGTAACAACAAGTTACATTTATGCTGCACTTTAAGGTTACAGAATGTTTTCACTTCAGATATTCTCATTTGATTATAACAACTGTCCTGCAAGGAGGTTAGAACAAATACCATCTCCATTTTCTGGATGAAGAAAAGGAGGCTCAGAGATAATACATTTCTTGTCTCAGGCCACACTGCTAATCAATAAAGGTAGAATACAATTCATTCATTCAGGGAACATTTATTAAGGGCTTGCCATATGCCAGTTACTGTGCTAAGTGCAAAAGACAGTCTAGGCCCTCAAGAAGCTTATAATCTAATGAGGAAGATAATATGCAAACAAATAAATGCAAAGCAAGCTACTTACAGGGTTAATATGAAATAATTAACAGTGGGAAGACATTGGAATTAAGAATTAGGGAAGGCTTCCTACAGAAGGCAGGCTTTTAGTTGGGACTTAAAGGAAGCCTGAGAGGTCAAACCCAGGCATTCAGTCTCCAAAGCCCGATGTTCTTTTCATGGCAACATTGCAATATTTTTGGTAAACTTTCTCTCAGAGAACTAGCAAGTACCATGAATTTAACGGGTACTGAATAATTATTGACAGCGATGAATTAATTACGAATTCATAGTTTCATAGATATGGAGATGGAAGGGGTCTCAGAGGTTATTGAATGCAACCCACTCACTTAACAGATGAGGAAAGTCAGATCCAGCAAAGTTCAATGACTTCCCTGTGAGTCACATGGCTAATAAGTGTCTGAGGACAAGTTTGAACACAGGTCCTTGACTCCAAATACAGTGCAATATTTTCTATACCACTCTGCCTGTCACTAATTGAGTGAAAACGACCATCAATACCAATTCTGCCTTTTCTGGGACATATCTGGTAGCCATTGCTTAAGAGGAGAATCTGCCTGGTCCAAAAATCCTGACCTCTCTGTCCAAAGACATAAAATTCTCAATAAGATAACTCACACTCACCTCTACTCTTAAAATGGGGCTAACATGACCTTCTGTCATTTGATGGTTCAGCCCTCTGTCTGCTCTTATAATCACAGGGAGAGGAACCGTTTTAATTTCTCTCTGTTCGGGCAGGTGGACAGAGCTACACACCTTGGCAAGTGAACCCAAGGATCAACATATGTTGTTTGCAGAACACGTGGATGATGCTACCAATGGCCTGTACAGCACTCTCTCCAGCTTGGCCATCTGCAATGCCACAGCTCCAGGTAAAGCTCTTCCTGCTTGCTTGCACAGCCTCAGGCTTCCGAGAGCAGCGGTGTCCTCAAAGAGGAAGGGTTGGGAGTTCCGAGGACAATGTTGGGAGAGGAAAGGACGAGAAGATGAAGACTTGTCCATAAGATGCTCTTTCATTTTTGCCCCGTTTCTGCTACCCCATGCTCAGTCCATAAGTGGCCTTGCCTCACTGAACTAACCTGAAAATGGAGAGAGCTTAGGGTTTGAAGTCTAGGCTGATAGTAGCATTGGTTTGTTGGGCTTATCTTTGGGCCCAATAACTTTAGTGTCAGACCTGGGACTTCCTTACCTATCTGTGAGTAGGTAGGACTTCCCTCCCTGTTTTTTTTGGTTTGTTTTTTTTTTTTTTTCGCTTTTTGGAAGGGGAAAGGTAGGGCAATTGGGATTAAGTGACTTGCCCAAGGTCACACAGCCAGTTTTTGTGTATGTGTGTGTTAAGTGTCTGAGGCAGGACTTGAACTCAGGTCCTTCTGACTCCAGGGCCAATGCTCTATTCATCTCATCATCTAGCTGTCCCACCTTCCCTGTTTTTTGAGGAGACAGATTTGGAGGGGTAGAAATAGTTATCCCCTTGTTCCTTCTTGCATCTTTCTTGCTCCCAAACCAGTTTTCTTAGCTCCTGTTTTTCAGCTGGATTATTATGGCAGGTTTGATAAGGAACCGGTTTTCTTACTCCCCTTTGCTGATTTTCAGCCATGGGGTAGGAGAATGGAAACAGTGGTGACTATGAGAGAAGCATGGCTTTTATGCATGTGTGCATGCATGTATACACACATATACATGTGTTTACATACATGTAAACATATATTGTGTGTACATATACATATCTATCTATGTGATATGGTTGATGAATGGGGTGGATTGGGAGATGATTGGATTGGAAAGAGTCGCAGGATGTCCCTGATTATCTTTGCAAGTTCATAAATGTGTTTCAGACTGAGAAAAGGTAGGAAGTTCCACTTAGGGCCCTAAGGCTATTGGGTCTCCTGCCCTCCCCTCCTGCCATGATCCTTTCCTATTGCTTGACTTTCCTTAGGACCTTTCCCCCAAAATGTGAACAAATAGTTGGTGAAGATGAGTGGAACTTAAACATTGTAGTTGGTATCAACAATGAGGGGAAAGCAGAGTGAAATCCTGGGCATCTGTTTTGGGGGTGTTTACCCCAGGTTGCAGAATTGAGCCTCACCTTTGTGAACGAAAGACACTGGAAACCATCAGAGAGGTCACTGGGAGCCCTTTGTGCTGGAGAGGTTCAAAGAAAACCAATGCAGTGTTTTCATCCCTCTGCCCATTCCACAGGTGAGTCCACTGTATTCTTTGGGTCCTGGGGCCAGAACAAGGAGTGCGTGGTTCCTCTCCTTAGATCCTGAAAGAAGCAGTGCATGTGGCGGGCCGCAGCAGAGAGAGTAATGGAGTATTGCACTCCATAAAAATACTTCAGTGGAGCCTTTAGCAGAAGGGAGTGGAGCATGGCCCAGGGAATGGGGCCAGGTGGGGAAAGAGCCAATCAGAGGTCTCTGTTGATACAGGAAAATGTTTAGCAGGCTGAAATGCCTCATTAATTTACTGCTGGGTGAGACCTGTAAGTGAAACTAGTTTGGGCGAGTTGAACTAGAAGGCTGGAGACCTTTATATTATATTACACCTGCCATTTCTGTTACCCTTCACAACAAGCTTCATAAACATTATCTCATTTGATCCTCATAACAGCCCCAGGAGGAAGGTTGCTACTGGCCCAGATTTACAGATGAGGAGACTAAGGCTCAGGGTTACCGAGTAAATTTCTGAGGCAGGCTATGAGCCCAGGTTCTTCTGACTTCCAGTCCAGTCTTAAACTAGTAACTTGTGTGGCATCAGGCAAGTCACTCAGCCTTGAGTGGGACATCAGGAGAAGCTTGAACACCAGCAGGAAAAGTCTCCAAACTCTTGAGGTTCCTCTGAAGTAAGACGCGCTATAACATGCAGGCTTGGGATTTTTTTGAAGGGGTAGGCGGGAGTGTTGGTTGTTAGAGCATGGGATTGCCAAAGCTCAGCTTGCTTCTTACATAATAATGATAATACCTACCATTTATACTGTGCTAGCTGATCCTCACAACAGAAAGCTAAGATAGACAGAAGTTAAATGACTATCTAGGGTCATACAGCTAGAAGGGTCCGAGGTTGGATTTGAACTCAGGTTTTCCTGACTCTAGACCTAGCACTCTATTCACTGTACCACCTAGCTGCCTTGTATAGAACCATGAACACTAAATTGGCAAGCATAAAGATCTAATTTTAAGTTCTCCTGCCTCTGCTACTGAGAGGTTCAAATCCTGACTCTGATACTCCCTGTGTGACTTTGGACACGTTATTTAACCTCTCCTCTCTGGGGCTCACTTTTCCAATCCATAGCATTAGAGGGTCACCTCAGTTAGGGGTCCCTTTCATCTCCCAATCTTGTGACCCTGTGATCTCTAAGGTCCCTTGCAGCTCTAAAGGTCTATGGGTCTTTGAGTCTGTGACCACAGGCTGTACCCTCTGACAGAGTCACAAGAGAGAATGACCAAGAAATCAGGGGTGAACCCATGTATGCCCATCTTGATCCTGGAAAAAGAACTCAACATTCAGCTCCTCTGATACAGGGTCAAGAGTGACTTCCCTAATTGTGGAGGACAGTGCTTTTGGAGAAACAGAGATCCTCCTACTAGGTCAAGAGCCTCATTCAGCTGAAGAAATTCCATTTCCATTTCAGACATGCATAGTTGCCTTTGCTTGGGCTTGTAATTTTATGAAACCTGTGAGACCCAGCCCTAAATAAAGGAGAGAAAATCCTTAATGAGCTGGCAATTTGGCAGACATTTTAGCAGTTCCTTGGAGCCTTAATCAACTTGACTTTTTTTCTCCTGGGAGCACATTTTACACTAGTACAAACTTATTTCCAGTTCTAAAAGGCTGACTTGGGATGAGTCAGGGAGTCCTCCTGCTGTAGGACGTCCCTTTGCCCCTAACCAGCCATTCCCTGCTAGAATTATAACCAGTGTTTTAGAAGTTGACTGCAGATCAGCAGGCGTGGGTGTCAACCCTAAGGAAATGAGCAAATTCTCTTAGATCAGAAAGAATAGGGAGAGATTGCTTTATAGAATGTTGGAGCTGGAAGGAATCTTAGAAATCATTGAACCCTAACCCCTTGGTTTTACAGGTGAGGAAAATGTGGCTCAGGGAGTTGACTTGACTTTTGTCCAAGGTTAGCCACGTAGCTAGTTAATGGCCAAGCCAAGCCTAGAACCTTGATCTCCTGATCAAGGAGTCAGAGTTCTTAGTTCAGGGTTCTTATCACTCACTACACTGTACTGCCTCCATAAGAGATTGTTTATTTCTTCAAAGATCTTTAATTTGGCAGGTTTCAATACCTCCTCCACTGGGGCAGGTCATAACTCCTTTGTCACAGAGCAGAACCTCTTCAGGAATTGTGGTGAACAGAAAAAGAACACATTCTGTATATACTTGGTACATTTACATTCAGTACCTCTTTCACCCCTATTCATTCAGTACCTGTTTCTCTCCCCACAGTCACTCTTCCAAATCTCTCCTCCACCTTCTTTCCTACTTCTTAGTGTACTGAGAAAATAATAGCCATCTGTAGTCAGCTTCTCTAGTCCCTTTCCCCAATCTTCAAAACCTCCTCCCTCCTCCCCTTGCCTCTCATTCTCTCTTCTTATGTTCCTATTTTTGAAGGAAGGTCATAGATCGAGAGCTAAAGGAGACCATAGAGGCCATCAGGTAAAACCCCCTTTATTTTAGAGATGAGTAAACTGAGGTCCAGAGAGGTTAAGTGATTTGTTCAATGTCACATAGCTAGTATCTCAGGTGAGATTTGAATCTAGGTTTTCCAGACTCCAAGTCCAATGTTCTAGAGATAGTCAAGGCTGACCCTTCTACTTATGCCCTTGAGCCCATTCCCTTCCTTCCCCCATCTGCTTCAGGGACTTGCTCCTTCAATCATTCTTTCCCACTCTTTCTGATTTTTAATTTTTTCTACTACTAAATGTGGTGGCATTTCCTTAAGTCTTCATTTCAGTTGGCCTTTCTGCAACTTTTGACCTCTGAACACCTTTTCTTTCCTTGGCTTGGTCTTAGCCAAAAGACTAAGAAGTAATTTCCTTCCTTCATTCCTTCCTTCCTCTCCCTTTCTCTTTTCCTTTCTTCTTATCTCCTCTCCTTTCCTTCCCCCCTCCCTTTCTTCTCTCCCTTCCTTCCTTCCTTTTTTTTCCCCTTCCTCTATCCTTCCAGCTTAGGGGTACATCATATTGGTGCCAGACTTAGTTCAAAATCCAGTTGGCTTAGCTCCCTGCCACTCAGAATTTCAAAACTCAAATGGTGCTCCAGCTTCAGACTTCCCCCAGTAGCATGGTGTGTGCCACTGTGCCCAGTTCCAAGAAGCAATTTTCCATTGACTTCTGTGACAATTGCTCTCTCTTATTCTACCTATCTGGCCTTTCCTTCTCAGTCTTCTTTGCTGGATCATCCATCTCCCATCCACTGACTATGGATCTTCCTCAGGCTTTGTCATGGACACCTCTGATACTGCCTTCCTCTCTCTCTCTATCTCACTCTTTCCTGTCCCCATAGATTCAATTATGAACTCATTTGGATTCAGTTATCAATTCTTTGGTATCTTGATGGACATTTCCACATGGATATCCCACACCTCAAACTCAGCATATCCAAAACAGAACTCTTTATCTCCCCTTTTTTTCCCCCCACTTAACAGCCTTCATCTAGACTTCCATATTTCTCAGAGAGATACCACTGTCCTCCCAGTAACTCAGGTTCATAACTTCAGAGTTGTCCTTGATTCTTCCCTCTTCCTCACATCCCCTGTATCTAATTCACATTTTGTCAAATCTACCTCCAGCATCCTTATCACCTTTCCAAGACTCTTCACTTACATAGTGGTCAGCTTCGTTCAGATCTTCACCACCCTTGTAATTGCCTCCTAGCTGGCCTCCCTACTTTCAATCTCTCCCCTCTCCAATTCAAGCTTCACACAGCTGCTAAATAAATATTTCTAAAACTCAGACGGACTGTCTGTCCCATTTACTTGCTCAGAGGCCTTCAGTTGCTCCCAGAATTCTGCAGAACAAAGTCTTTCACAATCTTTCAAGATCATATTATTCCCTCTTCATGTTATCTTTGTTTTGGGCACACTGTACTGCTATCTCCCAAACTTCTTCTCTATGCTGTTTCTTTTGTCTTGGGTGCTCTTTAATTTGGTAGGTTTCAATACCTCCTCCACTGGGGCAGATCATAACTTCTTTGTCACAGAGCAGAACCTCTTCAGGAATTGTGGTGAACAAAAAAAGAAAACATTCTATATACACTTGGCACATTTACATTTGGTACCTCTTTCATCCCTATTTATTCAGTATCTGTATCACTCCCCACAGTCGCTCTTCCAAATCTCTTCTTTACCTTCTCTCCTACCTCTTAGTATATTGAGAAAATAATAGCCAACTGTATTTTTTTTTTGTTTCTTTTGTCTTGGGTGCTGCTCCTTTATCTCTGGAAGCCTTTCTCCCTCCTCCGTGTACCCCTGCCCCCAGGAGTCAAGATGTTAATTCTCTTTGTTTCCTCAAATGATTTTATCTTCATTCACCTGAGTATATTTTGCACCTTCTGCAGATGTGAGCTCCTGAATATTTCCAATTAAATTGCAATTTTTATCTTTATATATTCAGGACCTAGTACAGTCCCTGGCATAAAGCAGGTACTTAACAATAGCTGAATTGAATTCAATCAAGTCCTTTACCTTTTCTTCTTTTTTAGCTGGAAGAAAGTTTTCATAACTCACCCAGCCACATGCTACAGAACAATATGTCCAGGTATGATTTTATGAGTGACCTTTTGTTTGGGCATTTTGGTAAAAGAGTCCTTGAAAACAGCCTAGGGCAGGCAGTGCTTAGATATTGCAAGTGTGTCTATTTTCTCTCCAGGCTTACACAATTACCCAAGCCCCAGTCCCAGGAGTTGATAGCCGAGTTCTCATCTGGGACTGAATTCTTTAGAATGGATTCTGCTTTCATAGAGGCTATGGTGGCATGTACAGATATCTCTTCCACAGTTCGGGGGGCTCTCCACAATCTGGAAAATCCACATAAAAATTTTTGGCCCTTTTGTACCAGAGAAGTCTGAAATTTTTTGTTGTATGGGGGTGTTCACAGTACCTCATTGTAAAATTTAGGTTAAGTATTTGGTCATAGGCTATATATGTCATCTGATCACCTTCACAAGTCATTTGCAGCTTTTTCAAAATTCCCACAAAATTTCTATTTAACTTCTTATGCTCACTCATGATATGTCAAAACCATGATGGGGAAAGTCACAATGTAGAAGGGTTAACTGTATAATATTTCATGTTTAAATAGACTTGGCTTGTCATTGATACCACACCTCTAATTTGAAAGCCTTTTGGAATGGTGGAGAAGAATCATGGTAGGGAAAGAGCTGGCATCAAAGCCGAGACTACTTGGGTTCAAGGCCCATCCCAAACACATTCTAGATGAATTCATGACCTTGGACAAGTCACTTAAGCTCTAAATGATTTAGGTATCTGTTTAAGACTATAAATTGCAGAGAAGACATTGCCTTGCATTAGTAAAGAGCTTTCCCACATCAACATAACATCAGTGAAATCACAGGTCTAGCTCTACTCTTATCCCTTTGGAAAGATTGCATTTAAAAGTTGAGGACTCTTCTAGCCAATATCTTGGGAACAAATTGCAGTGAGAATGAATGTGACATTATAGACCTTGTGTCATTTAAATCTTTATCCCTGTCAAAGCTCAAAACCAAATGTTGACTTGTGTCTCAGCAGCAAGAGAGGAAAATGATTTTCAGGATTCATTCTGTGCCAGTCTTGTCTAAAACTACATTTAAAGTGAAAAGAGCTAGCTTCATTTAAAATCAGTAGTTCCTATAAACCAACAAAAACATGTTTGAATTTCCCCCGCCTTAAATTTTGCAGCAGGCTCCAGGTTCAATCAGCGCTCTCTCCCATGCTATAATTAAGATGTGTAAGGCCTTACTTATTCTGACAAATTATTATTCAGCAACAGAAATACAGATAGACTCAATTTGTTAATTAGCTGGGCTCCTGTGATTGATTAATTAGCTATTTGTTCTTGCTTGCTATAAACATTAGAGTCAGTCACTGACCTGAGAAAATATTTCCATTGAACAGACGGAGATCATAGGATCAAAAAGGCATTTACAGACGAGGAAACTCAGCCCTAGAGAGGTTAAGTAATTTGCCCACAATCACACAAGTAGTAAGGGTCAGAGTTGAATCCAGCTCTACTTGTTCCAAAGACAGCACTTTTTCCACTATACCACACAGTGTCACTAACTAATGTCACTTAGAGTGCTTACTTTCAATTGGTTAGGCAAACTCTTAATGGTCCTGGCTTAAGAGCTGAGATCCTATTTTCAGCCCCAATGCCATACCATCACTTTGCCTCTGACTAATTTGATTTTTGGTTGATGCATATCTCTTTCTGCAAACTCTGCCTGACAGATCCTTGTGATTCCCAGCCCTGCCAGAATGGAGGCACATGCATTCTAGAGGGATTAGATAAGTACCATTGTCTCTGTCCCATTGGATTTGGAGGGGAGGCCAACTGTGGTAAGCATTTGTACTCCTAACCATCAGTCCTGACTGATCTGTAACAGATGTTTTGGAAGCAGCAACTTGTTGGAGAGCCACGCAAAGTCCTACCAGACCACTCATCTAATTTTGTTTAGTTTGCTGGCGTCTTTGTGAGTGCCTTCTCTGGAATGCCTTGTGCTTCCCAATTTTTATGAATAAATCCATGTCATGGAGGGCAAGGTGATCTATTCACCTACGTTGAAACATTTCAAAATGGAAATTATTGTTTCTGGTCACAAGTAACACATGCCTTTGAGCCATCCGTGTCAGCCTCTGAGTTCTGAGCCTGGGCTCACAACTATGATGTCTTTCTCCTCCCTTCTGTAGAAGTAAACCATATGGCCAATATACTTCCAGCATTAAGGGTGTATGAAGCCTGCAGGCCTACAGTGTGAGGTTATGTTAGAACAGTGGTTCTCAACCTTTCTAATGCTGGGAACCTTTAATTCTTGTATGTGGGTGTATTTGCATGTGGGCAGACTCGCCTGGAGATGAATAGAGGAGGGATGTCTTGGTTCCTAAGACCATTGGAAATATGTGTTTTCCAATGGTCTTTAGGCGACCCTATTCGACCCCCAAAGGGGTCGCGACCCACAGGTTGAGAACCACTGTGTTAGAGGAAATTATGGTCAATTTGAGTGTTATCTATTCAATCAGCAAGAATCTGTTAAGCCTTTGCTATGTGCCAGGCATTATATTGAATGCTAGGGATGTAAAGAGAGGCAAAAAAAAGAGTCCCTGCCCTCATGGAGCTGTCATTCTAATGGGGGAGACAAAACACAAAGATCTAACTGCATACCAGATCTATACAGGACAAAATGGAGATAATCTCACGCCAAAGCCATCAGCATTGAGGGGACTGGGAAAGGCTTCTTACTGAGGGAGGGATTTTAGCCAAGACTTGAAGAAGATTTGAGGGAAACCAGGAAGAAGAGGTGAAAAAGGAGATTATTCAAGGCAAAAACCACAACCCCGGGAGGCATTGAATCAGGAGTTAGGGTATTAGAGTGAGGAGCAGCAAGGAGGCCAATATCACTGGGTCATCGAGTATATGGAAGGGAGTAGAGTGTGAGAGAAGACTGGAAGGCTAGGAAAGAACCAGGTTATGCAAGGCTTTAAAAGACAGACAGAAGATTTTATATTTGATTCAGAGGTGGTATGGAACCCCTGGAGTTTACTGAATAGGGGGCAACATGGTCCAAATCAGATCCACACTTTTAGGAAGCTCTTTTTGGTCCACTCAATGGCTTGTTTTAGAAATCAATTTTTAAAAAACGAATGTTGAGTGTTTTGTAACCACAAAGCAACATGGTGGTGCTTTTTAAAATTTGAAACCACTCTCTCCAAAGTTTCTAATGAGCTCTTGATTGATGAATCTAACTGCCTTTTCTCCATCCTCATCCTTCTTGACTTTTCTACAGTATTTGAGACTGTTGATCACATTCTTCTGGATACTCTTTTATCTCTCGATTTTTATGTGTCTCATTTCTCTTCTTGTGTCACCATCCCCTTTCTTAGTCTCTTTAGCTGGCTCTTCATGTCACACCCAATAACTACCGGTTATCTTTTATCTCTATACTATCTAACTTGGTGATCTAATTAGCTCCTATGGGTTCAATCATCTTTATGCAGATGATTTCAGAGATTTGTGTATCCACCCCTAATTTCTCATCTAATCTCCAATCTCACCTCACCAACTGCCTATTAAATATTTCAGACTAGATCTAACATAGACATCTCAAAATTTTGCATGCTCAAAACAAAATGTACTGTCTTTCCTCCATATCCTCCTATCTTTGGAATTTCCTTATTATTGGGGACACCATCAACTTTCCATTCACCCAGGTTTGCAACCTCAGTGTCATTCTCAATTCCTTATTTCTTCAATTCATGCCAGCAATTAGTGGCCAGATTTTGTCATTTCTAACCTCATAACTCCTCTCATATGTCCCTTTTCCTCTATTCACACTGCCTCTACTCTTGTTCAAGCCCTCATTTCCTGAATGAGTGTTTTCCTTCTCAAATTTCTTCCCCATTCCAAGCCATCCTCCCCACAAATGCCCTGGTGATTTCCCTGAAGTGTAGGTCTGCCCATGTTACCCACCTACTCAGTAAACTCTGGTGAATCCCTTCCACCTCCATGATCAAAGTCTTTTGGCATTTTATAAAGCTCTTTACAACCTAGTCTCTTTGTATTTTTAGTCTTCTTATACTTTACTCCCCTCCACACACACTATGATCCACTCTCATTGGCCTACTTTTTTCTAACTTTTTGTGTTCCTCAAACATGACACTATCTCCCATTTGTGTGCCATTGTCCTGACTATTGGCTGATTAATGATGATTTCCCTCCTTTCAGCACCAAAGTTGAGCCTGGAATGCAGTGTCAACCTCCTCTTCTTGCTGGATAGCTCATCTGGTATAACCCTGGAGGGTTTCCTTCAGGCCAAAGCCTTTCTAAAGAGGTTTGTCCAGGCTGTGGTGAGCATGGACTCTCCAGTAAATGTGGCAGTGGCCCAATATAGTCAGGAGGTGGAGATCCCAATCCAAATGGGAGAATACCAGGATGTGCCCAGCCTCATGAAGAGCCTGGACAGAATGCATTTCATTGGAGGAGACACATTGACAGGCAGAGCTCTGGAGTATGTTGCTGATCATGGCTTCAGAGACACACTTCCTTCTGGAGAGACTCCTGATCCCCAGCCCCGCCGGGTGGTGGTCCTGCTTACTGACTCAAGGTCCCAAGACCTTGTGGCAGGACCAGTAAGATATGCCCGTGATCGGAAACTCTTCTTGATTGGAGTAGGTAGTGAGTTTCTAAGAGCAGAGCTGGAAGAAATCACTGGTAACCCAAAGCAGGTGATAACCTACTCCAACCCTCAGGGCCTTTTCAACAAAATCCCTGAACTCCAGAAAAAAATCTGCAGTCTCCAAAGGCCAGGTAAGATGTTTACTTATCAGCAGATAAAGAATATCAGTTTGGTAAACTCCCTCTCAAAAGGAATCTTGGCCCAAATAACCCAGAGCTCGTTGAAAAATATGCCCCTCTTAATAAAAGGCATTCATAGCCTATTGGTAAATAAACATTTGTTAAACACCCACTATGTGCCAGGCATTGGACTAAGTGCTGGGTATGCAAATATAAGTTAAAAAAAAAAAAAAAGACAACCCTACCCTTAAGGAACTTAGAGTCTAACTGGGGAAGATGACGTTTAAAAAAAAAAAAAGGTAGCTGAAAAATGAGGAGGAATCACCCAGTGCAGGAGTATGAGAGAAAAGTCCAAAGAAATTTAAAGCAGTATAGCTGCTAAGAAAGGGGGAAAGACTCTGCTGAGCCCCTTCTTAAATAGAGGCCTTGGAGCCCTTGGCCCTGCCCTCCAGTCAGAGGGGCAGAGTACCAGGCAGGTGCAGACTTGCAGGGAAGTGAGATTTCCCAATGATGAGTTAGTTTTCTGGGGGAAGGAAGGCTATCCAGTATGTCACAAGGCCAGGAGGCAGTTAGAAAGCAAATTGCTGAAGAGAGCATTGATATAAAATAAATGGGTTTTTTTCCTACAAATATAGACAACTTAGAGAAGCAATGTGGTATGTTAATAATGTTGGTAGAGAACTGTCTTAGGACACAGTGAGACTTGTATTCAAGTCCTGCTTTGGACAGAACTCTGTGTGTCTCTGGGCCCTCAGTCAAGTCTCTACAAACACAATCGGCAGTGTAGGTGCCCATCCATATTGATGGTGAGTTTCCTCTTTGGGAGTTCTCTATACCAAGGAAATCACAAGTTTGGTGCTTCAGAACTCAACAGATATTATGTTGAAAGAAATCTATAATTAGTACAACGTGTTTACAAGTACAATTTATACAATGTATCCTTTTTAGGGATTATTCTCCTGGGAGGGCAAAAGTCTAAAAAAGCAATCGCTCTCATGCTATACTGACCTGGGCACTGAACATCAGGTACAATTGAGCCCCATTATATAGTAGAATGGATCAAACTGTATCCCTCAAAGGTAACAACCGAATCTCTTGTCTACTGTGTTCCATTTAGCTTATAAGGTAGCAGGTCGTCCTGTCCTCTCATGTGAGTGAGCATTAGAAAAGGGCTTTTCTCTGCTTGATGGTGGTTAGTGGACTTAATTAGAATCAAGGAAGTTTAAGAACTGCAAGGGACCTCTGATGTCGACTGGCTCAGTGCTTTCCCCCACTACCTGCCTGAGGTGTGCATTCCCCACTCTCACATCCCGGGCAGGTGGTTGGTCATCCAGCCTCCATTTGCTGATCTTCTGTGATGGTGAATTCACTATCTCCCAAGACAACCCATTTCATTTTTTTAATTAAAAAAAATTTTTTTTAACCCATTTCATTTCTAAGCAGTGCTAAGTGTTAGAACTTGTAGCTTATGTTGAGCTACAAATCTGCCTCCCTCCAACATACAACCATTGACTGGTGCTCATTCTGGCCTCTGGGATTAAACAGTTCGATTGCTCTTCCACATGACAACCAAATCTCATGTTTGGAGATGGTTATCATGAGCCTCCCTAAGTTGTGTCTCTACTAGACCAAACACAGCTAATTCCTTAACAAATCTCTTATGTACAGAATGACTTGAAATCTCACCATCCTGGTCACTTTCCCATAAATGTATTCTAGTTTATTTAGGGTAAAAGGAGGGTTTTTAATTCAGCACTTAGGACAGTGCCTGGTGCATAGTAGGTGCTTCATAAATGTTTATTGATTGATTGATCACCCCCCTAAGTGTGATTCTCCCTGGAGATCAGAGTGACTTCCTAACTGGTTCTGATCCAGAAGGTATAGAAATGAACAAATGGGGAAATTGCCTACAATGATGAGCTCTTATTAGCAGCCATCCCTCAGCCAGAAACTAGAAGTGTGAAGCACAGATGAGATGTCCACTGGTTAGTCCTGTGTGATAACACAGTTTGGGTTTTTCAGGGTACGGTTTAGCAGGGATTCTTAACCTTTCTAGTGTCATAAACTCCATTGGCAATCTGGCAAAACTTATGGATCTCTTCTCAGACTCATGTTTTTAAATGGATAAAATAAATAGAATAACAGGGGAAGGCAAACAGATATAATAAAGGTATACCTTTTTTTTAGATTTCACTGGTCCCAGATAAAGAACTCCTAGGCTAAGATACTGATTCATTAAAGACTTGGCATGTTTGCCTTCCTTTAGGCTGCCAGTCTCAGTCGCTGGACCTGGTTTTCCTGTTGGATGCATCAACCACAGTGGGACAAGCAAACTTCATGAAGGTCCGGAGCTTTGTAAGAGGGAGTTGCCTCCAATTCAACATCAACCGAGATGTGACCCAGATAGGCCTGGTTGTCTATGGCAGCACGGTCCAGACCATATTTGCCTTGGACACACACCCTACTAGTTCCAGCCTCCTGCAGGCCATCAACCAGACCCCTTATGTGGGTGGGGCAGGCTCCACAGGCAGTGCTCTCTTGCATGTCTATGATGAGGTGATGACGGTTCAGAAGGGAGCCCGGCCTGGTGTGAGCAAGGCAGTGGTCGTGATTACAGAAGGGACTGGAACTGAAGATGCAGCTGTACCTGCTCAGAAGCTTCGAAACAACGGCATCTCTGTCCTGGTCATCACTGTGGGACCTGTCCTGAAGGAGACGCTACTAAGATTTGCAGGCTCTCATGACTTCCTAATACATGTGGCTTCTTATGAAGACCTAGAGAACTACCAGGACTTATTCACCGAAAGGATATGTGAAGGTGTGCTGTGATTGCTTGTTAAGGGTTTCACTGTTCTAGACCTTGGGTAGCCTCAGGGAGCTATAGTTCTCCTGTCAGTGACTTGTTTTTTTTTCCGTCAAAAGGTGGCATGAGTCATAGATTTGATGGTATAAAGGATCTGAAAATTCAGTCAATACAACCCCCTCATTTTACAGATGAGGAAACTGAGACCCCAACAGGTTAAATCACATAGTAAGTAGCATCACTGGGACTGAGCCTAGGACATCTCAGTCTAAATCTGCAAAGGTTTTTTTTTTTTAGCTGGAGGTACAGAATATATTTCAAACAACTGAGGAATAATTACTAGGCATGATGTTTACAAGCGTAATGGAAAGAAAATAAGACCCAGGTTGTCCTCCTGGCTTTGCCAGCTTTTTAGCTTTGGTCAAATGACATCTTTCTGAACCCTAAACCTCCTCATTTCTAAAATGAGAAGATAGACCAGATCAGAGGTTCTTAAATTTTGCTCCATCATGGACTCCTTTGACTCTCCAGTAAAGCCTATTGACTCTTTCCTAGAATAATGTTTTTAAATGCATGAAACAAAATATGCAACATTACAAAGGAAATCAAAGGTCAGTGAAAATAATACATTTTTTTAAAGATTTCACAGGCTCCAGGTTAAGAGCTCCTGGGCTGGATAGATGGTCCTGAGATCTCTTCCAACTCCAACATTCTAAAATTGTTATGTGTACAGCGTCTACTTTAGTGCTGAGATGAGGCATTGTCTGTTCTCACTGTCCCAGCCTGATAGCACAGAGGGAAATGCAGTGTTTGTGGCCATCTTCTCTCCCATCCTTGTGGTTTTTTGCTATAATGTTTGTTCAGTTTGCCTTAGACCTGCCCTAGTCAATCTAAGTGAAGACCCCTGGACTTGACTGAGCCTTTCCTAGATCAACAATTTCTCCATTCTAGAAGCCAAGCAACCGGTCAACCTCTGCAAACCCAGTCCATGCATGAATGACGGGATGTGTATTCTTCAGAATGGGAGCTACCGGTGTGAGTGCAGAGGATGGGAAGGCCCCCACTGTGAGAACAGTAAGTGAGACACAAACTACTCAGTTCCTTTGGATAGAAGAGAATTGATGGGGGAAAAAAAGACATGGATTTCTCTAGGGCTGATTTTGCCAGGTCTTTAAGTCTATTAGCAACTAAGAGCCTCACCTAAGAGGTCATGATAGCTTAATCAATCAACAATAATTATCTTTTTTAAATTTTGAGTTCCAAATTCTTGACCTCTCTCCTGCCCCTCTCCTATCCACCGAGAAGGCTAGCAATATGATATTAATTATATATGTGAAATCTTGCAAAACACATTTCCATATTAGCAAGAAAGCATACAAGCAAAAAAAAAAATAAAGTGAAAAATCTATACTTTAGTTTGTACTCAGACTTTATCAGTTCTTCCTCTGGAGGTGGATAGCATTGAAAATATCATGAGTCCTTTTTAATTACCTTGGATCATCAAACTCATCATAGTAGTTAAGTCTTTCACAACTGATCGTTACAATTACATTATCCTAGTTCTACTCATTTCACTTTGCAGCAGTTCATAGAGGTCTTTCCATATTTTTCCTGAAACTTATCCCCCTTGTTATTTCACAGTAGTATTCCATTACAATCATATACTACTTGTTCAGGCATTTCCCAACTGATGGGCATCCCCTTAGTTTCCAATTCTTTGTCACCACAAAAAGAGTTGCTATAAATATTTTTGTATATATAGGTCCTTTTCCTTTTATCTCTTTTGGGGTACAGACTTCGTAGTAGTATTGCTGAGTCAGAGGGTATAAACATCTTTATAGCCCTTTAGGCTAGTTCCAAATTGTTCTCCAGAATGGTTGGACCAGTTTACAACTCCACCAACAGTCATTATTGTACCTATTTTCCCTTTTCCCTCTCAGCATGTCATTTCTGATATAGGTGGTGTTTTAATTTGCATTTCTCTAATCAATAGTGATATAGACCTTTTTTTTCATATTGTAGATAGCTTTGATTTCTTCTTCTGAAAACTGCATGTTCATAGCCTTTAATTTACCAATAGGAAAATGGCTCTTATTTTTATAAATTTTACTCAGTTCCTTATGTATTTGAGAAAAGAAAACTTTATCGGAGAAACTTAATGTAATTTTTAAAATATTATTTCATTGTCTATGATAGTTTTCTTGCTCATCTCTTTTAATTAGGTCTATTTTTGCTTTGTCGGAGATCATTATGGCCACACCTGCTCTCTTTACTTCACCTGAAGCATAATAGATTCTGTTCCATGTCCTTATTTTAATTCTATGGGTGTATCTTTCTGTATCAAATATGTCTCTTATAAACTTGGATTCTGGTTTCAAATCAATTCTGCTATCGGTTTGCCTTTTATAGGTGAGCTCATCCTATTCACATTCATAGTTATGAATGCTGACTATGTATTTCCCTCCATCCTATTTTCTTCTGTTTATCCTTCTTTCACTTTTTATCCTGTCCCTACTCAAAAATTTGTTTTGCTTATGATTATTGCCTCCCTTAATGTGCCCTCCCTTTCTCTTGTCCTCTTCTCATTTCCCTGTTGCGTACAAGATAGCTTTCTATACTCAACTGAGTGTGAGTGTTCTTCCCTCTTTAAACCAATTCTCATGAAAGTGAGGTTCAAGTATTGTCCACCCCCTCCATTGTAAAAGTTCCTCTTTCACCTTTTGTATGTAAAATAACTTTCCCCAGTCTACCTCTTCATTCCCCCCTTTCCCAGTGCATCCCTCTTTCTTACCCCTTCCTTTCTTCTGAGATCATCTCAACAAAATCAGCTCATCCCCATGCCTTCTATGTAGACTGTTTCTAACTGTCCTAATAAAGTTCTTAGGAATTACATGTATTATCCTCCCATATAATAACGTAAACAGTTTAACTTTATTGGATCTATTATGTTTTCTCTTTCATTTTTACCTTTTCACGTGTCTCTTGAGTCTTCCTGTGTTTGAATGTCAGATTTTCTGTTCAGCCCTGGGCTTTTCATCAGGAAGGCTTGAAAGTTTTCTATTTCCTTAAATATCCTTTTTTTTTTTTTTTCACCCTGAAGGATTATACATAGTTTTTGCTGGGCAGGTTATTCTTGGCAATAACACTAGCTCCTTTGTCTTCTGAAATATATGCCAAGCCTCCACTCCTTTAATATGAAAGCTGCTAAATAGTGTGTGATCCTGACTTAATCTTTCAATTGTTTCTTTATGGTTGCTTGCAATATTTTCCCTTTGACATGGGAGCTCTGGAATTTGACTACAATATTTCTGAGAGTTTTCATTTTGAGATCTCTTTTAGGGGATCAGTGGATTCTTTCCATTTCTTTT
>CM053589.1:130870888-130934003 GCA_028646515.1 Pseudochirops corinnae | reverse complement strand
AAAGCTTTTACATATTTTATGGTTTTTTCTCCCTCTCTTTTATAAGAAACACCAGTTTGAGATTCCATGTTTTCAAATTGCTTTCATATCTTTCAGGAAATATTTTTAGCTGGAATTTATATGAATAGTAAACACAACAAAGTAAAAACACTGTTCTCTGGCTATTTTCAAATTTAAAAAGGAAATGAAAAAATACTAATGCATGGTAGTTCTATAAGCAGGACAAGATAGGTCTGTTTGGAGAGGAGAGAAAAGAACTAGACAAAATGGGAGAATTTTAACATCTGGTAGAAGAGAAAAATAATGTTTGCCTGAGAAAAATACTATTCAATGCATAATGAGTTGAAGAATAATGGTAAGAAAGGGGAGGGGGGAGTCTCTAAGTTCCAAATTTGAATATATTTTACTATGAATTTATGACTTGAACTTTTCCAAAATTGTAATGGGGTATAAGAAGAAAATTCAAAGTACTATGCTAGAAATTTGCATTAGCACAAATGACTTTAGGACACCTTTAATATGCCTTTGTTTTCATGGAAATTTTTTACATTCTCTCAACTGGGACTGCTGTGAAGAAATTTATACTCTTATAAGGAAAACTGCTTTTTCTGTTTCAAAGCTCAGTAAATGCTATTTTGAATCAAATTCTACTTACCACTGAAGGAATGGCTATAGCTTTGAAAAAGAGAAAAACAATGGAAAAGATGCTTTATGCCAACGCCGCTGAAAAATAGGTCAGTTTAGAGCTGGACAAAAGAGATGGAGACAGAAAGAGATACTGGGGCTGGTGAGGTGAGGGGGGAGTATATATTACATGCTTCTGTGTTCGGGGAGGAAAAAACACAAGTAAGCATTTTACAATATGGGGAGAAAAAAGGAGGTTGGCTGAATGAAAGGAAAACGACAAAAAAGTAGAGGTGAAGGAAAGCAGAATCCAGAATACAAGGACTTCTATTTTCTCTCCTAAATGAGTCTAGACTCTACTACTTAATTCCACTATGTCTTATTGCTACCCATTTTTATTCCCATCTTATTAAAGTGTTTGTTTCTTGTAATGACTACATTTCTGATAAAACAGAAAATCAGCAGCCTTTGTGTATACATTATACAGTAGGCTCTCTTATTATGGTTTTCAAATTATTCATTTTCTTCCATACTTTGAGCATAAATAAGCATACCTAAAGGGAAATCAGTTTTGTCTAAGTGAAGCAGCTTATATCATTTGACAGATCTTCCATGCAGTTAGAAAATAATTCCATTATACCATCGCTATGGTTTCATATTCGATATACAATAGACGTTTCCACCTTCCCACATGATTAAATAAAAGAAAATACATTTTATATTGGTATGTATATTCATAGTAATAGTTCCAACAGTTGTAAAAGATGACAGCCAGGTTGCAGTACCACTTGGGTCTTAATCACCACAGCACTCTCTTGTTTTGGTCAATTATTTTACTGAAAAGGTTGAAACAAAAATGAAATATTTATAAAAGTTATTCTCAATTCAAGTACACATTATTAGTGAAATCTTTTATCACCCACCACCACAAAATGCAGAATATACCATGACACAGATTCACAAATTTCTCCAATGGTTAGAAAACATTCATAACATATATTGAACCTATCAGTCATACTCACTGAAGGTATGCTTTGGAAGGTTTGAAAAAAATGAAGAATTGTATAGAAAGAAGAAAGTGTATTTGAGCAATCAAGTAAACATTTTTCATAACGCAGACCTTGGTTTCATGTCCTGACATTCATCTCTTCTAAAAAAGTTATTCTAATATTGCATCCGGTGTGCAGATGAAATCCTAGATGTATTCACTGAATAAAGAGGGGCATTCTCCATTAGAGTCCCACTTCCATGCTGTATCATGACACAGAAGTGACCTGGATTCTTGAAAGTTATGTCAGCAGAGTGCAAGCTCTGGAAGGTCCTCCAACCAAGCTAGAAAGGCTTCCAGTTCAGGCCCTGTGATAGTGTCATCACCATGAGGACCAGCCTACCTAAGTTCTGGAAGGCTTATCATCAGAATACCAGCCATCAGGTGATAAGATTTTTGACCACAGCAACTCATGAAACCATCTACTAAACATGAAGGAGTTGAGTGATGGGTGTACCCACATTGATGAAATCACAGCTCTTTTGATGTACTGAAGAACAGTGTTCCATTACACAGATTTCTCATTCATCTACCAGTCCTGTCAAAAGGCTGCCTTTAGGGATTAGCAAAACTGAAAATATACCATTTTTCACCTAAATAGATTGTTTTTAAAACTCATCCTCACAACACCCCTGTGAGATAGGCACATTTTACAGATGAGAAGACTGAGGCACAGCCAAGTTAAATGACTTGCTTAAAGTTCTACTGTGATTTAGTGGCAGAATAGTTATGTTGTTACCATCCAAGTTCATATGGATCAACAATAGAGTTCGTGAAGCTGGCTTTGATTTTTAATATGTATTTGAGTTACAAGTATCTAAACAAAGGATAAATTTTACAACTCTACAGAAGTCAATATATATTTTTTTAAAATAGAAAAACCTTAATTAAATTAAATCTGTGACCCTATGATCTTAAGTAAAAAAACCCACAAAATTCCTAAAATACTCTTTATGTTCCATTAGTCATCTACTAGATTGGTTTAGAATTTGGACAGTGTTCTTGAAAAAGAAAATAAAACAAAACAAAGAAAGCCAGCAAACAAAAATGATGGTAAACTCCCACCACACTATTCAATTAACATTTACTGAGTGCCTAGGTATACGCCTCTGACTCACCTAAATTCACAAGGTGTATATGTCAAAAATAAATTATTTTTAAAAACTCTAAGTTATAATTAAATAAGTAAATTCTACTATAATCCTAATTTCTCTTGAATAGGATTTTTTTTCAGCATTAGGAAATTGAAACATATCACTGTATAAAAATAAAGATAACCTGAGACCAGATTCTAGGTAATTAGGTTTCAGAATATAATTATTCCAAAATGTTATTCAGTAAGATACATTCAAACAACATAATTCACTATGATTTTACTCAGCAGGTACAAAAAATAAATCACATGTCATTTAACATACTTAACTTTTTAGCAACTTTTTCATTTCAGTAAATTTATCTTGATTTGTTGGATTATTTAAAAGGAAGAGTAGTATCTGTTCATGTTTTTCCACCTGTGGGTATAAATGACAAAATTATAATCACTATTACTAAAAACTTATAAAGTTCTTCTTCACTTTAGTGGGATTTAACTTACTTGTTTCCTTAACTCTATGCAGCAACAATTAGTCTGCCCTATAAGGAAATAAAAGAAACTATTAGCAAACCAATAAAATGTGCTATAATGACAAAAATAAAATACTCTGAACACAAACATCTTTCACATCAACTATTTCTACATTTAAAAAAAATTGTGAGAGGTATCCAACTGAATTTTACTAACAAGCTAAAAGTAAAATTTTAAGTTTGGGGGAAAATTACCTTTATTCAAAACACTTTGAGTTTTAGTTGTGATGTGCTTCGCCAGACCTTCCATCACTAGCTTATCAGCTATGTTAATAGTACCATTTTCAGAACATTTTTCAACAGACACTGCATGGACATTCTTAATGATTCCTTTTACTGAAACCATGACATTCTGATTCAACATGAGTTTTTTTAATTGCTCTATTACTAATGGAGACCATCCCCCATCCAATTCCATTATTCCTGGAAAAAAATTATTTATAATAATTAGTTGAAAAAAATGACAGTATTTCTACATCCTCTTATTCTGTGAGGCATAATCTTAATTATAAAAGTGATGAAACTGGAGTAATTTTCTGGATCTACTAATGAAGGTCAAAATAAATTTATATATTTTCAGCTGGATTTATAAAACTGCCTCCATGTACTATTTTCCTAGGAAAGAGAATTTTCATAATAAATCTGGCTCCTCTCAAAAAAAAAAGTCTGTAGTATGAACCAGTCTAATCTCATCTAGTTGGATCTATAATTGTGATGTCAAAAAAATAATGGCCTTTACTCCTGTGCATTAAATAAAAAACCTTATTAGTCTCATTCAAATGTTCACTGACAAGGAGAGTACATTATTAAACAGATGGAGGTACATACTTTATTTGTAACATTAACACTTAGGAGGCTGTAAGGTTAGAAGAACATCAGTTCTGACATGTCAACAATGTAGGACAAATCTATAAACAAATTTGCATTTGGAAAATAATTACTACAACTTTACCTTCAAATGAGCACCTAATTATTTGAAAAGGAAGTTCCAGGTAGCTGGTGGTGATTGGCTGAACTCGAGAAAAAGGCAAAGTTTCAATGTTTCCATAGTCAGCATAGAGTACTTTTACTTCAGATTCTGAGACCTTCAGAATGACAGCACGGTACCAATAATTGTCACCTAAAAGATGAGACCTCAAATAAGAAATTACATTTAATGTTCTCATTCCTTGAAAACTGGCCAATAATAATTTTAAATCACTCAATAAATTTCCATCCACACATATGAAGAAAGGAGAAATATTTCCTTACTCTTAACTTACCACACTAAAATGATTTCATCCTCTGTTACGTTACCAAAATTATAGCCTGCTATGGCAGACAATGGGAAGTTGAGCCAATAGGCATACCAGACTATTTGCCTCCTGAAGTTTGAGAGATTAGCCAATCTCTATTCTTCTCTCCAAATAAATCTATAGCTCAGAAGTTTAAAATTTACACTTTCATGTATTTTCATTTTTAAAAAACAAATTTAAGCATAACAATTATGGGCTTCTATTGTTATTAAACCACCAGGTTTTAAAAAAAAAAAATCAGCATTTTATACAATAACACAAAATACAGCCAACAATGTTGTAATTTAGAATATGCTATCCACTTATTTAAAAGAACAGCATCACTTTGATTGTCATGCTACAGCATTTGAGAAACCTAATACATCTGCCCACGTAAACATGACTATTTGGGTTTGTTTATATATCTCTACCCTTTCATTCTTTTAAAATCAGATCAACTGCTTTCCATTGTACACTGTATGACTAGGAACATCTTTCATTGTTTACATGCATGTAACACCTTCATATACAAATATGACATTTCTCATCTACCACAAGTAGGGCATGGACAAACTGTGTTTCTACAAGTGTTGATGGGTTTGTACAAATCACCTTATGTTCTTGCCCAACTTCCAATTGTGACCAAAGGCACAGGTTTCTGCAACAGCTAGCCACAAAACAGACAAGTTTTTTCATACACTAGAACAACACCCATGACCTTGGCCTTGTTAACACTCTTGTAAACAATCTAGCTATAAGTCGATGGACACAGAGCCCCTTACCTTTAGGAGCTTAGCACTTAAAATATTCCAAATCTCTAGTTACATATATAAATAAACATATAGTTACTGCTTTAATGGAAAGATCCTTACTTGTAAATCTGGCACAGCATACATCTCCAATTCTTGGTTTAAAGAGTATTGTATTTTTCTGAGAGTTGCAATGTTCTGTTAATTTAACTGTCATCAAATTCAATTTTTCTTGGTCTGCTTAAAATATATAAAAAGTTATTCTGTGAGCAGCTTTAGCTTGTACACACTACATCTTAATCAAAATTAATAGGAATAGCAGGTTAATCCATTATTTCAAGTGTATTCAGAAAAAAATACATGTGTGTATGTATATTGTTCTCTGCAGTTTTTTTTTTTTTTTAAAGATATTCATTCTTATTTTGACTTCTGTTACTTGCAGGAGTGTCAGAATTCTTGGTCCCTAGATTTTTTGGTATAATTCTTTATACAAAGTTAACATCAATATTAGTTAAAAGGATGAAGTCAGGTAAAAAAGCAAATTTTAGCTTTCATCATGCTTCTAAACTTAAATTATTAAAAAAAAAAAATAAGACCTTAGGGGTGGCTAGGTGGCGCAGTGAATAGAGCACTGGCCCTGGAGTCAGGAGGACCTGAGTTCAAATCCAGCCTTAGACACTTAATACAAAAAAAAAAAACCCACACACACACAAAAAAACGAGTCGTGTGACCTTGGGCAAGTCACTTAACCCCAACTGCCCTACCTTCCCCCTCCAAAAAGCATTAAAATTTTAAAAGCAACTTCATACAACTTAGATCTGTCTGACTGCTGTTGATAATTAGTTATCTCATAATCAAATACTGAAGTCTTCCAAACATTAATTTCCATGCAAAAAGTAGAAAAGTATGAGCAGTAGTAAAATTTTTATGGCTAATTTGGAAAACATCGACTTGAAACACCCAGATACAATAGAACCTTGATTAATCAGGATTCTTAGGCAAATGTTTTTTGATTAATCAGAAAATCCTTTCCATTTTAACCCTCATTGCTGAAAATATTTTTGATATGCACCAGCCTTTCTTAGCACACGGAACATAATTTAAAGTTTCTCTGATGAATTGGGCTTTCTGAACATCATTACTATGCAATATCATAAATATACTACATAGAAACAAGGTTGATATGTTGACCCAGACACAACCAGAAGAGTTTATTTTGCTCAATTTTGTAAACTAAATTACTGACAGGGAAATCATAGGCAAATTTCTCTTCTAAAAATCCAAGGCACAGCAAAATTATAAGTAAGGAATACAAAATAACTCAGGTTTCACTACATGTCTGTGTGCCTGCGCATGTATAAAATTTTAAGCAAACTTTCAAAAACACTAGCCATCAAAATTTAGTTTCTTACCTCTACTCTCATTTGGCAATGCATAAAACAAGCCTGGGCTTATTATTTCCAGTATGCAAGCTGGTACAATTTCATCAACTGGAAATTCTACTGTCTTCCACTGCTCAGGAGAAGAGGTAGCTAATAGAATACAAAATGTAGTTCTTGTAATTAAATCTATATAAAATGAGATTAAGAATACAATTTATCCAAGTGCAGTTATTAAATGCTTAATGGCAAACATTTTGATAAGTACTAAGAATGCAAAGAAAAAAGACTAAAATTATTCTATTCTGCCCTTAAGGAGTTATGTTCTAGTGAGGAAGACAACATGTACATTAAAAGCTACATGGAATACTATCTGCCTCTAGATTGAGAGCTGACAGACTCAGGGAACACTGACACGTATTTTCCTTGCTTCCTTGGGGCAGGGGTGGGGATATGATGAATGCTGGAATTTATTTTTCCTGACTATACACATTTGTAATGGGTTTTGTATTTCTTTCCTTCCAAATAGGTAGGGAAAGGAGAGAAAAGAGGGAGAGAATTTGAAAGTAAAAATTAAAGAAAACTAACTAAAAAACAGTATATGGAAGATATATACCAGAAGAGGTACAAAGTAACAGACAGGAAGGCAACAGGAAATAGAAGGGCCAAGAAAGACTTTCTGGGGGAAAAAAAAAAAGACTTTCTTCAGAAAGCAGTATTTAGCTGAGCCCTGAAAAAAGTCAGGAGTTAAGCTAGTACAAAGGCATAGATGTGGAAGGCAAAGCATCCTGTGTGAGAAACAAGTAGGGCAGAATGGCTGGAATGTAGAGTTTGTGGAGATGAATTAGTTTGAGTGGTGGTGGTGGTAATGAAGATCTTCTCTTCCCCTTCCCCTTAATAAACCTGGGGGAATTTGAAGACCTTCCCTAATTTGAAGATTTTCCTTGCCCCCTAATAGGCTGAATGTAATCACATGGAGCCTGTAGTGGGAGGAGTTTGCTGAAGGGTGGAGCAGAGCCCACAGGAAGCTGGGAGTCAGAGCAGTTAGAGACAGAGGGAAGAGAGGACATACCCGAGGGAGACAGTTAGGCTTCTGAGTAAATATTGGTTTGTGGGAAGGCTAAAGGATGGTATAGCTTCATGCTGTGTTATGGCTTATTAACTTGTTTGCTACTATGATGGATTCGGCTTTCTGGTGTCTGAATAAATGTTTTGCTTCTGTCTTCTATATGCACAGTCTGTTATATTCTGGATTGAGCACTATGCCAGCATATTTACAGTCACCATTGGCACTGTGAATATTGTGTTGGTGCTACAAGGGGTTGGAAGCAGGAAAAGAAAGGATGAGTTCAACATATCCCTACATGATGTCCAATCACAATATCCATGGGGCCCATCTCCTTGCCAAGGCAAGCTCCTCAATATAACAGACTGTGCATCACTGAATAAGGGATCTCATTCCATTCCATTTTTCCAACAGACTGATGCCCTGTTTCACCCCCATTCTCTCACCTATCTTTAATCTCTCCCAGTCTCTTGTATGTTTCCTTATGGCTTACAGTCATAACCATGTCTCCCTCATCCTCAAAAAGAGCCTCACTTCACTTGATTCATCCATCTCCAGTAGTATCATCCTCTATTCCTCCTCTCTTTTATGGCTAAACTCTTTGACAAATCATTATGCGATCAATTTCTCCATTTCCTTTACTCTCCTCCTCTTAACTCTTTGCAGTCTGGCTTCTGACCTTTCCATCCAACTGAAACGTTTTTCTCTAAAGTTAGCAATGAATTATTAATTGTAAAATCTAACGGCCTTTTCTCAATCCTTATTCTTCTCGACCTCTCTGCAGCCCATGACACTGTCAGTCTCCTTCATTTACATGATACTCTATTATCTCTAGGTTTACTCTCTCCCGATTCTCCTTTTGTCTGACGATCTCCTTGGTTTCCTTTTGCTTCATCTTTTCCAAGTGATGATCACTAATATTCCCTGTCAAGGTTCTGTCTTAGACCCTCTTCTTCTATACTATTTTTACTTGGTAATCTCATCAGTTTCCATAATTTCAATCATCTCTCTAAAAATGATTTTCAGATATATTTCTCCAGCCCTAACCTTTCTCTTCACCTTCAGTATCACATATCCAACATGGATATCTCAAAGTGGATGTCCCATAGACATCTTAAACTCAACATGTTCAAAATTGAATGTATTATCTTTCCCCCGAAAGAGTTCCTTCATCCTAAATTTCCTATTACTTACTGTCAAAGGTACCCTGCTGGCCTCATGATCACCTAAGCTTGAACCCATCCTCAACTCCTTTTCCTCTCACCCACCATATCCAATCAGGTGCCATGTCCTGTTGTTTCTAGCTCTGTAACAAGTCTTGTATATACCCCCTTTCTGCCTCTGACACTTCCACTAGGCTAGTGAAGACCCTCATCTCATGCTTGGAATAGTACAATAGTGTCTGGGTTGGTCTTCCTGTCTCTAGTCTCTACTGACTCCAGCCGATCCTTCACTCAATTGTCAAACTGATGTTCCTAAAGCACAAGTCTGACTGTTCCCCCTTTGCCTCCATTCAGTAAACTCTAGTGGATTCCCTAATGCCACTGTGATAAATATAAAATCCTCTATTTTGTTTTTAAAATCCACCATAACCTAAGCTCTTCTCACCTTTCAGTCTTCTTATATGTTACTCTCACCCCTCTGGTATTAAGTGATCCAATAATATTTGCTTTTCTTCAAATATGAAATTAATCTATGTCCCAAATTTAGGAATTTTCACTGGCTATTCCTGAAGCCTGGAATTCTGTTATTTCTGCCTCCTAGCTGCCCTAGCTAAACTCCCACCTAAGAATAAGAACACTTTCTTAGTCCTTAATCTTAGTGCCTTTACTCTGAGATCATCTCTTATATATCCTGTACATATCCTATTTATTCATAGTTGTTTGCATGCTCTCTCCCCATTAGACTGTGAGTTCCTTGATAACAAGAACTGGGTGTTTTGTTTTTTTTTAACTTTTCTTTGTATCCCAGTGCTTAACACAATGCCTGGCACCTAGCAGGTGCTTAATAAATGCTTGATGACTGGAGGAATGGATATATAGATCTGGGATGAAGATTGAATCCATGGGAGCTGATGAGATAATCAAATGAGAATATATAGACAAAGAAAAGAAGGCCTAGGACAAAGCCTTCAGTGAAGATCCATAGCTAGGGAGGGTGACATGGGTGAAAATGTAATGGGGTGGCTAGGCAGCTCAGTGAATAGAGCACTGGCCCTGGAACCAGGAGGACCTGAGTTCAAATCCAGCCTCAGACACTTAACACTTACTAGCCATGTGACCCTGGGCAAGTCACTTAACCCCAACTGCCTTGCCTTCCCTCTCTCTAAAAAAAGAATCCCTGTCAAAGATTAAATGATCACATAAAAAAAAAATGTAGCAAGTAAGAAGAATGATAAATGGTCAAACAGGCATAGGAGGAGAACTACAAGAGTTTAGTGTCACAAAAACCCAGAAAGAAGAAATGCTCAACATTATAAAATGCTATCAAGAATGATGAGATTTTAAAAAGGTCCTAAGATTTGGTAATTAAGAAGAGTTCACTGGTAAATCTGAAGAAAGTAGTTTTAGATGAGTGGTAGATCAGAAGCCATATTGCAGACAATTTAGCAGTGAATGAGAGAAGCAGTGATGGAACTCACCACTTCTAGCAGATGGCTTTTTTAAGGTTAGCTGAAAAAGGAAAGGGATATTAGATGATTGTCTTGTGGGGACAGTAGTCTACTAAGCATAAAAAAATTCATTATTCAAATACCATGAGAATCAGTTTTTAGTTCATGATTCTGAGGGCCTGTATCACCATTGTAAGTATCAATAACTGCTATTTGGTACTGTAAAAAAACTCTGGTTATCTGAGCATTTTGGTTTTCCATATAAACAGAAGTTTACCACATTAGTATTTGTTAATCCTATCCATAGCAGAAAAATAGATTTTATTTGGTACATTCAAGTTTCTGGACCTTTATACACTGAAAATTTTAATTCAGGTTAAAATACTTTAGTTTTTCAAAAACAGAATTTAGGAAATTTAATTCTTAACCTCCATAATTCAATGCCATGTTCTGACAAACAAGTGACTCTAGGTTCTCAAAGACTATTTCAGCAGAACACAAACTAGGCAGATTCTATTATGCTGAAAAGGCACTGAGTTCTGTCCCAATGATGGACTATTTCTACTGTAACTGAAGTCAACTCCAACCCTCTCTAATAACTAATGCCTCTCATTCACTAATCCTCCATTTTACTTTGTATCTCTTTTGCATATATGCATGTTTGCCCCATTAGACTATGAGCTCCACGAGGACATTTGTTTCACTTTTATCTTTCTATTCTCAGCACCCAGTACAGTGCTTTGTAGATAGTCATAGTAAGAGAGCAAATATTAGACAGATAGAGTATAAGAGAATGAGTAAAAGAAGGTAAGAGACATCCATATGTAAGGAGTCTCTTCTATAAAATTATGGGTGTGTGTAGCTTTATAATTGTATAAGACCCATGAAGAAGATAAATATAATAATGTATTTCTTTTTTCTTTTTAAAGAACCAACCACAGGCAAAGCCCCCCCAGTCCTAAGCAACTGGCATACCCAGAAATTCCTAAGTCTGAGAAGAATAAAGTAGAGACACTATTTCAAAAGAAAAGTATAAAAGGGTAGAGATAACACAGTTGGATCGTATCAATTCTTTCTCCAAATACTTGTGCTTTCCATGAGGCCCAAGAGATGTGTCCTCTGGAACAGTAATGTTAAATGCAAATAGAAACGGATCCCTGAGGGCTTTGTGTTCACTTAGAAAACCACAAGTTAACATTATCTATGTTGTATCATATTTTTACTTATTTTGATAAATATTTCTCAATTACATCTTGATTTGGTTCAGAGTTTGACAGCATTGCTCTGGAGAACATGAACAGGTAGATCTTGGGTCATCATAGGCAACGATGGCCTACTCTCATTAGGACAAGCCAACTATAGGACTTATATACACGCACAGACATACTAGGCTGTGTGTCATATTATTTCTGTGCTTTCCATTCTGTTTATATGGAAAACCAAAATGCTCAGAAAAAAATAGTATCTAGCTATGGTATAGATCTCAAAAGTAATAGTGATTACTCTATTCACCTTAGGGGAGGGCAGTACTTATCACTGCCCAGATGCTATTAATAAGACTCTATTTTAAAACAAGATGGTAACCTTGTGGAATTATTGCATTTGAGAAGAAGTCAAGCACTTATTAGCTGCCTATATGCCAGACAATTATGACTTGTGCAGTGACTAGAAAGAACTAGAGAGGGTGTGTGTGTGTGTTTGTGTGTGAAACCAACAATCATTAACCATCACAAACAAAAAGAATAGGAAAGAGAACCATAAAAGAAATTATGATCTGTTCCCACATACAATGGTTGACACACATACCTTCACATTACCCCCTCTCCCCCAAAGAAAGGAGAGATAATACCTCAGGAAAAAAGTATAAAAGGACAGAAATAGCAATGCTGGACTGTACTCCTTTTTTCTCCAAATGCTTATGCTTTTACATCAGGCCCAGGAGATATATGTGTATATGTGTGTGTGTGTGTGTGTGTGTGTATGTGTATATACATGCAGAGATCTAAAGATATGTAAACTTAAGCAAGTACTATCAAATTCCTTTATTGTTTTACTCTTTCTGTGCCTTCTCCTTCTCTTCCCTCCATACAACTTTTCTGAAATCATGCTTGAGAGCATCATTTTTGAGGTAACAAAGAAAGAAAAGCAAATAGGATCCAAACAATTATTTAGGCTGGAGGATGCCAATTCAAGGCATAAGCCAAGCAGGTCCAGTTAGAAGACCTCACTCTATTCAACACCCTTTAACAATCAATGGTCAATAGTAAGGATAGGGATAAGGTGCTGAAAGAGATTAACTCCAGGAAAACTGAAAGGAAAGGTCAAGATTCTCAACATCTGCCCTCATCATTTATGTCCTGAAGGGTTTAGATCTTGAATGGTTCTCTAAAAAGACTCGAACAGAGAACTCATTTAACCAACCTACATTTTTAAAAGTCATGTCAGAAGACAGAAGTAAGAAGATGATTACAAAAGCATGGCATTATCCTACTGGAATGTTAGTACTGTTAAAGCTCAGAACTAGCTGAGGCCAGAGAGGGAAGTTAAGGACAATAAAAAGTGATATTGTTTTTTAAATCTACATTGAGGGCAAAAGGAGGGATAGGATTGCTGATGGGGTAGAAGGGATGATGACTAATAAAGAAAACTCACTTAAGCTTCTTTTCTCTAACAAGAAAGATCTTTGGCCTAGAAAGAAAAGAAAAATGACTAATAGGGAATCAATGTCCAAAGTAAATAGGGAGATAATAATAAAGCATTTAAATGCCCCTGGTGAGTTTAAGGCCCTATCTTAGATGATCTGTATCTTAGATGAACTGAAAGAACTAGGGAATTACAACATTAACCTAGAACGGTCATTATAGGCACCAGAGAGTAAGCAGAGGCAGAATCTTTGCTGAACCATGTTTCTGATATCTAAAAGATCATGGAGAAAGTAAGAGACCTGTGAGATTGGAGAAGTGCAAATGTCTTAACTGTCAAAACAGTATAATGGAATGAACTCTACAACCTAAAGCCAATCAGTCTGATTTCAATTTCAAGAAAAATTCTAGAATGCATTCCCAAACAGGCTTCCCCTATTACTGGAGAGGGCAACACCATCTTCCCAGTACTGTAGGCTTGAAACTTAGGTGTCATCCTTGATTCCTCACTATCTCTCACTCTCATATCCAATCTGTTGCCAAGGTCCATCATTTCACCTTTGTAACATCTCTTGAATATGAGATTCAAGCCCATTCTCTCTCTTCTGATATTCTGATATTGTTACAACTTTGGGACAGGTTCTCATTATCTCATGGTTAAATTACTTGAAATAGCTTGCTTGCTAGTAGGTCTGCCTGCCTCAAGTTTGTCCTTACTCTAATCCATCCTCCATTCTGCCATCAAAGTGATTTTCCCAAAATACAAAGTCTGGCCAAGTCACTCCTTGCCCCCATTCAATAAACTCCATTGGTTCCCTATAATCTCCAGGATCAAATAGAAAACAATCTATTTAGTATGTGAAGTCCTTTATAAACTAGTCCCTTTTTACCTTTCCACTTTGACAGGCTAGAAGACTGGGATCAAATAAGATGAAAGTAAGTAAATCCAAATAAAAATATAATTAAGATTTTTTTAAAAAATCAACATTACAAGTACAATTAGGAGAAGCATGGCTTGACAGAAGTCCATCTAGAAAAGGATCTGAAATTTCAATTGACACCAAGTTCAGTATGTGTCAAACATTCTGATATGGCTGCTAAGAAAACCAAATGTTATCTTTGGGTGTAGTAAGAGAGACATGACATGCTGGAATATGTGTTAGCCTCATTGTACCCTATTCAGATATGTCCATACCTAGAGTGTCATGTTCAGTTCTGGGCACATTTTTAAAAGGACATTAATATGCTAGGGAGTAGCCAGAAAAAGACAACTGAAATAGTGAAAGGCTACAAGTTCATCAAATATCAAGATTAACTGAGGGAATTGGAGATTGTTTAGACTTGGGATAACAAGACTGGAATGGTGGTAGGGGGAATAAAGGTACTGTCTTCAAGTATTTAAAAAGGTATTGAGGCGAGGGTAGTTAAAAGCAAACACTTTTGAAAAGGGATAGGGTCAAAGAAGAAAATAGAGTAAGTGGGGGGGGGTGGGATAGGATGGAGGGAATTACAGTTAGTCTTTCACAATAAAACTACCATGGAAATGTTTTGTGTAACTACATATGTACAACCTATATTGAATTGCTTATCTTCCCAGTAGGGGAAGGTGAGGAGGGAAGAAGGGAAAAAATCTGGAATGCAAAGTTTTAAAAACACATGTTAAAAAAAATGCTTTTTACATGCAACTGGGAAATAATATATGCAGGCACTGAGGTATAGAAATCCATCTTGCCCTACTAGAAAGTTAAGAGGAGGGGTGGATGAGGGAGTATATAAGAGAGAACAGATTGGGGGAAGGGGTATTCAGTAGGCTCACTATTTTGGGGTGGGGGTAGGGGAAAGATGGGGAAAAAATTGTAACTCAAAATGTTGTGGAAATCAATGTTGAAAATTAAAAACAAATAAATTGGGGGGAAAAAAGTATTGAAAGGTATTGGGATACTTCAGCTCGGCCCCAGAAGGCAGAATTAACAAGAGCAATGGGTATAAATTGAGAAGAGGCAAATTTAGATTTGTCATAAAGAAAAACTTCCTAACATACTGAGTCCTGATAGGGAAATCTAAGAAAAAGTCAGGGTGAGCTATTTTTCAGCCCATAGTATGAGAGAGAGAGGTTTGTAGGTACTAGAGATAGGGCACATAGCACTCCAGAGCCCATGAGAAAGACTGTGCATCAGTGCATAAGGAGGTCCCAGATCCATAATGATGGGATCAAGTGACAAATGACAACTCTATCAAGACCTATACATAGGGTGGCATTCTGGAGTACGAAGTGGTAGCAGGCCCTAGGGAATATGCTAAAAGAGGAACAAGCTCAGAAGCAAGTAGGAGTCATGAAGATCAGACCCCAGGAACAGAGTGGAATCTCTCAGCTTCCAGCCTAATCTGAAACCTGAAGATGAAAAAGCAGGACACAAGAATCCCAGGGGCGGCTAGGTGGCACAGTGAGTAGAGTGCTTGCCCTGGAGTCAGGAGGACGTGAGTTCAAATTTGGTCTCAGACACTTAACACACCAAAAAAATACTAACCGGGTGACCTTGGGCAAGTCACTTAACCCCAACTTCCCTACCTTCCCCCTTCCAAAAAAAAAAAAAAAAGGCGTCCGAGACCCATGGAGAGACTGCAGTTCTGTCACTCTGAATCAGTAGTTTCCTAGCTAGTTGACAGCCCAACATCAGTTTATTGTTGCTGAAACCCAAATCCGGGTTAGGAACTTGAAGAACTTAGACCAAGGGGTTATCGACTAAACTTTGCTTTGGATCAAACCACTCTGAGAGTACTGAAAGCTTGAAGGTCCTCAGCATGAGCTGCCCTGACATCTAGAATTACACAACATTCAATACCCCAAGAAAGCATCTATAGGACTAATCCTGACTTTCCCTCTAGAAGAATGCAGAGCATGGAAGTATAACATGAAGTAAGCTGGAAGAACGAGCAAACAAAAAAAAAAATGCCACCACTATTATGGTATCAGGGATGCTCAAGACACAAACCTAGAAAGAAGAGAACCACTTCAAAACATCTATAAGCACACCTAACCCCCCCCCCCCAAAAAAACCAACCAAAAAAACCCACTGTGGGCACCAATTTAACCAGAATTTCCAGAAGAGATGAAATAAAGAGTTAAAATGAAAGGAGAACACTATGGAAGAAGTTATAGTATGTAAATGAACATTATTGGTGCTGTAAGCAATGATCAAAGGAATGATTTCAGAGCTGATACAGAGTAAACTAAACAGTACCAAAATAATTTATGCAATTAAATAACATGGTAAAAACATACAACAATGAAAGCCTTAGGAATTCTGATCAGTATAATGACCAATCAAAATTCCAGAAGACAAATGATGAAACATGCTTCCGGATTTCTGAGCGAGAGGTGAAGGATTAAGCACAGAATGAGACCTTTTCTTGATATGACCAACATGGGCATTTGTTTTGTTTCACTACAAACAGGTGCGATACAGGTTTTTTTTTTTTCCTTTCTCAATGCAAGCTGAGAAGAGAAGGCGTTAGGGTACGAAGGCAGACTTGCTTTTTAAAAAAAATGAAATATGATTTTAAAAAGTTTAAAGAAAGACAATGCAGGGATAAATTGGTTCTATTTTGAGGGTTTTCAAAAGGGAAAGAAGGAGAAAGAATGGCAAAAGGAATATAATGGTGAATAAAGGAGGAAAAAAGGAAATGGAACTTGATATTCTTCATAATTATGATGCATTAGAAAAATGAATTTATGAATTGGAAAAATGAGGACTGAACAGACTCATAGACTTTGGTGTAGAAAATACATTAAGAGGGAAACATGTCAGGAAAGGCACAGAAGGGGTTGAGGAGAATGACAGCAGGAATAGAAGAGTTATAGGCAAAACAAATGTCCTGATCTCAAAGGGAGAATTAATAGAAGGAAGAAAAAGCAAAGAATTGGAAATTAAGAGGATGCCTATGAAATAAGGAATGGCTGAACAAACTGTGGTATATGAATGTAACAAAATGAAAGCAATGAAAGTGGGGTCAATGAAAACAATGAAAGTGATGGTTTCTGAGAAATCTGGGCAGACTTGTATGAACTGCTGCTCAGTGAAGTGAGCAGAAACAGGAGAACAATTTATAAAAGTACCAAAAAAAAACATTTTGAAAGACTTAAAGAATTTGATCAAAGCAATGCCCAACCATGACTCCAGAGGTCCCATGGTGAAGGATGTTATGCAACTCATGACAGAGGAGATGGACACTTAGTGCAGAAAAATCGCATATTTTCAGGATATAGATTTGTTTTGCTTGACTCTGCTTATTTGTTACAAGGTGCTTCCCCACCTTGTTTTTTAATAGTAGAGGGAGTTAAGCAAAAGTGATGAGGGAAAAAACAGGACCATCAGAACATTTAAATGCTAGAGAAAAATGATATGAAATTCAGAAGAAAACCCATGCAAATGGGCCAGTTTTAAAAATAATGAGTTAAATTCAATACATAATTTTTTCAAAAAAGCAAAATGAAGTGGAGATTGACAGTTGATATGTTTAAGGATGGGGGAGGATTCCCAGTCCTATGTGGCAGTGTGGCAGGAGCCAGCAGACAGGGAGATACTGCAATTTAGAGGGGAAGAGAAGGCTGACATGCTTCCATAAAAGACAGGACTGGTAGGGATCAAGCGCTGATTAAGTCCTTGCCATCTGTCAGACATATCATGCATGCCAACACAAAAAGGAAATATTTATTTGTCCAGTTCTAACCTCTCTTTTGACCTCTCAGTATCACATCTCCAACTGCTCACTGGACATCTGGAAATGAATGTCCCTCAGACATGTTAATATCTTTCCCCACAAACTGTCCCTTTTTCCCAACTTTACTACCACTATCAAGGGTATCACAATTCTCTTAGTCACCCAGGCTTGCAATCCAGGGTCATTCTTGATTCCTCATTCTTTCTCATCTTCCATATCCAATCAGTTGCCAAATCTTGTTGTTTTAACCTTAGGGACATCAATCTGACATTGCTACCACCATAGTGCAAGTCCTCATGCCCTCATACTTGGACTGTGTCAAGACTCAGCTGTCAGATTGATCTTCCTAAAGCACGGGTCTGACCATGTCATCCCCTTATATAATAAACTCCTGGCTCTCTATTGTACCTTCCAAGATCAAATGTAAAATACTCATCTTTTAAAGCCCTCCAAAACTTGGCTCCTTCCTATCTTTACAGTCTTTTTACACCTTACTCCCCTCCATATATTTTGGGACTTACTGCTACTATCCTTAATATTCCTTAATGTTCATAACAAGAGGCATTTCATCACCTAACTCTATGTTTTAATATTGTTCCCCAGGACTGGAGTTTTCTCCCTCTCCTTGAGTCCACCTCCTGGCTTCCTCTTTTTTTTTTTTTTTTTTTTGCTTTTTGGAGGGGGGAGGGCAGGGCAATTGGGGTTAAATGACTTGCCCAAAGTCACACAGATAGTGTTAAATGTCTGAGGGCAAATTTGAACTCGGGTCCACCTGACTCCAGGGCTGGTGCTCTATTCACTCTGCCACCTAGCTGCCCCGACCTCCTGGCTTCCTTCAAGTCTTAGTTAAACTTCCACCTTTAAGAAGCCTTTCCTGACAACCCTTAATGTCAGTGCTATCCCTCTGGCATTATGTCCAATTTATCCGATATATCTCATTTGTAAATGTTGTTTACATGTTCTTTCCCCTATTAGACTCCTTGAGAGTAGGGATTATTTTGGTTTTGTTTTGCCTTTCTTGATATCCTCAGAACTTAGCACAGCAGCCAGCACAGAGCAGGCATATAAAATGCCTGTATATCTGAATTGATACAATCTGTTCTCAAGAAGTTTATATTCTGTCAAAGAAGACAACATGCAACCATAAGTAGATGGAAAATATATACAAGGTGATAGTGAGAGGGGAAACAGAAAAGGCCTTGAGCTAAGTTTTGAAGGAAACTGGAATTTTTGTCTTCAGAGGTCATATGAATACAATAAAGAACAGCCACCATCTAGAATAGCAAAGAGCTATAGCCAACATTATACACAGAGGCAAATGGCAGAACAGAAAATAATTACGTATCTTTAAATTCAAACTAGAGAAGAGATTGGTCAAATTTAAAACACAGGCATACCTGACATAGCCAACTCAACCCCATAAAAATTACAACACAAGTTATCTAGATACTTTAGAAAATAATCTATATATTACAATATAATTTCTTTAAATATCAAACTCCCCTAGTATAGGATTTGATTTTCTAAAAAATTAATCAATACGAACTTTTCAGCAATAAATTTTCTGCACAAAATAGTATTAAACAAGAAACAGGATGGCCTAGTAAGTGCTGGACCTGGAGTTGGGAGGAACTGGATTAAAATTCTGAGTGATACATGAGCTATGCTGACCATCAGCAAATCATTCAGCCTTCTGGAACTTAAGTCTCCTTATCCATAAAGTGGAGATAATATCTCAAGTGCTCATCTCCAAGTCATTATAATTGAATTGGCAACAGAACTAGCCTTGAAGGCAGGCAGACCTGGGTTCTGATTCTAATTCTGACACTTGTACTGTGTGACAAAAGGAAAGTCATTTAAGCTCTTCATGTTGTAGGTAACTCTACAGGACTCTAAGTTGTAGAGAAGACACCAACCTGTATAAATAGAGGAAATTTCCTTACCAGGGAGTTTCCTGTAACAATGAAATCTCAGGTTCAGTCCCTATGTGTGTACATTTTCAAGTGCTGTATAAATTAACATTAGCTATTATCATGCCTTGTAAGGAAAGCTATATTAGAAATGTATATAATATTCTTGTGGTTGTGCAGTCATGTCCAAACCCCATTCAGAGTTTTCTTGGGCAAAAATTCTGGAGTGGTTTGCCATTTCCTTCTCCAGCTCATTTGACAAATGAGGAAATAGAGGCAAAAAGGGTTAAGTGACTTGTCCCAGGTCACACAGCTATTAAGTATCTGAGGCCAAATCTGAACTCTAGTCTTCCTGACTCCAGGTCCAACACTGTATTCCCTGCATCACCTAGCTGCCCCATATATGGTATTAGTTTTCAACAAAGTGGCTTCCTAGAGCATTTCAACAGTTAATAGGTACTGACAATATCATTGAGGAACCAATACATAATTCATTTTCTGAAAGGTCACATACAAGGTTCTAAATTAAACAAAGCACAACGTTTTATATACAATATATACTCAACAGACGTTCAACGAATTAAATTGCTATTGGAAAATTATGTCAACTTGAAGAGTAAATCCTAAGATCTATACTTATAACAAAATGTTTTATTACAACAAATAACATTTATAAATGAAATCTTACCTTGAAGCACATCAGGATCAAATGGCAAGTCAATTTTACTAACAGATTTATCATTTTCTTTATCTTTACACGGTGGTTCGTTTTTTAAAACCAAATGTTCATCAATAAGTATATCACTTATAATTTTTGGATAAGCAGTAGAAAGGTCAGTGAGTTCAACTCCAGCACCACTGTCTGTGAGATCCACTACTTTGGCCTGAAGTTTTATCCCTGCAACACACATCTGAAATCTTGCTGTGGCTTCTTCACTCCAATGCTTGTTTCTAGGTTTTATATCTGGAAAACAACAATTTCATTAATACAATTTCCAAGAGAAATTATCTTTTCATCATCTATTAGTCCATCATATGTTCTACTTAAGGTCTTTGGTCCCCTTCTTGCTCAGGTTAGGTAAACAATATTCAATCAATTGTGCCTTTTATCCCTAACCATAAAAGCTACATTTCCAAAATCCACTCTTAAAATCATACATTTATAAAACTAAAAAACGAAATTCTGCTTTAGGATCTTTCTAATTTGGAAATTCATTTCAGAAATTAAAAACATTCCTTCAAATACCACATCAATGTTACTAAGTGATGATGACACACATGTAAGATTTCAAAAAGTTTTAAAATCATGATAGCTACAATTGTCAAAAGATACTTTCTTATTTCTATGGCTAAATTTAATATTATTTATCTTCTACCCAAATGATTTTAAAATACTCAGTTTATTCAAAATTACTTTTCTTTGGAATTGGTGTGACTATTTGAGCCAGTATTTAAAAAACACACAATTTCTTAAGATTTCATGATAGGAAGTAGTATTTTCCATTGTAATAGAAGCATCTGAACAACAACAACAAAATGAAATGTGATGTCTTTATATTTAATATTGTTTAATGATCAGAGCTTTCTGAGTATTTTTATTATTAAAATAATTTTATATTCCCCAACATACCTACTAGCCAGCATCGGATTCCTTGAAATGGAAGTTTTAAGAACTTGGATGACATCTTTCTAAGTTTATCTGTAGTAACCTCTTCAACGTTTCCATAATCCACAAAGTGCACTTTAACAGTGGCATTTGGTAGTATTTCCTTTACTAAAGCACGATACCAATTACCATCACCTGGATAAATTTAAGTACATTCAACATGTCACTTACTGACGGCAGTGTGTAGGTTAGCCCTCTGTGTTAAATGTACACTTATGTGCTCTCATTGCTACTGGACTCAAATCATTTGCTGCTGTTTTTCAGTCACTTTTCAATCATGTCCAACTCTTCATGACTTCATTTGGGATTTTCTTTGCAAAGATTCTAGAATGATTTGCCATTTCCTTCTCCAGCTCATTTTACAGATGAGGAAACTGAGACAAACAGGGTTAAGTGACTTTCCCAGGGTCACACAGCTAGTAAGTGTCTGAGGCCTGATTTGAATTCAGGAATATGAATCTTCCTGACTTCAAGCCTGACACTCTATCCACTATGCCACCTAGCTGCCCTTTAGATAATCATTAGCTCTACTCTCTTAGGGGACTACTGGCTATTCTGGGAAAGCATTTTTACATAAGATAAAGGTGATATACACAATCTACCCACTAAACAAATATTAAGCTGTAGTTAATGATTTATAAGCTTGATTAAAATCATGAACATGATAATTAATTTGCAATAATTTACCTTTATTATTATTGATCTCAGAACCTGTTTTATGTGACATAAACAATAAAATAGCAAGCAAACTCATTCCTAAACTCAACTTTCATTTGGAACATTTCCTTTTTTTGTCTCACCAGATTCTGTTTTTTTAGTCTTTCGTTTTTCTGGAACATTTTCAAAACAGCATTATAAGAGATGACTGCATGCATTTAAACTGCAAAAAACTGAATTTGCCTAGTCTTTCAACTAAAACTTATCCCTAAAGTAAAGGGTTTAGACAAGCGTTCTTAACATGGTACTCACGAAGTTAATATTTTAATAACTATTTAAATATAATTGGTTTCCGTTGTCATCTTACATATTTCATTTTATGTATTTAAAATAATTATTCTGAGGAGTCCATATACTTCACCATATGGGCAAAAAAGGTTCAAAGAACAAAAAGGTAAAGAACAACCTAGTTTAGCAGAAGGTCACATATCTTAACAGAGGTTCTAGAAGGAAAAAAACACTTAAATATATTCAACAAACTTATCTAAGAAAAGGAAATGTGATCTGAAGGTCCTTAGAAGAAATGAAAAGAAAAAAACATGTCAAAAGGAAAACACAACTTATGAACTAAAAAGAAAGGATACTTTTATTAAAAAGCAAAAAAGGTACAAAGAACAGAGGTTTTAATGAAGTCAAGAATACATCATGGGTGTCTTACCTGAAAAATAAGCGCAACAAAGCTCTCCAATTTCAGGTTTAAAATCAATGGGCATTTTTTGTTGGCAGTATTCTGCCAGAGACCCATTCACTTCATTTAACCCACTTAAGGCTGAAAACAGAAGATGAAAAAAATGCAGTCCTGAATAATATTTTACTTCATATATGAACAGAGGTAAAAAAAAATTTTTTTTAATTAGAAAAAATGCATTTTAAAAGAAAAAGTAAAACAAAATCTTAGTACTACTTAGAGATCCCAAGGTCATCTCAGTTTAAGTAAATTGTGTTTAATAATAATAGTAATACACTATATTGTAAAATAAACAAACACTTGCTGACTGAAAAACTCTATTCTGCTTTTACAGTTTTTCAGAGAAGCATTTCCATAATCTGTCTGAATAATCCATGTCAGTGAAATTCTAAAGGTAAAAAAAATTGTTATTCAGACAATTTTAAGTAGAATTCCATAACCAATTACAAATTCTTGAAATATTTTAGTCTATGATATAAGGAGATTGACTTACATGACCATAAAGGTGCTTCTAACTCTGAATTTTTTGTTCTATGTCACACTCTTGGTAAAAAATATATCAAATGCATCAAAATGCCATTTATTGTACACAAGACATAATCTTAACTCCTTAGCATGTCATTTAAGTCTTTCCCTCCAAAGTCCTTAAGCCAATCTGTCTTTCTAGATTTATCACTTATCATCTGCTCAAACTCTTTTGTCCACCCAAACTGGCCTCATTTCAGTCCATCACAGAATCTGTGACTTCGTCAACATGGGTAATTTCTTCCAGCGATGCAGACTACAACCCACCCATGCCCGCTGAATCTATATTACATCCACACATGTCCACTTATAAATTCACTATGTTCTCTCAACAAAGTGAGAGGAACGCTGGAGCAGGGAAGCTGCCCGCTGAGTGTACTTTGGTCTTGCCACATATTATTGTTATTGTCTAGTTGTGTCTGATGCTTTGTGAGCCCATCTGGGGTTTTTCTGGCAAAGATACTGGAGTGGTTTGCAATTTCCTTATCCAGCTACATTTTACAGATAAGGAACTGAGGCAAACAGGGTTAAATGACTTGCCCACGGTCACATAGCTATTAAGTGTCTGAGACTTGACCTGAACTCAGGAATTTGAGTTCTCCTGACTTCAGGCCCACATTCTATCCACTGTACCACCTAGCTTACCATATGACCAATCACATAAAAATATTTCACCCTTTCTTGTCCCGTTAATTTTCCATAAGATATTTCTTCCACCTGCAAAGAATTTTCCTTTATTTTTTCTTCTTGTATGGGAATCTAGTCTAGTCCAAGTATCTTCAATTCAACTAGAACCATCCATCAAACAGTTACAAATGTAGGATTACAATTGACAGTATCCTTCTATGTGGTTTCTTAACTTCAAATCCAAAACCCTGAAATCCCTGGTAATGTAACTGATGGAATTCCACTCATACCTCACTTTCTTTCAAGAAACTATTAACATGGGACCAGTCAGGTGCAATTTTGTGGCACTGCTTAGGAACCCACAAGATCTGAGTTCTATTCTCAATTCTGCTTCTTGTTGTCTCTATGACTTTGAGCAAACTCCATGGGGCTCAGTTTCCCATCCATAAATTAAAAAGGTCTACTGTATGATCTCTCAAGTCTCTCTTAGCTCTAACATTCTTATGAGTTAGGTCATAAAATTGAAGTTTATCTTACAGAATCAACATTTAGGAAAGAATTCATCAAGAATCCAAGTTACGTGGTGATTGATCTCTGCCAATGATTCCTTTTTTGAAACTTTGGGAGAATATTTAATATTTTTTCCTTGTAAAATATAAGATTGTTACTTAAAATTTGCTGGATTACTTAGAAATCTTTGGGAAAACAAATAGCAGAAGATGGGAAAGAGAAGCCAGGAAACTGCCTGAGCTCTCCTCAGATTTCTTAAGAAACATTAAATCAAGCCTATAAATGGGATTCTGGAGTAACAGAATCCACAAAAACAGAGTGAAACAATTTTCCAGCTTAAGATAACATGGAAGGACTTCAGGAAAGGTCTTACTGGGGTAAAAGAGAAGCATAGCCCAGCACAGACGGTGTCCACAGAAGCTAGCAGGAGGCTCTTAGCCACATTACAGATGAGCAACCAAGGCCCACTGCTGCTAATTCAGTAGGCTGAGGCTTTCAGCCCCAATGGAGAAGGCAAACTGTGAAACCTGGAACCCTGGCACAATAGTAACAACTTGGCCAGGCCACTCCAGTACAGTGGGCAAGCCACAAGCACCTGAGTCTCTGGCATGGAAGCCAGTCACCAGGCCCCTGGCCCGCAGTATAAGAAGCTTAGAACACTGTTCCCTGTGCCCCAGGAACAGAGCACAACTTTAAAAGCCACAAAATAAGCTGAAAAATAAGTAAGAAATGGAAAAGAGCCCTAACCACAGAAAGCTACTAAGATGACAGGGAAAATCAAAACAAACTCAGAAGAGAAGAACAATGTCAAAATGCCAGTATGTGAAGCTTCAAAGGGGAATACAAATTGGTCTCAAGCCCAAAAAGTCCTCTTGGAAGAGCTCAAAAGTATTTTAAAAATCATATAAGAGAGGTAGAAGAAAAACTGGGGAAAGAAATGAGAGGTATGCAGGAAAATTGTGGGAAAAAAAGTCAACAGCTTGGAAAAGGACAAAAATTGACTGAAAAAAACTACTCCTTTAAAAGCAGAACTGGCCAAATGGAAAAGGAAGCACAAAAGCTAACTGAAGAAAATAATTCTTTAAAATCAGAATTGGGTCAGGGTAAGCTAATGACTCAATGTGACATCAAGAATCAGTCAAACAAAATCAAAAGAATGAAAAAAAACAGAAGAAAATGTAAAATACCTCTTGGGAAAACAACTGATCTGTAAAATAGATTCAGGGGAGATAGTTTAAGAATTATTAGACTACTTGAAGGCCATGAGCAAAAAAAGAGCCTAGACAGCATTTTTCAAGAAATTATCAAGGAAAACTACCCTGATATCCTAGAGCCAGAGGGTAAAAGTCACTGAAAGAATCTACTGATTATGTCCTGAAAGAGATCCCCAAATGAAATCCAAGGAATATTACAGTCAAATACCATCAAGTCAAGAAAAAAATACTGCAAACAGCCAGAAAGAAACAATTCAAATATCAAGGAGCAAATATCAAGGAGCTATAGTTGGGATTACACAGGACTTAGCAGTTTCTATATTAAAGGATCAGAGGGGTTGGAATATGATATTATGGAAGGCAAGGGAGGATGGATTACAAGCAAGAATCAACTACCCAGGAAAACTGAACATAATCTTTCAGAGGAAAAGATGGACATTCAATGAAATAGGGAACTTTCAAACTTTCCTGATGAAAAGATCAGCACTGGATAGAAAATTCAATATTGAAATACAAGACTCAAGCATGAAAAGGTAACCAAGGGAAAAAAAAAATATGTTATTCAGTAAGATTAAATTGTTTATATCACTAAATGGGAAGATGATACTCATAACTCTTGAGAACTATATCTCTATTAGGGCAGTTAAAAGGAGTATACACAGAGGATATGGGTATAATTTGATTTTGATGTGAAGATATAAAAAAATTAAGGGGTGAAAAAAGGACTGTACAGAGAGAAGAGGAAAGGGGGAAGCAGAATAGGGTGAATTACATCACACGAAGAGGTATAAAAGACCTATTAACAGTAGAGGGAAAGAAAGGATGAGGGTGAGCATTGTTCGAACCTTATTCTCATTGGATTTGGCTCAAAGAAGGAATAACACACACACAGTTGGGTATAGAAATTTATCTTACCCTACAGGAAGTAGGAAGAGAATGGGGAAAGAAAAGGAAAAGGGAGGGGGATGACTGAAGGGAGGGCAGCAGGGATGGCAGAAGTAGGAGAAGAAAGGAGAAGGAAAAAGAGTGGGGCTGATAGAAAGGCAGACTGAGGGAGGTGGTGGTCAGAACTAAAACACTGGTGAGGATGGACAAGGTGAAAAGAGGGAGAAAAGCATAAATAAGGAGTAAAATTAGGATGGAGGGAAATACATAGTAATCATAACTGTGAATGTGTATGGGATTAACTTTCCCAAAAAAAAAAGTAAGATAGCAGAGTGCATTAAAAACAAGAATCCTACAATGTGTTGTTTACAAGAAACACATTTGAAGAAGAGAGATACACAAGAGTAAAGGTAAAAGGCTGGAGCAGAATATATTATGCTTTAGCCGAAGTAAAAAAATCCTAATCTCAGACAAAACAAAAGCAAAACCACATCTAATTAAGAGGTAACAAAGGAAACTACATCCTGTTAAAAGGTACCATAGACAATGAAGTAACATCAATACTAAACATATATACATCAAGTTGTAGAGCATTTGAATTCTTAGAGAAGAAATTAAGAGAGTGACATGAAGAAATAGACAACAAAATTATACTAGTGGGAGACCTCAGCCTCACCCTCTCAGAACTAGATAAATCTAACCATAAATTAAACAAGAAGATGGATAGAATTTTAGAAAAGGTAGATATGATAGACTTCTGGAGAAAACTGAATGGGGACAGAAAGGAATATACCTTTTCTTCAGTGGCACATGACACCTACACAAAAACTGACCATATTTTAGGCCATAAAAATCTCACAATCAAATGTAGAAATGCAGAAGTATTAAATGCATCCTTTTCAGATCATGATGCAATGAAAATTATACAAAGGGCCATAGAAAGACAGACTAAAAACTAACTGGAAACTAAATAATCTAATCCTAAAGAATGAGTGAGTCAAACAACAAATCATAGAAACAATCAATAATTTCATCAAAGAAAATGACAATAATGAGACAATATACTAAGGCTTATGGAACAATTCTTAGGGGAAATTTTATATCTCTAAATGCTTACATGAATAGAATAGAGAAAGAGATCAATGAATTGAGCATGCAACTAAAAAAGTTAGAAAAAGAATAAATTAAAAAACCCCAATTAACACCAAATTAGAGATTCTAAAAATCAAATGACAGTAAAAAAAACTGAAAGTAAGAAAACTATTGAACCAACAAACAAAACTAGGAGCTGATTTTATGAGAAAAAAAATAATAAAATAGATAAATCTTTGGTTCATTTGATTTAAATAAAGGAAGGAAGAAAATCAAATTACCATCATCAAAAATGAAAAGGGTGAAGTCACCACTAATGAAGAGGAAATCAAAGCAATAATTAGGAGATATTTTGCCCAACTGTATGCTAATGAATCTGACAATTTAAGTGAAATAGATGCTTATTTACAAGAACATAAATTGCCCAGATTAACAGAAGAGGAAATAAATTACTTAACCCATTTTAGAAAAAGAAATTGAACAAGCCATCAATGAAAAAATCTCCAGGGCCAGATGGATTCACAAGCAAATTCTACCAAACATTTGAAGAACAATTAATTACAATACTATATAAACTATTTGAAAAAATAGGTGAAGGAGTGCAATCAAATTCCCTTTATGACACAAGAAGCCAAAACAGAGAAAGAAAATTATAGAGCAATTTCCCTAATGAATATTGATTCAAAAAAATTAAATAAGATATTAGTAAATAGATTGAGGTGGGATTTACACAAGGAATGCAGGGCTGGTTCAATTATTAGGAAAACTCAGCATAACTGACAATACTGATAACAAAATTAACAGAAATCATATGATTATCTCAATAGATGCAGAAAAATCTTTTGACAAAACACAGCACCCATTCCTATTAAAAACACTAGAGAGGGCAGCTAGGTGGCACAGTGAATAGAGCACTGGCCCTAGAGTCAGGAGGACCTGAGTTCAAATCTGGTCTCAGACACTTAACACTTACTAGTTGCGTGACTTTGGGCAAGTCACTCAACCCCAACTGCCCTTCCAAAAAAAAAAAAAGCACTAGAGAACACATGAATAAACAAAGTCTTCCTTAAAATCTAAAACCATCAGCAAACATATGTAATGGAGATAAGCTAGAAGCATTCCCAGTAAGATCAAGGATACCCATTATCAACTGTTATTCAATATTGTACTAGACACGTTAGCTTCAGCAATAAGAGAACGAGAAGAAAAAGAAATTGAAGGAATTAGAATAGGCAATAAAGAAACAAAACTATTACTCACTACAGATGATATAGTGGTATACTTAGAGAATACTAAGGAATCGCCTAAAAAACTACATGAAACTATTAACAACTTTAGTAAAGTTGCAAGATATATAAAATAAGCCCACATCATCAGTATTTCTATACAGTCCCCCCCAAAAAAGCCCAGCAAGAAGAGAAAGAGAAATTACATTTTTTCTGGTTTTTTTTGCTTTTTGGAGGGGGAGAGGGCAGGGCAATTGGGGTTAAGTGATTTGCCCAAGGTCACACGGCTAGTAAGTATTAAGTGTCTGAAGCCGAATTTGAACTCAGGTCCTCCTGATTCCAGGGCTGGTGCTCTATTCACTGAGCCACCTAGCCACCCCAAGAGAAATTCCATTTAAAATAACTGTAGACAATATAAAATATTTGGGAGTCTACCTGCCAAGACAAACTCAGGAACTATATGAACATAATTACAAAACACTTTTTATACAAATAAAGTCAGATATAAACAACGGGAAAAATACCAATTGTTCCTGAGCTAATACAACAAAAACTACAATTATACCTAAATTAATTTACTTATTCAGTGCCATACCAAAATACCAAAAATTTATTTTATAGAGCTAGAAAAAATAATAACAAAATTCATCTGGAAGAATAAAAGGTCAAGAGTATCAGGGGAATTAATTTTTAAAAAAAGCAAAGGAAGGTGGCCTACCTATACCAGATCTAAAACTGTATTATAAAGCAACAATCATCAAAACTATGTGGCACTAGCTAAGAAATAGAGTGGTGGGTCAGTGGAATAGGTTAGGTACACAAAACACTGCAAGTAAATTATTATAGTAATCTACTGTTTGGTAAACCCAAAGACTCCAGTTTCTGGGTTAAGAACTCACTATCTGAGAAAAACTCCTGGGAAAATTTGAAAATAGTAGGGCAGAAACTAGGCATAGACCAACATCTCATGCCTTATACCAAGATAAGGTTGAAATGGGTACATGATTTAGACATAAAGGATGACACCATAAGCAAATTAGGAGAGCAAGGAATAGTTTACCTGTCAGATCTATGGGTACAGGAAGAATTTATGAACAAACAAGAGAGAACACTGTGAAATACAAAATGGGTAACTTTGATCACATAAAATTAAAATGTTTTACACAAACAAAACCAATGCAACCAAGAATAGAAGGAAAGCAGAAAGCTGGGAAACAATTTTTACAGCCAGTACTTCTGACAAAGAACTAATTTCTAAAATATATGGAGAAATGAATCAAATTTATAAGAATATAAGTCATCCTCCAACTGATAAAAGGTCAAAGGATATGAACAGGCAGTTTTCAGATGAAAAATTAAAGCTATCTATAGTCATATGAAAAGATGCTCTAAATCATTATTTATTAAAGAAATGCAAATTAAAACAACTCTCAGGTACCATATCACACCTATAAAAAAACTTGAATAATGTGACAAAAAAGGAAAATGATAAATGTTGAAGATGTGGGAAAATTGGAACACTAATGCAGTGTTAGTGAACTTGTGAACTGATGCAACCATTCTGAAGAGCAATTTGGAACTCTGCCCAAAAGGCTATAAAATTGTGTGTACCCTTTGATCTAGCAGTATCACTACTAGTTTTGTATCCCAAAGAGATCATTAAAAAAAAGGAAAAGGACCCACATGTACAAAAATTTTTACAGACAAATTTTTTTGCAGTGGCAAAGAACTGGAAATTGAGGAGCTGCCCATCATCTGGGGAATGGCTGAACAAGACTCATGATGGAAAATATTATCCACATCCAGAGAATAAACTATGGTGTCTCAATGCAGATCAAAGCATACTATTGTCTCTCTTTTTTTCTTTCTTGTGGTTTTTCCCTTTCATTCTGATTCTTCTTTCACAACATGACTAATATGGAAATATGTCTGATTTGACTGTACATAAGCCCAAACTTTTAAAACTATAATGAAAATTACTGCAGTTTATGTTCTAATATTTGCTGGAAAGGATTAGGAAGGCAGAAAATTCTACAAAAACTTTAGAAGATTCTCCAAACTAATTTAATATATTTCTTAGTACTCTGGGCAGGGAAAGGCAGAAAAAAAGTAGTAAGATTCAGAATTAAAATACTCAAGAAGCCAAAGACTTGTAAACTACACAGAAATCCCTTACCTATATATCCAGAATACTTTCATCAAAAAGAGAAACGTTAAGTTCTGGAAATGGAAAGTCCTAACTATAACAAAAATCAAGCTGATTAAGAAATTATTGGTTTCACAGAATCTCAGTCTTAAAAGGGACCTTAGAGGCTATACAGTTTAACATGTAGCAAATTAATCTCTTCTTATTAGTGCAAAGAGCCCTTGTCTCGGATAAGAGGGCCTGAGTTCAGATTCCATATCTGACGCTTTCAACCTATGTGACCTTGAGCAAATAACTTAACCTCCATGGAACTCTGTTTACTTCATTTGTAAGATAAGCTATTTTCCAAAAATTTTCAAACACATGACATGAAGCCCACAAAAAAAAACAAAAAAAAACAAAACACCCCAGGTCACTCCACAATTATTTAGAAGTAAAACATGAAGTTTCAACCAAGATGAAAAATGGAAATATTTTGCCAACATTTCTATGCAAGCTACTTTATGTATGAGAATGGAACATGTGCATTCTAATGTCTCTATCCCCAATGTGCTATTATATAAGAGACAGTACTAAATAAGTGACAGGAATAGAAGCTGGAAGATGAAAAGTATGTACAAAGGGAAAAGATGATTTTGAGGCCACTGAAGGATCAATTTTCAAGATATTTGAAGAGGGAAGGTAAGAGGCTAGATGATCAGGAAAAATAAAAAGATAACATTGCTACTAGAAAAAGGCAACCAAGAAAATCACTAACTGTCTTTCTTATACCTATAAATTCTTTTGAGTAGTATTTACTCACATAATTGATAATTTTAATAAAAATGTGAAGGAAACTAACAGGCTTTTGCTAATTTTCTTTCTATAACAGCATACATCTTCACAGCTAACATATTTGACTAAAAAATATAAAGAATATAAGATCCAGCCCTGGTTTGAGTTTCCATTTTGTTGTTTTTCTTACTATAAAAATACATTTTACTCAGGGCAAAATTCAGCATTAACCACTTTTCTTACAAAACATCTCCCAAGAATATGTTATGGTTGCACAAAATTCCCTAATAAACGTAACAATTTTCTGGTTATCAATTTCAAGTAAAACAGGTAATAGGGAAATACATGCTTTCCAAAAGTATTTGCCTGTGTCATAAAGGCAATCCAGTGCTTTAAAAATGGAAGAGTGATTTCCTATAGATGATCTGATCTTTCAGTTACTTTTGTTTGTAGATTACCCTGGTATTGATTGTATTAAGCCATGAAATAATACACAGAGCTTCCTTAATGAGATTTACTACCATTGATAAGTGTGGTCTAAAAAACCATACAGAAAAAAATAAAAGTGGCTTAAGATTTCTGACTGCCTAGACTATTATATGCAGTTTTATAAAATGTCCACTGAGTAAAACAAAAAAGAAAAAAAAACAAAAGGGCAATTTTGTTACTTATTACATTTAATACATAATTTTTAAAACCAACGAAATTCATTTTATATATGTGTAATACTTTATTTATCTTTGTGTTTGAATGTGTTTAAAAAAATTTTTTTAAAGAGGCAAGGAGTTATGGATATAGAATGTGTTATACTTACACTGTTGATAAAGATGTAAGAGAAAATTACCATGGTGCAAGAACCAAAGGCAACAAAACTTTTTTTTTAAAAGCATGATTAAAACAGTTTTTATTAAAAATCCACTGAGATGATCTATCAGTATACAAATCTTGGATAGACACTCAGCTGGACAATAATCTGAGTATGAAAACGAATGTGAGTCAGAAAGCAGGATGAATTGTGCTTGAGAAACTTACATAGTGCTTTCAATGATACTATGGAACTATCTCAAACAAAAAAAACCTATAAATACTAATATTTTTCTGTTGCTACTATAGTTCCAAATCATGTAACATCTTAATCTGAGAAGAATCAAACGGGTTACAAAATTACAGTAGTGCTTTTAGCATATGACCTATGCACAGGAATAGAAACACAACATCCAGATATGTGATAGGAAAAGTAGATGGTTTGGTTATGTATTAAGATCGAGGAATAATGTGGGCAATCCACAGGCTACACTGGTACCCATATAACGTTAAAAACAAGAACAAATGCTGCTATCATACTGGGCAGATCTTTTAGCAGATTTGTGAGAGGACATGGTGGGTTATGATTTAGCATTACAGGAAGGAACACCTACATCAATGAGATGACAGAACCATTAACATAGGAAGTATGAAAGTCAACTTATTTGAAGTAAATTACCTCTTAAAAACAAAAAGATAACTTACTTCTCTCCTTTTAAAGAGATGAAAGTTTATCACTCTGTCAAAAATAGCAACACATTAGTAAAATGAAGACTATATAAAGATAAATTGCTATAGAATTCTGAGTAACTTACCATCCTCTTTAAGTATATGACAATAGAATTCTCCAGGATTATATAACATACAAACCATAACATTTACAGTTTCATTAATAGCTAGTTCAACCCAAGTCCATTCAAATTTGTTCGCTCTTTCTTCTGCAGTTAAAGGAGCTATGAAGACAAAAAGTAAACTGCTTTAGAATACTAAAAGAACCCCAAATACAAAGTATTTTATATCTATATGAATCAGTCTTTTATTTTAACGTTATGGTTATTTGTACATACATTTTTTCCGTTTTTCTAGGACTTTAAGTTTTTTGAAGGTAAGTACCATCATAACAGTTATTTTTACATATCCCTTATCACCTGGCATGTCTTCCACATAGATGCTGTTAAGATATACAAGAGTTTATGTTGTTTGTGTGTTGGGGGGAGAAGGAGCAAAGAAAGAAGATAAGAACACCAGTGAGAACAGGAGAAAGAGTAATAGACTCCAGAGGTCACTGAGATTCTCCTTCATCACAGGTACTGGAAGAAGAACTGGATGGCCTGCTCCCTAATAAAGCTAACAGACCATATATGCACTTTAAAAGAGGATTGCTGGGGTGGTGGGTAGGGGAAAGACGGGGAGAAAATTTGTAACTCGAAATCTCGTGGAAATGAATGATGTAAGCTAAAAATAAACAAAAGTTAATATAAAAAAATAAATAAATTGCACGCTGGTAAAGGAGAACTGCATGAGCATGGTAAGGTAGAACTTGAAATGAAGAGAAACCTAGATTAAAATCCCACCTCAGATACTAACTGTGTAGTAATGTCTGGTGTCAGTTTCCTTATAAATGACTGCTAAGGTCTTTTTCTGCTCTAAATTTATGATTTTGTAATCAGGCATTAAATGATTTACCCAAGGTCAATCATAGCTAATCAAGTGTCTATCAGGACATGCTCTGAAGTTCCTGACTTGAAGCTCAGTACTCTGTCCAATATGTCACATTATCTACATCTGACTGTCAATTGGCTATTGTTTTGTTGAGTTGCTTCAGTTGTATCTAACTCTGTGACACCATTTGGGGTTTTCTTGAAGATACTGGAGTGCTTTGCCATTTCCTTCTCCAGATAATTTCTACAGATGAGGAACTGAGGCAGAGGATTAAACCAGTGACTTAATCCACGGTCACACAGCTAGCAAGTATGAGGGTGGATTTAAACTCTGGTCTGCCTGACTTTAGGACCAGTGCTCTATACATTGTGCCACCTAGCTGTTTGAATTCAATGTTACCTTTAACACTAAGTTTAGCTCTTGGTTTTCTAATGGTAATTTTGGATCTGTCAACAAAATGTATTCCTATTTATTCCTTTCCTGCATTTCAAAACCCACATCACCTCTCACTCTCCTCTCTTTAACAAGATAGTCTTTCAAAGACAACTTTCCTACATGGGCCCTTGATCTCAATTCCCTCCCTTTTTCAGACTGTGCTCTCCATCACTCCCCTCTTGTTTTTTAAACATCAGTCTCTCTTATTTCTATGGAGAAGACTCTTAGACCCATATATTCATTCCTAGCCTCTCTCCTGACTCTGGTCTTACATATTCAACTGTGTATTAGACATTTCAGATGAGATGACACATAGATATCAAATTCAATAGCTCAGCCATCTTGAAACTTCATTATCTCTGTCAAGGGCACTACCATTCTTCCAATCATCCAGATTTGCGACTTCGGTATTATGCTCAATTCAAATATATCGTTGTACCCAAACCCACATCACAGGTCACTACACACTACCTGATTTGTGGCCCACCATTAAGCCCCATTTATATTTTTGTCTTTGTCTCTATCGTACACCCTGTTATAGCTTGAAACAGCTTAAGGCATAGTCCTGGGGACTGCCCAAGGCATAGTCCCCTGACCCCCCTCCTTCCTGAATCAGCATGACTATATATTCTCCCTGAATCAGCATAGTATATAAAGATCAGCCTAGGGTTATGGTGTAAGACTATCTTATGTAGAGACCACCCTGTCCTGTTCCGCTGACCAAACAGGGTCTCCACACCCTTCACCCAGAACATGACCCTGGTCTATTCTGGGAGATTGACTGTTCCCCACTCCCCCATAACCCAACAACCCTACACCCTACACTCTCCACCCTGTTCTGGGAAGCTGACCACAACCTCCCACCCTGTGATCTCCACCCTGTTCTAGGAGGGACCCCCATGTCACAGGAAGGTTGCACCCTTGTACCCTTGCACCATATTCCCAAATTAGCTCTGAGCTATAGATCTGTTCTTGGCTTCTGTATGTCACTGCTTCTGCTAGCACCCCTCCCTGATTGTGGTTTTTGTGGTTTTGGTCTTTTTAAACAATGCCTGTATCTTCAATCAAGGCCCCTAATTTGAGTTTACACTCTGGAGTAGCCACATGCTTGATCAATAAATCCACACCTAAATTCACCTTGAACCCAGGTCTTGGGCTTGCTCTTATTCTCTGCACAACAATACCTCACTTCATACTTCCAAATGGTTGCCAAATCTTGTTTCTATGCCCCAACCCCAGCATAATTTTACCTCAATACTTTTCATTATTCATACCAACCACCAACTTTACTGTTTCCCGAATAACTCAATTTTAATTTATTTTCAAAGTCTCTCCTTTCTCCCTCCTCCACTTGATAAGAAAGCAAGAAAAACAAAACATCTTAAAAATACATATAGTCATGCAAAACAAATACCTTCATTTGTCATATTCAAAATTAAACAGAAAAAGAAAGAAGAAATTGCGCTTCAATCTGTACTCTACTGTATATGCTATTAGAGTTACTAATCAAACATTTACTTACCACTAATTTCTCTCAAGTCACTGGATGTATCTGTTGTCAATATCTTGCCTTCTCCTACAGCAAAGCCAGCTTCGATGAGGATTTTAGAAACACTGACGCTGGGTTTAACTGACATATCTATAAGCTCCACTACAGAACTATTTTCCTTCTTGTCTACAACTTTCACTGTAATCATCTTATTTCGTATTAACTTTTTCATGAGACAAATTGCCTCTGGAGACCAGATTCCTGATGACGGTTTCACACCTTAAACAGATATTTTTAAAACATTACTTATATTTCTCAAAGTAATAATTCAACAACAGAGGCATAGAACCAAAATAAAATAAAATATATTAAATAATGAGTAAAATAATTTTATGGAAATCACAGTATGAATTCCCAACTACTCCTTTCACGTCACTGTCTTTTAAATTATGGGCAAAATTTATCCCTTTATAGAAGCTATAGTATAAATCTCATATCCCTTCTTCTAATCTTTTCAATTTCCAAGAAAAGGCAATACCCTTTCCATTCTAACTGCAGCACCTTTACCACGGATTTTAAACTATAAATTGCCATATGGTAATTTTTTAGTCTGAATTCTAAAATGTTATAAAAATATTAGCTATTATTATTATAACTACTTCATACCTGCCAAGATACACTTTATGGCCTGCATTGGCAATTCCAACAATCTTGGTGCCATAGGACAAAGCCTATTCAATTTAAGGATTTCGAAATTTCCATAATCAATATAGCCAACTAAAGCAGATTCTTCAGAAGCATATGCCAGAACTGAGGCACGGTACCACTGATTATCCTCTGAAAAATACGGACACATATAAGTTAGAATCAAAATGCTTCTCTAAAATTGATATTAACACATCTATTTAATGTTAATTTTTTTTTTGCGCTTTTTGGAAGGCAATTGGGGTTAAGTGACTTGCCCAAGGTCACACGGCTAGTTTTTGTGTTAAGTGTCTGAGGCAGGATTTTAACTCAGGTCTTCCTGACTCCAGGGCTGATGCTCTATTCACTGTGCCACCTAGCTGCCCCATGTTAAAATATATTTTAAGAAATCTGGAAATCTGTTTTAACAATAGTAGCACATCCCTTCTTTAGCCACGACTGCCTAAAATGTAGTATTTTGTTAAGATACCTTTTTAGTACTTTCATTTCAGAGGATATATGAACTCTGTTATGTAAAAGTTCTTTAGGTTCAATCAATAAACAATTCTTTACTACATACTCACAATGTGCTCAGAAGAACCTCATTTTGGTCTTAACTATAATTTATATCACAAAAATAAAGAACTCTTTCTTCCTCTATCCATATATTCACAAAAAAAAAAAATGACTCAAAGATTTCATTTTGAGTCCCATGGCCATCACTCAACTGTTCTGTTCCTGGCATTCTCTCTGAACATTCCTCATGCCTGGATCTCTCTCCCTCATCTCTAACTCCTGGATTCCCTCTGGTCTCTGCTCAATTCTCACTTTCAGCAAGAAGCCTTTACCTCACAGCCTTCCCTTTGGGATCACCCCCAATCTAGCCAATATATGTCTTGTTTGCTTACTGTCTCCTCCATCAGGGTGTGAGCATCTTGAGAGTAAGGACTACTTTCTGTCCTTTGTATCCTCAATGTTTAGTACAGAGCTAGACACAGAGTAGGCACTTAACAGTTTTTGTCTTGACTGACTTCAGAAAGCTTAAAAATAAATGGTACATCCAAGACAAAGCTATGATACAATAAATTTTAGAGTAATTTTGCATGTGTTTTTCCAGCCCTAACTGTTAGCCCACTGTTAGAAGAAATTGTTGTGAGGAAACTTCTTTTGCCAGTGCTGATGTACAACTACTATCTTGGAGAGTTGCTGGATCAATCAAAACTGAGTGACTTGCTTCTATGGAGTATAACCAGTCAGAGCAAGACTTGGGATACAAGTTTTCCTAACTCTGAGGCCAGTTCTCTATATAGTAAACTTCACTGCTTCTACCGTACAACAACACAGTATTGAAAAGACTATATAGTTAGTAATTCTTTTTTTTTTGACATCTCAGAAAATATCATAATTCTATAAACATTAAAATTTTACTTCCTAAAAAAGACTGATTACTCTTTAGAAAATTTAAACGTTTTTCTCATTTTTCTCAATTACATGTAAAACAATTTTTAACATTTGTTTTGTTTTTTTTTTCTTTTTTCGAGGGGGGAAAGCAAGGTAATTGGGGTTAAGTGACTTGCCCAAGGTCGCACAGCTAGTAAGTGTGTCACGTGTACAAGCCAGATTTGAACTCAGGTCCTCCTGACTCCAGGGCTGGTGCTCTATTCACTGTGCCGCCTAACTAACCCTAACATTTGTTTTTTTTTAAAAACTAAAACTTCCTTGACGCTCCTCCTCGAGAAGGCAAGCAATCTGATATAGATCATACATGTACAGTGTGCAAAACATTTCCATATTAGGCATGTTGCAATAGAAAACTGACCAAAAAAACCCCAAAGAAAAATAAATTTTTAAAAAGCATGTTTTGATCTGCATTCAGAGAAAACCAGATCTAATTAAGAGAGGTAAGGAAGGAAACTATAACCTAAGAGGCACCACAGACAATGAAGCAATTATCATTACTAAACATATATGCACCAAGTGGTATAGCATTCATATTCTTAGGAGAAGTCAAGGGAGTTACAGGAAGAAATTGACAGCAAAACTATACTAGTGGGGGCCTCAATCTCCTTCTCTCTGAACTAGACAAATCTAACCTCAAAATAAACAAAAAAGAAGTTAAGGAGGTGAACAGAATTTTAGAAAAGCTAGTTACGGTAGACCTTTGGAGAAAACTGAATAGGGATAAAAAGGAATATACCTTTTTCTCAGTGGCACATGGTACCTACACAAAAACTGATCATGTACTAGAGCATAAAACCTCACAATCCAAAGCAGAAAGGTAGAAATGTTAAACACATTCTTTTCAGATCATGATACAATAAAAATTATATGTAATAAAGGCCATGGAAAGATAGACTAAAAATTAATTGGAAACTAAATAATATAATCCTAAAGAATGAGGTCAAACAACAAATTACAGAAACAATCAATAACTTCATTCAAGAAAATGACAATAATGAGGCAACATACCAAAACTTATGGGATGCAGTGAAAGCGGTTCTTAGGGGAAGTTTTATATCTCTCAATGTTTACATGAATAAAATAGAGAAAGAAGAGATTAATGAATTGGGCATGCAACTAAAAAAGCTAGAAAAAGAATAAATTTAAAATCCCCAACTAATTACCACGTTGGAAATACTGAAAACCAAAGGAGAGATTAATAAAATTGAAATTAATAAAATTACTGAATAAATAAAATTAAGAGCTGATTTTATGAAAAACCAATAAAAAGAGATAAATCTCTGGTTAATTTGATTTAAAAAAAGAAAACCAAATTGCTGGTATCAAAAAATGAAAAGGGTGAATTCACCACTAATAAAGAGGAAATTAAAACAATAATTAGGAACTATTTTGCCCAACTGTATGCCCATATTTGACAATCTTAGTGAAATGGATGAATACTTACAAAAATAAAAATCGCCCAGATTAACAGAAGAGGAAGTAAAATATTTAACCCCATTTCAGAAAAAGAAATTAAATAAGTCATCAATGAACTCCCTAGGAAAAAGTCTCCAGGGCAGATGGATTTACAAGTGGAATTCTATCAAACATTTCAAAAATAAGTAATTCCAATTCTATACAGACTATTTGGGAAAATAGGTGGAGTGCTATCAAATCCTTTTTATGATACAAATATGGTACTTATACCTAAACCAGAAATAGTGAAAACAGAGAAAGAAAATTATAGAGCAATTTCCCTAATAAATATATAAGCAAAAATGTTAAATAAAATATTAGCAAAAATATTATAGCAATTTATGAGACTAATATACTATGGACTGCAGGGCTTGTTCAATATGAGGAAAAGTATCAGCATAATTGATAACATCAACAACAAAACTAACAGAAACCACACGATTATCTCAATAAATGAAGAAAAAGCTTTTAACAGAATACAACACCCAATCCTATATTTAAAAGACTGGAGAGCATAGGGATAAATGAAATCTTCCTTAAAATAATAAATAGCATCTACCAAAAACCATCTTCAAGTATTATATGTAATGGGGATAAGTTAGAAGCATTTTCAATAAGATCAGGGGTGAAACAAGGATGTCTCACTGTTATTCGATATGGTACTAGAAAAGTTAGCTTTAGCAATAAGACAAAGAAATTAGAATAGGCAAAAAAGAAACAAAGCTATCACTTTGCAGATGATATTCTTAGGGTATCCTAAAGAATTAAATTAAAAAGTACTTGAAATAATGAATAATTTAAGCAACGTTGCAGGATATAAAATAAACCCACATAAATCCTCAGCATTGTACTAACAACGTCCAACACCAAGAGATAGAAAGAGAAATTCCATTTAAAGTTACTGGAGACAGAAAATATTTGTGAGTCTACCTGCCAAACCAAATATAGGAACTCTACGAACACAACTATAAAACACTTTTCACACAAATAAAGTCAGATCTAAATAATTGGAAAAACATCAGTTGCTCATGGGTAGGCTGAGCTAATACAATAAAAATGCCAATTGTACCTAAATTAATTTACTTATTCACTGCCATACCATTCAAACTACTAAAAAATTGTTTTATAGAACTAGGAAAAAAATAACAAAGTTCATCTTCAAGAACAAATGGTAAAGAATGTCAAGAGAATTAATGAAAAGAAATGCTAGGGAAGGTGGCTTTGCCATACCAGATCTTAAATTGTATTATAAACGAGCAATCATCAAAACTACTTGGTACTGACTAAGAAACAGAGTGGTAGATCGGTGAAATAGGTTAGGTATACAAGACACGGCAGTTAATGACTATAGAAATCTACCGTCTGATAAACCCAAAGACTCCAGCTTCTGGAAAAAGAACTTACAATTACTACTACAAAAACTGCTGGGGAAAGAACTGGAAAATAGTATGGTAGAAACTGGGTATAGACCAGTATCTACACTATACCAAAATAAAGTTCAAATGGGTACACAATTTAGGGTATGATAGATATGATACTATAAGCAAACTGGGAGAACATGGAATAGGTTAAACCGTTAGATTTATGGAGGACAGAATTATTTATGACCAAACAAGAGATAGAGAACATTATGAAATGCAAAATGGATAATTTTGATTACATTAAATTGAAAAGTTTTTGTATAAAGTCAATGCAACCAAGATTAGGAGGGAAGCAGAAAACTGGGCAAGAATTTTTACACAAGCTGTCTCTGATAAAGGCCTCATTTCTAAAATTTATAAGAATACAAGTCAGTCCCCAATTGATAAATGGTCAAAGGATATGAACAGGCAGTTTTTAGAGGCAGAAATTAAAGCTATCTATAGTCATACGAAAAAATGCTCTCTATCACCACTGATTAGAGAAATGCAAATCAAAACAGCTGTTAGGTAACACATCACACCTACCAGATTGGCTAACATGATAAAACAAGAAAATTATAAATGTTGGAGAGGATGTGGGAAAATTGGAACACTAATGCATTATTGTTGGAGTTGTGAACTGATCCAATCATTCTGGAGAGCAATTTCGAACTATAAAAGCTATAAAAATGTGCATACCCTTTGACCCTGCAATACCACTTCTAAGGCTGTATCTCAAAGAGATCATACAAATGGGAAAAGAATCCACATGTACAAAAATATTTATAGCAGCTCTTTTTGTGGTGGTGAAGAACTGGAAATTGAAGGGGTACCCATAAAAATAAACAAATAAATTTAAATATTTTTTACAAAGGGAAAAAAGCTAACTCTGGTGGATCTGTAAGCTTTCAGTTCAGTTCAATGTTGTAGCAGTTAAAGAGAGGTGTGGTCCCTGTTGTCCTGACCTGTGCTCTGCTATATGAACCACCACATCTGAAGCCTTAAACCTAACAACAGGACCCTGACTCTCTTGTAAGCAACCACAAACACTATTCTTCACTCTGGAACCGTGACCAGGGCCCCTGCTCCCCTATAGCCGGTAAGTGCTAGTGGGTTTATGTTCCTTTTTGCCCTAAGACTGCAACTCAGAACTATGCATTGACAATGTAACAGGGTCCTACATCCAGTGCCAGCAAGAAATCCACTATAACGTTCTGATTAGTTGTCTGACTCACAGTCTGTGGGCTGAGAGTTCCTGCTGCTGCTGTTTGCTGAACTGTCTCTAAAGTCTGCTGCTGGCTTGCCAGGGCACAACCTGCATGGCTACACTCTAGGCCTTCCCACCACCCCAGGCAGAACTTTCCTGCCAATCTCCTACTGTCTTGGGCTAGAAAATTGTTTCAACCCAACCTTTTATTATTCCTGCCACTTCAGAATTAGATCTGAAGTGTTTAATTTAAAAGTTGTTCAGAGGATAAACTGGGAGAGCTCATGTGGATTCCTACCTTTATTCTTGGCTCTGTATTTTTATAATTTGCTTTTGCTAATACTGGTGCAAACTCTGAAAAATTTATTTTTATTGCTCTTAGTTTGTAATTAGTCCTCAGATTTTAATTAGTCCTAATTACAAGAAATTACTTAAAGAGAAGAAAATGGATAATTTTATTGAAAATCCACAATAACAGTGGGCCAAGGCAGATTGATATAGCCTGGATCAAACATAAAAGAATTGGCTCTATAATTTTCTCTTACCTGAGAATTGTGCACAACAGATATCTCCAATGGCCGGATAAAAGTCAGATTGGGTAGACATTTTATTACAGTACTCGCTGAGAGATAGCTGAAGTTCAGCAAGCTGGCCTGTAGACAGAAGGTATGTTTTTATTTTTATTTTTTTTGCAAGGCAATCAGAGTTAAATTACTTGTCACACAGCTAGTAAGTGTAAAGTGTCTGAGACTGGATTCAAACGCAGGTCCTTCTGACTTCAGGGCCAGTACTCTATCTACTGCACCACTTAGCTGCCCCTCAGAAAGTATGTTTTTAAAAATACAAATATCCATTTGTAAATTTGCAAGAAAATATATGAAGAAATATACAACAGGAAGAGTGCTGACAATATTCAGCTAATGGATAAAATGAAATTTACTTACGGCCACTTTGTAGTTGTTGACAAAAGAAGTCTTCTGGAGTTTGAATATGGGCAACAACACCACAAAATTCATCTCCAACATTTAGGGATAACACTTTTGGAATCAGATTATTTTTACACTCAGCCAGTGTTTTATCTTTGCTTGTTTTTTCTCCAGGAACTTCAAAATCACCTTCCCAGAAAATTCAAATAACATTTACGATTAATTAAAATTATAATAACAGAAACCTGTAAATGTATTTTAGTCACTAATAAAAGGAGGCAATACTCTTAAAAAACATGAATTTTCATGAAGACTCCTTTACTTATTCCATTATCTGAGTGGCTTCCATTTGCAAACAACTTTTAGGTTTAATTTAACATTAATTTAATATGTATGTTTTAACCACAGCTACAAAAATTAAATGAAAGTCCTAAACCTGATACTCCATAATATTTATCAGTTATATAGAATCAGAATATTATAGGGGAAATATTTAAATTAGGGAAGTACAGATTAAAAATTACAACATAAAACTGGTAAACTAGGAAAAAAATTTCTTCTGGACAGTGCAGAAGAATCAGGAAACTGAATTAAAATCCTCCATATTCAATCTTCAGCTCTGCTTGGTTCAACTCCAAAGAACATGATTCCCCTGTGCCAGGTACCTCCTAGAATCAATGCCCTCCCCTTTCCAGCTTCCTTTTGTGTGTTATCTTTCCCCAGTAGATATTAAGTTCCTTGAGAAGTGTTGTCTTTCTTATTTGGATCCCCAGTGCCCAGAACAGTGCCTGGCATAGAAGGTACTTAGTAACAGTTTATTAAATTGAAAATCCCTGTTTTCATATTTATGACTAAGGAAAAGTCTGAATCCTATATCCCTAATTTTTAAAATAGAACTCTGTTTTCAATAGCTCTTTCATAGGGCTGTTAATGAGAAAAAACACTTTGTACACCATAAAAGCACTACGGAAATGTCCATTCTTATTTTAAATAATGTGGTCTACTGAAGGAGTCTGGCCTTGGAATCTAGGGGGACAGGTTGCTGAAGTCCTTCCTCCCTCTGGTCACTGAGCCTCCTCTCAGTACCTGGTCAACTGTCCAAGACTGAAATCACGTATGAGTTGCATTGGTACACTTGCATTGGTAGAATTAAGTTTCTGAACCTCAAGCCAACAAAAGAAGTATAGCTTCTCCCCCAAATTATTAAGTATGACCTCATTTAAAATAATTAAATTTAAAAGGGTTACCTACTATACATGAAACAATAAAGTATATAAATAATGGAGGGGGAAACATTAAGAAAGAGATTTTATTCCACAATCTCAAACTGGAATAATTTTCTCCATCTGAAGTCAGTATCATTGGTACACAAAAATATTTCAACAACATGAATACTCACTTTTTTCTGAACTTTGCATCTTGGAATTTTGTCCCTTGGGTCTTAAACCATACCCCATTTCCAAAAGTACAAGGTCTAAGTGTTTTCCTACATGATATAAGCAAGTGATTATTTCTTTTAAAAATGTATAATATCCTTTTATCAGATAGTACAGCATAGATGGCATATCTTCACGTATTATTTATTAGCAAACTGGGTGCAAAGAATAGCAACAGACTTGAAATATTTAGCAAATTAAGTTCTTTTGAGCTTAAGGGCATTATGTTTAGGACATAGATAACTATTTAAAAAAATAAAACTTAAAAATGGGAAATGTTGGATAATGTAAAAAAAAGAATTTTAGAATAGTAATTATTTAACATGTCTGTAATGGTAATTAATTTAAATTTGAAGACCCCTTTTTTGTTATGTCAAGTAAGCAGGTACTTAGCCCTTAGTAATGAAGGGCTAAGTACCTCTGTGAAAGAAACAGAAGGTGTGAACTCTGTCTTCTGTTGCTGATATAACAGGAAGGGGTTGGCTGAGACAGGAAGGCAGTGTGTGTGTGTGTGTGTGTGTGTGTGTGTATACAAGAAGAATCCCAGACAGAGACCATCAGAATTAGAGAATTGGAGTTTGAATTAGAGCATCTGGAAGCTGGGCTGCTACTTGCTGGACTGAGAACTGAGTTGGAGTTTTCTTGAGACCAGAATCTGGTGAAGGCTGAAGTTGCTACCAAGAGGCTGCCTGGAAGGCTGAGATTTCTTCTGGGTCCTAGGGCCAGCCAAACTGCTGGAGTACTGAAGAAGCATGACTTCCTTTGTTTGTGGCTTGGTTGATCCTTGAGTTCCCGGTAACAGAAGTTGTGAAGGTTTTGAGATGTGCTGTACCCTGTGAACTTCAGTGTGTAACAAGAACTGCTTGGAAGACTGGATGAGAACCTGGGAGCTGTCTGCCTCTGAATCCAGGTGACTGGTGGATTCAGGTAGGAGCTCAGGAAGGGGATCCCGGGAATCTGAGACCACCCTGAGTAAGATGAAGAAAAGGCCTCTCCTCGGATATTGAAGTTTACTAGAGCCTGAGGGGTAGGTGTTTGTGTAATTTTCTAATGATTGTATTTAGTGAGTAACAATACTTAGTGACTGATTGCTAGATAAGTGACTGATTAAGTTAGCCTATGATTGCCCCAGAGTGGAAGACTGACTATTGTTATTATGAGATGACTGAATGACTGAGTGAGGAGGCAAACCTCCTTAGGGATGTCAGATGATTATTCTTTTGTTCTTTATTCTTAATACTGTGACCACTTTGGTGAAAACCATGTGGCCATTCTAATGTGAAGCTGTTGTGAACGCTATATTCTGATTTTCTGTGAAAGTACATAATGTTGTGAATATTATATCGTAACATATTGTGAATGTTTGCCTTGATTTGTTATGGAATAAATGGAGTGTTCACTATACTGTGTAATTAGAACTTTAAAGAGCTCTTCACTGTAGCATTCTTTTGGGAAGCTGCTCATGAATGGCGTTACAGTGGCTAAAGTCTATGCTCAGTGAGAACTACTGAAAATACAGTAAAATTAAGATTATCAAAAGTTTTCTGAAAAAATATTCAAATGCTGATGTTATTATAAAGTACATATATATGTCAGTCAAATAATGGTAAGTCACTTGACCACCTAATGGTTAAAAAAAATTTCTATAAAAGTGTGTTTTCTAAAAGGCTTGACAAGAATTAGAACAATTTTTTGTTCGTTTGGGTTCTATGGAGGCAATTAGGGTAAAATGACGTGCACGCAACTAGTAAGTAGCTGAGGCCAAATTTGAACTTGGGTCCTCCTGACTCCAAAGGCTGTGCTCTATTCAGTTACAGTAATTTCAAGGTATGTCACATGAATTCAAAATCAGCAATGATATGAAAAGGAGATCAGTGTCAAGTGTATTACATTAACTGAATCCACTAAATCTACCATTTCAAATTCATTAGGCTTGAATCAAGGAAGACTAGTTTAAAATTCTAAAAGTATAGAATACGAAGTTCTTTAAAAAATAAAAAAGTCCAATTATTTTTAGGTCCTTACAACGAATGCCTGGTTGATACAGTGACGAAATAGCAATTTGTGTACACTGCTCAAAGAGAGTTTACTGACCAGATTTAAACATCAATTACTTAGGGAAGGAAAAAAGCTCTTTCACAATTTTTTTAAAAAGACTATTAAAAAAAAAGCAAAAAAAAATGACTGGGATGAAGTTCATGTTTCCTGACTTTCTCAGGAATATCTGGAAAATAAATGAGAAAACTGAAATGCTTTAAATTCTGCAGAAGGACAGAGAAATATAATATTTTCTGATCTTACCAGAGCCTGGAAGCAAAACATCAACAGCATAAGAAATCATTTCTTCTTGTAATATATCAAGAATTTTAAAAGAACAAAACTGTTCTACTATTAAGGATTTAATAGCATTGGTACAATCATTATTCCAACTTCCTTCTGCTGGGATTACACTGGCAACAAAACACTTTATGGCCTGAAAGAGATTAAAGTTATTCTAGATACAAAGGATGGGCAATAACAACTGATTTTCCTCTTTAAAAACCTATAAAGACATTTAAGTCTGTGTTTTACATTGAAATATTATCCAGAAACCTCAAACTCTTAAGTAAAACTTTAAAATTCCATAAAAAACAACTTTTTATTTCCAATAACTGTACAAATATGCACTACATGTAATGTTTATTTGGAGTTACTTTGGTTTAGAGAAATCACGAGTAAATCTTTTTAAAATCACTTTATTTTATGTCATATGAAACAATTTTTAACTGTAGACTCTATAGCCTCTGGAATAAACTATAAAACTTGTATTTAATTTTAAAATAGTATTTCATTATTTCTAATTACATTGTAAAGGGAATTTTTAACATTCATTCTAAAAATTTTTTGAGTTCCCAAATTTCTCCCTCCCTCCTTCCCCACAACAGTGAGTAATTTGATATAGGTTATTTATATGCAAATATGTAAAACTTATTGCCATATCAGTCATGTAAAACTTCTCTTTTAGGCTTTTAAGCCATTCACAACCTCTCTAGCTTCATTATATAATATCCTATTTTCATCACACTAATCACTTGGGGAAAAGATGACCAATTTCAGAATTTGTATGACAAAATTATATATTTAACTAATTAAAAAAAAACATGCTGAGAAGTGGAAATAATCCTTCATCTGTGACCAGAACTTTAGTAAATCTGCATTTTTTTTAAATGGAAAAAATACAATTAAATGTTTATTAAGCACCTACTATGTTTCAAGGAATAGAAATATAATGAATCAAACCCTACTCCTAAGGTGACAGAAAGGAGCCAGGGGAGGGGGTTGTGGGAAAGGGAGAAGTAGGGGGTAGGAAAGAAGAAGGAGAGAGGGAAAAAAAGAAGGAGAATAGGAACAAAAATGAGGTTTCCAAAGAGTCTGCATTAATGTTTTACTACCTAAGTACTATCCTCACATGCAGTCAAAAGATAGAACAAGCAAAAATAGTGTTGCGTATTTGAATTTACAATGCAATTAACCTGCATATTAAAGCACTAAAACTAGTCATTCCAAAGCAATACATCTCACATTAACAATTACTAAATTAATTTGGGTATAGCCACTCAACATTTATAACTTGTCTTTCAAATATGAACAGGAAACCTATACATTTTGGTCTAGGAAGCATGCCCCTAAGATAAAGAAAGGAAAGACTGGGTAAATTTTGTCATGTTACATACATTTTCTTTTTTTTTTTTAATTTTTAAATTTTTAAAAAAATTTTTTAATTAATTAAATTTTTTTTTTTTACTTTCACATTGTACAATAGTCTGGTTGTATGGAAGGGTTGTAACCTGAGTCAACACTGGGAAAAAAGAAACAAAACCAAACATGAAAAAGAAAGATACCTACATGTATTTTCGAAATAAAAAATCCCCACAGATTTGATAAAATTTCATAGTTAATAGTCTGGAGGGAAAAATGTCACTACTAAAGCCAGTTCACAGTGCCCCACTGAAAACTGCAGGGAAATCTTGGATTCCCTAGAATTCAATCATACATTACCAAGAGTTTAATGGAAAACAAAAATGAAGAAACTCACACAGGGGGGAAAGAGTTCAATATTTTTGTTCAGTTGCTGAATTTGGCTTATTGGAATAACTTCTCCATTTCCATAATCAATATATAACACTTGTGCCTTCTTCTGCTGTACATCAACATCTTGTACTATTATTCTGTTCCAGGTCTACAAGAAAATCAAACATACTGCCTACTTTGTTACAAGATTTTGGAATCTGAGACAAAATCCAATTAATCTATGTTTTACACAAATGGAAAGAAGTTCCATTACTTAAGTAGGCATTAAAGAAAAATATCTATTTTTTTCTTTTCAAGGAACACCAAGAAGCCTCTCTTAAAATTTATTAAATTATTGTATATTTTAATATGTACAACAAAATATTTTACCTGTAATACTGTCCTGTTTGGTGTTTCAATTGAATATATACAAGCTATTAAGAAATTCACTAACCTACAACTAGCAAATGGTACAAACATAAAAGAGTAAATACTACGAAATTAGACTTAAAATTAACTCTTAATAACATTTTCTAAGCACTGGTATTACTATGGGTTATTTAAATGATAAAGTAGTAAAATAAAAATGTGTACAGTAGTTATACTTATTAGTTACTGTTTCATTTTAGAGATTACCTGATCCATAGAGTACTTGGCAACACAGACTTCCCCTTTGGTAGGGATGTATTCTTCTTGAGGCATCATATTCATATATGATTCTTTCAAGCTTGTAGAAAGTTTTCTGATACACTCTAAAACTTCTGAAGAACAGATCTGTACGTAAAATTCACCTGGGTGCTTGAATTCAGTAACTGTACCCTTTTTGACAGTACGAATGAAAATATGAAATTACTAACATTCAACTACAACATGAACTTCTTAGAAACATTTTATAAACAAAAGATTCAAAGATTATTCAGAACAGCTTGCAAATGGAATCTATATTAATTATTTTATCAATTATATTTGCAAAGAAAAGTATCATAAATTCACCAAAATCTAACAGTGAAGAAAATAAAGGTAGCTAGGGATATGTAAAAATGTAACCATTTACAACCCTTTGAAAATGTTTGAACACATTACGTAAGTAATTAATACCTTTACTTCCATAGTTTTTCTTAGCTGAAGATTTTGTAAATCGGAAAACATTATTTTCTTAGTATGCCCTATTATTTCTGTGGTGATTCCAAGTTGATAATCATCCTGTTTAGAAATAGAAAGTTACTAACTTAAAAGGTTTGACTTTCATGCTATACTGCATGGAGCAAAAATTTCCAGAATCCTTAAAACCAGTTTTTCTACTCAGATTTGAGAAACATTAAAATCCTAAAAACCAAAACATACAGTCTTTACTTTTATTCTAGCCCTAATATTCAGCAAATACTTCAAAGGAAATATGTGACGTTGCCCAGCCACAAAATAGTCTAAATTCCTAGTAAATAAAATAATTTATTCTGTGCTTTTTAATACATGGAAATATGTATTAATAGCATCTTAACATGAACTTTCAGAGGTAGATTAATGTTTCATAATTATACAGGGATTAAGTAGACTGTAGAAAAGTCTACTATTAAGAGGGGAAGAGTCAGAGTGGAACATATTATATAGTTTAAGTAATTTGTTGAGGCTAAATCTGTAGTGATTTGTAATGATCTAGCCCACATACTAACAAAGAATAGAAATCAATGGAGATATTGTCTTCCTATATATTTGTTAAAAGGTCAGGAACTATGCAGCTGGAGAACATGCATAAAGAACTACTTTGGAGAAAAGGGAAGATTTTCACAAGAGAGCTTTAAATATATTTTACAAATGATTTCTGGCAATATTTGACTCTATTCTTAATAATGTATATAATGGTATACCAGGGCTCCAACAAAATAAGTGCTATTAAAAAAAATCCAAAGAAATACAGTACATCGATTATAATAAAGTTGTTTACTCTTAATTCAGTAAAAACTTCGTCTAAATTCTAAATCTAAAGTTAAAGAGAAACATGTCATACCTCTTTATTTACTTCCATTTTCTTTGTTTCACAAGATAATTTTGTATCTTCAGGTTTAGGGAAACTGGAACATAGCAAATGGTTAAAATAACAATACTACAGAATTAAAGAAGCAATGAAAACACAATTATCCTTAAAAACAAAAATAACAATCTCTCTACAGAAAAATGCAACAATAAAATAAAACATTAACTCTTGTTAGGAACACAGTGAAGGATGGATGGATATTCAAATTTTTCCTTGATAGCTGAGTGATAATAAGAGTATTATTATGGTTCTTCTCAATACATAAAGAGGTATTTAAAATTACAGTCTATTAAATTAAGGTACATTTTAATTGATTTACTTACTATTTATTAAGTCATATCTGTACACCACAATTCTAGACGCTAGGAAAAATAAAATCTAAATAAGACATATTCTCTTCCTTCATGGAGTTTCTAATCCAGAAGGGTCCTTGCATATTTGTTGAAATGAATAACAAGCAGACAAATTACACATAATACAATAACCATAGTGCAGACTATAATAAGCACACAAAAGAAGTTTAAGGTAAGAAGGAAACAATAATTTCTGAAGGGGAAGAGAGTGAAAAAATTCAAAGATTTCTTGGTAAAACTGGCATTAAACCGGGGTTTTGAAGAATAGGTAAAATCACAAAGATAAGAGACGGGAAATAAAGAAATTTCCAAGTAGAGAAAGCCTTGGACACACATACAAAGAGGGATGGATAGTTCTGATCATGTGCAAGGAAGAACAAATAGTTTCAGCATTAAAAGAACTGCACAAGTACAAGGGAGAAGCTATAAGGTAAAAAAGAGAGGGGAAGGTAGCCTGAACTGTTTATTTGGTAAGTTGTAGAGATTCACTGAAGTGATATGAGCAAAAGAGTGGCATGAATAGAACTGTGTACAGTTGAGACTAATCTGACAGTAATATGAAGAACAAATCAGAGGGGAAAGACTGCAGGTGATGTGTTGTATGCGTGTGTGCGCTCACACACATGTTTTAAACTAGGCTGCTACAAATGAAAACAGCAAAAAAAACCAGTCAACCTGACAGATCTGAAATACACCGAAGCTAGAAACCATAGGACTTAATAACTGATTAGATATAAGGACTGAGGGAAAGGGAAATCAAAGTATCAGTTTTGTGCTTAAGGGAGTGACTAGGGAAGTTAGGTGGCACACTGAATAGAGCACCAGCTTAGATTTAGGAAGACATCTTCCTGAGTTCAAATCAGACACATCCACAGCTGAGCTCCCTTTCAGCATTGGTCCAGCTGCTTCATTAGTGTTGGAACTACCCAGTTGTCCTCCACTCTTCCCCAGCAGTGTAATGAACACCTTCTTACCAGAGGGGTTTATCATTCAATGTCATTTCTTTTATCATTTTGGTACTGCCCATGCAGCTTTCTTGGCAAAGACAACTGAGTGGTTTGCTATTTCCTCCCCAGTAGATCACCTTTCGTCAGAACACTATGACCTGTCCATCTTGGGTAACCCTGCAAGGCACAGCTCATTGAACTACTTAAGTCCCTTAGCCAAAACAAGGCAGTAATTTGGTGGGAACCTCCTATGACAGTGGTTCTCAACCTTCCCAATGCCACAACCCTTTAATACTCGATAGAGGAGCAGTGTCTCGGTTCCTAAGACCATAGGAAATATGTATTTTCTGATGGTCTCAGGCGACCCCTGTGAAAGGGTCGTTTGACCCCCAAAGGGGTTGCGACCCACAGGTTGAGAACCATTGTCCTATGAACATGATGGTTAAAGAGCTGACCCAGTAATGCTTACTGCCTTCCCTATTAGCACCTGAGTCAGATCAGAAGCAGAGTTTGACTCTAGGGTACCTGGACTAACAGCTTCTAGACGTATCAACAGGTGAGATGGAAGGGGTACTCACTTCTCTTGCCTCCTAAAATGTTGCTCTGTCTTAGCTGAATGACTCTCCAGCCCTCTAAAATGAGGCCCTAGGACTCATAAGTCCTGCCTCTAATCCTTTCATCACTTGAGTAAAATGAGAAGTGTTCAGAAGAAAGTTTTCTACTTCAAGAAATGCTTGAGGGAACTGAATCCTTTTCTTTGTATGATGAACATGAGTATGAATACAGTGTGGAATGGTATTAAATAACAGAAAGTTGGTCAGATTGAAGAGAATTTCTCAGATACAGGGTAGAGGCAAAGACCTACAGAGACTTCCGTAATTCTGATATCCTATTTTCACTTCCCTAGCTCAATTTTGAACCACGGTTAGCATCACAGCCCAATGCAAAAGACAAATGGGAAAGTAGAGCAGGCTACGAACTTATAGGCAAGCACCCTCAAATGAACAAAAGAGATACCATAACTTTTGGAAAAATTAGTGCAAACACACCTAAGTACGGCAGGCCTGAGGGCAATGCCACCTGCTGACTGAAATGTATTTTCCATTCCAGGCAACTGATAAAAGTCTCTGAAGAACGCAGAAAGCATGAAATCAGCTAGGTATGAATAGGTTAAGTATTAGCAGCACCACCAAGTGGACACTTATCTACATCACCTGTCACATGGTGTAAGATAAAAGGGAAAATTTTTAAAAAGGCACCTCTAACCCTAAGAAAAAGCTAAACGTTACCTCAAACTTCAAATATTAATATCTTCAACAGTAAAACTGTAATAAAACTGGTATTTCTAAATATCATGAATAGCTATATATTGATCTTTCAGAGTTTAAACTCTAAAAATCTCATATACTCACTTTTGTTTAATAGGTTTACACACAATACTGTGTGCAGACCAGTCTCTTCTTTGGCATGCTACACAGCAATAGTATGTTTGCTTGCATTGTGAACACCTCAGGGATCCTAAACAATACAAAAAGTAGTTCACTATTAAGGTGTTCCAAGTTAAAATCCAAAATTTTAATTAACTAGAATTTACAATTTTTTCAGTAATGTCTGGTCAATCTATCCTCAACTCCCAAAAATGAAGGTCTAAGAACAATGCTATTTTATGATATTATCTATGCCTACATTTGTGCCAGGATTAAATATCAATGTAACTATTAACAGTTTAATCCATTAGTGTACTAATTTCAAAGTTTATTTTGCAAAAGTTTTGACTGATCCCTATTGGAAGTTTCAAAAATACATTAATTAAGAACATCAGAACTATTATACTAGATCAGACCCATACAATCACTCTAACTTCATACTGTTTCAGTAGCAAAGGGACATGTCATGGAATGCCATGATCTTTCTTGCCAACAACCTCAATTTCAGTGATACAATAATAATGAAGATGATGATAACAGTAACAAAATCCTAATTTCCTTTATTAATTTAAGGAGTAACAAGTCCAGAGCAGATTATCTTAGCTTTCTCTGAAGAAACCTCAAACTCAACCCAGAATAATAAATGCCATAAATTTATTATCTTATGTATGAAAGTATGCCCTTATTCTGTCTCAAATTTCCCTCCATGGCTTTAAGTTGTCTGAAGTGTACTTTTCAATATACTATAAGGTCCTAACATACAAGGACAATGCACAAATTTGTGAATCACACAGCAGTAATGTTACAGTGATTGTACATAACTCACAGGGTACTTTGGACTTTACAGGACCAAATGAGATGATATATGTAAAGTGCTTTGCGGACTTTAAAGTGCAATCTAAATGTTAATTGCTACTGCTGCTGCTGTTGTTAAATGGAAAGAATCTTGGGACTTGGAAGCAGGAGAGACCTAGTCTTGAATTCTGTCTCAAATATCCAATAGCTATGTAACCATGGTCAAGTCATTTAATTCTTTAAGTCTGTTTTCTCATTAGTAAAACTGAGATAACATTGAGATAATATACTGCTGTAGGAGCAGCAAATTCTTGTTTACAGAGGTTGATTTCCCTTCAAGGGGACAAGAAAGCTGTGAAACTAGTTCTATGAAGAACTTGCTGGTCTGAAGATTATCTCCACCAAAGTGGACTGGCAACTTATTTCTAACTCAAGTGTCTCAGACAGTTGCCCAAGATCCTGAGAGGCCAGGTGATCTGCCAGTCATATAACTCTTCTGTGTCAAATGCCAGGGCTCAAACCCAGGCCTTTGTTCCTAATTCCAAGGCCAGTACTCTATCTACTCTGCCATACTGACTCTCTGAAAGTTCAATATTTAGCATTAAAGATCACATAGAATCAAAGAATTTGGATTGGAAGAGACCTCAAAGATCATCTATGCCAGGCACATAGAAACAAGTGACCTGCTTAGGCCATAAGTCATCAAAGGCACTTGGTATATGTGCCCCCAGGGAATTTTATTTGGAGAGGGTCAAATGCAGAATACTCAACTATAAAGGCCATTATGTCCATTCATCAAACTAAAGAAACTAAAACAAACTTAATTTCTAAAAATAAACCAAACTTCAAAGAAACTCCAAACTTTGCAAAAGGTCCTTTGAATCAAAGTCTCCCCACAAACAAACAACAAACTTCTTGGTCTCACATTGTTGGTTAATAAAAGTATCTTTCCAACTGGACCTTATTCCATTTGCCCTGCACTTTGATAGGAAAGGCCTGCTATGAAATTTAAGAACTGCTAACAAAAGGTAGATCTTTCAAAAACTTTAATTCTTTTGTCTTCCTTGCCCGTACCAGAGCCTCAGGAGCCATGTACTATAGGTCGAGTTATAGAAAACAAAGTGGCCCAAGGTATCGAAAGGGAAAATGTGTCCAGTTGATATAGTTGGCCAGCTGGGAGAGTGGGAAGAGAGAACTCCTGAACTCAAATGGCCTTGGGCTCCTCCATACAAATGCACCATTGGAGCAGGTGAGGCAACTCCAAGGAGACTGAAGAGGGATAAAAAAGGTACTTGACATACTCCTTTCCACAACAGACCCTCTCAGAAACAAAAAAAGAAATTAGCTCGAAGAATAATTTAGGAGTAGCTGTGGCAGCTCCAGCAACCAGAAATAACAAAGAAATTGGGAGAGTCAACCCTGCAACCCTGACACATTAAACAAAGAGCGGTGCTGATCCATTAAATTGTGCTATAGGATATCCTATATGCACAATCTATGTAACTAACATAACCTGGCTCTAATTCCAATTCTAGCTGTCTACAATAATATGTTGCCTATTATAGCAATTAAATCCCACTCTTCCTGTCAATCCTATTTCTGGCCTAAAATGTGAGAAAGACCCATTTTTATTTAAAAAAAAAAAAAACCTTTTGCTATGCCATTATAAGAACCCATATTCAGTTAAATTTTACCCAATTTTCTTTTCTAAGAAATTACAGTTGCACTGTTTATGTAGTTTCAGAAACACTTAAATATACACACTCAACATATCAAGAGTCCCCAAAAGAAATGACATACTTACCATATAGCCCACACCGATGGCAAGTAGTTGACCGAGGTGATGGTATTAAAGAGTTAAACAATTTAGAATCATAGTTTAGAGATAAAGGATTCTCACTCAAATTCTGTAGCATTTTTGGTTTTGCAGGAGACAAATGAGTACTAAGTTTCTATAAAAAAGATAGCAGTGTTAAATCTGGATAATCTTCATAAGTTATTAGCTAAAAGGTTAAGGGGATAGGGATTAGATCTGTAATAGAGGGATTTCCCAGATAAGGAAACTTTCTTTGCCTTCTCTGCAATTTATACATATTAATCTTTTTTTTTTTAAATCAAGGATCTCTTTGACAACCTGGTGAAGCCTATGAACTTCTTCTCAGAATGTTTTTAAATACATAAAATAAAATGCAAAGGAAACCAATTATATTGAAATAAAAACACAATTTTCCCCCATCTAAGTGTATGCTCCCTGAAAACTATGTATGGGTTTATGGCCCCCAGGTTACGAGAACCCATCTTAGAGAGCTGCTCAACCACCTGAGAGGTGAATTGCCTGGGGTCATAAACCTATGTCAGAGAAGAGACTTGAAACCAGGTCTTATTGTCTCCAAGGTCAGCTCTCAATTCACTATGCCATAATACCTCTGACCAGATAAAAGATTTGTAAATTGAATCTAACCATGATTATTCCAATTTAAGGAATTCCTACCTCCAATATAATATTAGATTTTTAACCAAAGAGAAACAAACAAAAACTTCATAACTCACAGTGTTCAGTTCTTTAGTTGGTAAATTATTTCCAGTGTTTAATGTTGCTACTGAGTTTCCTAGGGAAGAATAAAATATTTATATATGGTCTTCTTCAATAAAATAAAAATGCTAAAATTCACTTAAATAAAAACCTTGACACATACTATTTAAGAATGAATTTTTAAATCTAAGAAACAAATACTTATTAATACATTTGGATAAAAAGCTCCACTAGAGCAGTAACTGTATTTATCTAATTTTTGTATCTCCACCTGCAGCACTCTGTACATAATTGTGATGTAAATGTGGGCAGAAAATGGCAAGTATAAAATAAGCAAATGGTTCCAATTTCTTATAGGATAAATATGGTCTAACAGTACTGTTAGTCACAAAACTCATCTCTGAATAAAAAATTATTTCATTAAAAAAAAGGCTTTACTAGAGGAATACAAAGGAAGAGTTATTTTATAGGTTGAAACCTCAGTTATGTCAATGTATGTGTGACTTGTAGCTACTCCCTTTACTAGTACAAGTCACAACCTGTGTGATTCCCCTACATGCTTTTCTGTAAATCCTCCCACAGATGATCTACCCAAAGTATGAAAACCATCTTCTGGATCTTTAGTACCTTATCAATCTGGGCCAGCATTCTGACTGACAAACTTCATTCTTGCTTTTATGAATATCTGCTTCTTTTCTGGTGTTTTTGTCCTTGATGATCCTTTTATACTACTTTTGGCACAGGAATTATAGTTATTATGCAGCAGCACTTTTCTACCTGTTACATACCAATCTGCAGCCAAAGTGTATTGATAGGGGTAGAAGACAGTAGGTTTTTGCAGTAGTTAGCAGTTGTGTTCAAAGAAAGTGACTTCTCAAATGCAATCTAATTCTAGTTTCTTCATAGTCCATCCAGTTCCTATCCAAAATGCAAATGTACTAATAGACTAACTCAGTGGGCTTGCTATTTGCATATGCCATAAGGTAAGAGACATTCTTCAACTGTTTCCCCTGAGGAAGTCACTCAATCTCTTTTGCAAAGTGTGGCTCTCACTGAGGTGGTCCCATGGTGTTCAATGTAACAAGTAAAATATCAAGGGCAAATAAAATTATCTGGAGAAATTGCCTGTTACCGGGCAAACCGTCTCCTGTTTGAACTTTGTATGGCGGGCATACCAAGAATGTGGACACTGGAAGAACACACAACTCCCTGTTTTATTTGTTATTTAATACTGAAATCAGTAACAATGATGATGATGATGGTAACGTTAACTAATATGTACACAGCTCTTTACCAATATTATCTCATTTGATGCTTACAGTAACCAAGAGAATTAAAACCATTATTATGTGCACTTTACAGATAAGTAAAGTGAGGCTGAGAGAAGTTAAGTGATTTGCCTTAGGTCACACAGTTCAGTGTTTAAGGCAGAATAAGAAGACTCTAGCTAAAGTATTCTATCTATACTGTAAGGTGACTAGGTGGCATACTGACGAGTGTACTTCATTTGTAATCAGGAAGACTTGAACTCAAAATATATTTCGAATATTTATTACCTGCATAACTCTACCTCAAAGTTGTGACAATCTGTGTAAAGTGCTTTGCAAACCTGAAAGTACTATATAAATGTCGGCTGTTATAAATATTCATCATTCCATCCACAGAACCCGTAAGTGACTCTTAAAAGGACTTAATATATGCACTGGAGATCCTTTAAGGTTTTTTTGCTATACTAGATCGAATGTTCCTTTTTAAAAATATAAACAAATAACAGACGTACCAGGACCTTTTGTTTTCTGTGCTTTTCAGTTAACTGTATGTAGAACACTGAATTGACTATTTCCATTCTTAGTTTCATTAAAGCTATTTTTGAGGTGTTTATACACCATCCTAAAAAGATTTTGGAGAAATGACCAAGTAGGTCAATGGTTGCTGATCTGATTCTTCAGTAATCTGTGATCCTTTCCAATTTTCCTTGTGATATTTTGAAAACTAGATCCCCATGTGCCTTTAAAATTGTGCTATCTTCAATGTAGATTTCTTCTGTATGTACTGGGACAGGATCCAGCAAATCTTCACAACTCAAATCTTCTTAGCTGCCACTGCATTACCTAATACGAAATCACTGAGATGGTAGAGTCAAATGTCATGTTCCTACTATCGGTACTGATGACCACAAACTACCAAAATATTAGCAACAGATTCATTCTAACTCAGGTCTATCAATCATCTTTCCAGTTTTATTCAAAAATTATCTTGGGATGATCTACCTTAATTAGGTCTTGTACTAAGCACTCTTCAATTAAAAAGGTCAAGTAGGTGGCTTCCTATAATCACATACAATATGTTCTCATGAATATTTACTTCCTGAATAGTGCTGGTTTTAAGCAATCATCTCACTACAGAAAAGATGAAATGACCAACTAGTTTTTTCTTATCTGTTAGGATACAATCAGTTCCATCTTTGGAGATATTTAGCATCCATATCTAGGGTTGATATCACCAATTCATTTAAATGGACTATACTGCAACACTACAAAAGATTTGGGATTTTATTTTTAAGTACTTTCTAACCAATGCAGATCACAAGTCCTCTACCGCTTAGTGGAGAGAACACTTCATTGGCTTCTACGCACCATACCCTCTTTCTTCCCATTCTTCTCATAAAAAAAGGTCAGCTCATAGTCAACTTTTTCATGATATTACTCAACTTAACTATGATGGTTCTATATAACCATACAAAGCTCATGTTCTGGCAACATAGTCTTTAAAAAAAAACCAAGGTCGTCACACCAAGATGAACCACTAGTGTAGGATTTCAGTGGAAAGTTTGCATATTTGATTCATTTCATCATTCCATAAACCTTTATTAAGCCTCTAGAATGTACAATGCACAATTTTAAGTGCTGGAGGAGATCCAAAGATAAATAAAGCAGTCTTTGTCCTAAAGGACCATATGATCTCATAGAAGAAATATACTAATAAATGTAACGCAAATTAAAATAACGACACGTGCATGAGAGAAGTAAAATGCCAGGAAATAAAATCAAGGTGAAAACTTATAGATGCAGGGCTAGGCAGAGATCCTGAAAGGTTTCAAGGAAGACAAATGTCAAGAATACAATAGATCAAACCATGAAACAGTAGTAACATAAATGTTTAAGCTACTATAGTCTCACAAGTAAAGTTACTCTATAATTACCCTCTCCTAGCATGTCTTTATAGAAAAACTTGATTTCTGCCTACCATTACTATTTTAGTAATGAAGGCAATTCAGAGAGGTAAGTAATATTGATGAGGTACAGGCTCTGAAAACCCCCTTGAACTCTCCTTCAATCTTCCCACACTAGGCATTTGCCTGAGGCCATAAGCCTTTCCTTATAGCTTGGCCCAAATCTCTATTAGTAGCCAAGTCCTCCATAATCTAGCTAGCCCCAACCCCTGATCCTCCCAAAATATCTATACCCAAATCTGTTACCCTTAAACTAGCCTAGCCCACCATTGTCTGACATCTCCAGGTAGCCTTTGGCTATTTCCCACTCTTAATCTCTCATTACTGGAGTCTGAACTCATTTGACATAAGACCCTCCCCAAACTCCTCCTCTAGACCACCCCCTAGAACCGTCCCACAATCTTTCTGTCATCTTGCCTCCATGAGAGCCTTGTCACAGAGAGTCACTCTGTGTCTGATTATTCTGGCCCACTTGTCCAGTACAAGCATCACAGATAACTAGGCTCCTTAAGAGTCTACCCATCATGGTGACCCTTTAATAAATTTTGCTTTTCTTGGGCTGAGAGATTTGAGTCAAATTCATTCGGTAGGCCCTGGTGTGTTGGTATTTTGAGGTCTTGTGCACCCCTAAACCCTGACTTCAACATTTTATGGTTCCCTGACCTCATCAATAGATAGGTTTCTGTGTCTAAACTGACTTTTAATTTATACTTTGATTTTTAAAGGTGGTCAGTTAAAATTTCAGACTAAGAAGACCTTACTAAAGTTCTGTCTCCTATTAGTGTATGGCTATACGCATGTGACGAAAACTGCAAAAACATCTAAAGTAAAGATAATCAAAGATTGCTATATTAAATCACCTGTTGATGTTTCCTTGTCTATTTCTGATCCAACTGCTTCTTTGTTAATACAGTTAGGGTTAGAAGGTGCTGAATTGTTCTCACAACTAGCAAAGTATCGTTTAGTTTGTTCACAAAACAAAAAATTTTTTTTGGCAATTCCCACTGTTTTACTTCCATGCTCTGGGCTTTTCAACTTAAAGTTGGGATATGATCGAGGGCTTCTTAAAGGTTCATGTGGAGGCTTGATTTCATTCCTCTCTATATTTAACTGCTCTGTCACTTTGCAAGCAGATGTATCTGAATTATTTCTTGACATCGTATCAAACTGGAGTTTAAAACCATAGATACCTAAGGGGAAGAAAAATGTTTGAGAGACAGTTCCTTAAATTAACTGTATTATGAATGAACTAAGTTAAATGTTTCTCTACATTGAGAACATGTAGCTCCAAAGAGCATTAAAGGCAATATGTTTTATTCTCTTACATTTACAGCACAAATAATTTTTGTTCATAAATAACATGAATACTACATGAAATACTTAATGCAAAAGATATGTAGCTAAATTAAAATTAAGAGGTTGTTTGGTCAATTACATCATGTAACTCAACATTTTCCCAAAAAAATCATATCACTAACAATATCTGATGAAGTAGAATTCAAAACACGTAGAGACAAAGAATGACATTACATAACAGTAAAAGGAAATAATAACATGGTAATAGTTCTCAATTTATACACATCAAACAATTCAACAGTTAAATTTATTTTGTAAAAGGTTGTTACAGAAGAAGAAATAGAAAACAGCATAAAAATAGTTTGGGAGTTTACTTTTACTATAAAACTTTGACAAATAAAATGATTAACAATAAAGCAGATCTGAACTGCTTACTTAATAAGCTGGAATGAATGTATATATGTACACATACACATATATGGACAAAATGGGAGATAGATACTTTTCAAGTACACATGAAAACTTGCAAAAATAAATGACATACTAATTCAGAAGTCATGTATAAATTGAAAAACCCAGAAATTAGAATTTAAAATATAATATAAACAAAAGGTATACAGCTACTGGACAACCAAAAACAGTCAGAATGACTGTTAAAGTAAAGAAAAAAATCAGAAAAACAATAAAGATTTAAAAGACAATGACAATACCTACAGCAAAACCTACATGGAGGCAGCTACAGCAAAACCTACATGGAGGCAGCTACAGCAAAACCTACATGGAGGCAGCTAAAGCTTTCAGGAGGAAATTTATATCACTAAATACCTACATTAATAAAAAAATGGGGAAAAAAATCAAGCTTACAATATAAAGCTCTAAATAAGGAAGAAAGTAATCGTCCAAGTAAAAATCAAGAGATGATAAAAATAGGAGCAGAAATAAACAGAAACTATTTTTTGGACAAAATTTTAAAAAATTGATAAACCACCATCAAGTTTAATCCAAAACAAGGAGAAAATACAAATGTGTAGGACGAAGTGTGGTCTCTCATTTGCTAAAGTATATAGAGCCTTTGGCTTCAGGGCCATAAGGAAAATAAATAAACAAGAGAACTGGCTCTAAGCTGTGATTAATGAGACTTGCTGTTTGAGGTAAAAGGCATTTGGGACCATAACTAAATTTTGTTTGGAGTTTGAATTTGGGTATGGTTGCCTGCTTAAGTCAGCGCCTGCATCAAGTGCCATAAGCTACTCAGAGGGAGTGTGATTCTATATAGGTGGAAGTCTACATCTGGTAAAGGCCATAGTCTCAACTAAGATGGGACTCCTTCTGGCTCAGCTTACCCATGAAATTCCTTTGAAAAGGAATTTAATCAACAAATGCTTAGTTTAGAGACCCCATTGTTCTTAGTGGCCAGCTGCTTAGGGACCTTGAAAAACACTATCAGAGATGACTCACTTCCAAGATGGGACCTCATGAAACCCCTAATCAGTCTAGCTTCCAGACTTGGCATCTCTTGAAACAACCAGGCCTATCCTCCCAGTAAGCTATAGTTGGACCTATGTCACTCATTCTTGACCAGAAGTTACCTAGTGACGTGTCAAGGCAAAAATCACACCAGTCACTCCCCTCCCCTCTGATTTTTCCCAGTGAATTGCGGACAGTGCATTTGTGCAGTGAATATAGAAAGTGCCTGTCCCTTTAAGCCCCAACTCCTCCCTAACCCCTCCCAAACACCCTCCCCCCCACCTGGCTAGCATAAATTGACCCTTC
>CM053589.1:130850352-130870788 GCA_028646515.1 Pseudochirops corinnae | reverse complement strand
CAAAGAATTATCCCACTCCTCCCACAATTAAAAAAATATGACAAGGTCAGGTGACATATGGCAGAATGATTTCAAACTTTCCAAAAATAAATAATCCCTGTTAGACAATTATTCAGTTCCTGAATATAGAGAAAGATGGAATCTACTTTTTATAAGGCAAATATGGTGTGAATTTTAAAAATCAGATAAAGGCAACATAACGAAAAATAAAATTATAGTCCTATCTTATGAATTTATATGTACAGGTTTTTCCCTAAGCAAAAAAGTTTAGTTGAATACAAGAACAACTATCTTCCAAATTAAAAAAAAAACTGAAGAGACTTTATAGGAGTAGACAAAGTCATAATGAAATTTATGTAGGAAAATAAACAAGAATATTAAGAAACATATGAAGAGAAAAAACCTGAAATGGATTCTTGCATACCTAAATTTTAAAACAGAATGCAAAGCAGGTATAAAAACTATCTGACAAAGTGAAAAATAGAAAAAAAAAATCCATCAATGGTCTAAATATACTAGCTGTCCAACTAAGTAAATGCCAAATATTAGTGTTATAACAATTATTCAGAGAAAATGGTCAACCTCATTTATAATCAGAGAGGCAAACAGAAACAACCAGAAGATACCACCACCTCACAACCTATTAAAAACGCCAAAATAACAATCAATGCCAATGAGATTGTATAGCAACAGGTATGCTCTTCCAACACTGGTAGAATTACAACTTTGTGGCATCTTTTTGGAAAACAATCACATTAAAAATTTAAAAACTAATAACTCTGAATAATTTCATAGTTGGGATTTTAAAACATAATCAAAAACAACAAAAAAGACCTATCCATACAAAATCCATTCTATCAGCATTATATACAGTTGCAAAGCAAAAAAAACAAAAAAACAATAACAAAACCTATAAACCTAAATGTCCAGTAGGTGCAATGGTTAAGTAAACTGTAATTTGTAATATGCTGATGTTAATAGAATACTACATTGTAATTAAGACTTACAAATATGAACTATATTAAGAAATTTGGAAAGAACTATAGGAAATAACAGAATGAAAAAAAGCAGAAATAGAAGAATGCATATATATTAATTACAACTTTGTAAGAGGAAAGTTGATTGAAAATGAAAGAACATGAAAAATTCTCTAAATTACCAATAATTAAATTGATGCAAATCAATGCAATTTTTATACAATGCAATAACAATCAACGCAATGCCTTGCTTGTCTGTCTGGTTTTCTTTTTTCCTTCTAAGAACCTACCTTGAACCTTGAAGTTCCACAAAGTTGTCAAGGGGAAAATAAGGCAAGGAATCTCAATGCAATTAGGTCATAACAGACAATTTTATCTCACATCTCACACACTAGAAAAGATAACCAAAAAGGAATGACAAATGCTGAGGTGAGGGGACTGGGAAAATAGGTAGACTAGTAGTACACTGTTGAGGAAGCTGTTAACTAACTGATCAAGGCATTCTGGAAAGCAATTTGGAACTATGTCCCAAAGTTACATAGCCTTCGACCTAGCCTCACCACTATGAGGTGTATGCACCAAAGAAAGGGGTGGTGGAGGGACAGGTCCTACATATACAAAAATATTTCTATTAGCTGTTTCCCTGGTGGCCAAAATATTGGAAAGTAAAGAGGTGCCGTCCTATTGGGGAATGGCTGTACTGTGGCGTAAGAAAAGATGAAATGAACAGGCTCAGAGGAAAGTGGGAAAATCATTACGAACTTATACAGAATAAAATTAGGTAGACCTAAGAGAATGATTTATACAATAACATTATAGAGAAAAAAATTGAAAAATTTTAGAATTCTAATCAACAAATTGATAAAGCATGACTCCAAAAGAATGATGATAGAACATGCCACTAACCTTGTGACAGAGAGGCCATGAATTTAGAATAAAGACATAGATGCATAGGTTTGGACATGGCCAGTGTGGGAATTTATTTTGGCAGAACTATGCAACTAAGGTTTTCATCTGCTCAAGGAGCACACAATTTGGTGGGTGGTACAAAATAATGTTTCAAAAACAAATAAAAATAACCAAGGATATTTATGTTATGATGTGTCATATTTATGTCAGTATAATTTATTGCTGTTCAGTGGTACTGCTCTGAATTAAAACTCATGAACACACCAAAGAGGAATGGTGACAATAAACTTCATCATCTTGTTACTGATAAAAAAAATTATTTTAATGTATTACTTTGATAGGGTAGGACTGCTAGAGATATTACCATTATTGGTAATGAATGTAAATTCTTTATTGAAAAAAATGTGTTAAGTACACTGGATTATTTTTTTTTAATTTTAATTGTATTGCCAAATCATATATATGCTCCATAATAAAATTTCTCTAAAAATTTTTAAAGAAACATTTCCATCCAAAATGATGTTTTAAAGAAATGGAAGGACAAGGAACGTAGATGAGAAAAGAAAAACTAAAATTTATCATTATGAGAGTTTATGTATCAAATTTAATTATAAATTACTATTAAGTATAAATTGTATTGCTATTTTTTTTAAAAGTTTAACATTCAACATCAAAAAAAGAAAAGCTTTCTTTACTCGACTCTAAGAGGGAGTAAATTTTCATTATTTTGAAGCTGACACAAACATTTTCACCCACAAAAATAAAAAAAAAACTATTACAGATTTTTTAAAAAGATTATTAAATTTAACATGACAGTGCCAACAATGCCTTGCTTGTCTGTCTTTTCCTTCTAAGAACCTACCTTGAAGTTCCACAAAGTTGTGAAGGGGAAAATAAGGCAAGGAATCTCAATGCAATTAGGTTATAACAATTTTAAATAGTGACCTTTGTTTTTGGTCCCAGACCTGTGATTTCATTAGTTTAGGGAACTCCCAATAACAACACAATTGTTCTGTCACTTAGAGTTCTTCAAGAGCTTTCTGGGGCACTAAGAGGTTAAAGTGTTTTGCTCAGGATCACACCATCATTATCTTTCAGAGACTGGACTTAAACCTAGCCAGGTCTACTCATTAGGCTATCTGCTGAACAAGCAGAGAATTCAGTGCCAAAAAATAAAGTACTCTCTATTCTAGCCCAACGTGGCTACTTTCTGTTTCCACACAGGACATTTAATCTCCTGCCCCTATGACTCTGTACAGGTAACAACAGTAATTAATGTTTGCAAAGTACTTTCTAAATATTATCTCCTTTCATCCTCACAACCACCCTAGAAAGGTAACCCTAGCCAAGTGCCTGAGGCCAGATTCGATGGTGGGTTTTCCTGACTTCATGGCCAGCATATTATTCCCGGAGCCAACTAATTTCACTGTACCTCTTATCCCTTAAACCTTAGAAGGTTCTTGAATTTCCTAGTTCCATTAAAGGCTCAAGCTGATGCTACCTCTTATACTACTTTGCTTCCCCTTCCTTCCAAACCCCTCCCCAAAAAACCCTCACTTGGGGTATATTTTGCTTTCACATATCTGTACCCATGTTTTTCCCAGGGAGAACTTAAGCTCCTTGAGAAAAGGGACTGCTTTTTACATATTTGTACCCATGTTTTCCACCGGTAGAATTTAAGCTTCTTGAGAAAAAGGAGCAGTCCTTTTTGTCCTCTCCCAAGTTTCTAGCACAGTATCTGCCACACAGAAGACCTCCTAAGTGCTTGTTGAATAGAAGGAAAGTGAAAATGAACTGCACTGGTTTGCCATTTCAGTTACTGCTGAAAAGTAATGAAAATAGCTATGATATAAGAAAGGACAGGGATATTGACTGGAGCAGGATTTTTCTCTTTTATAGAACACCAAGAGACCAAAAAAAGTCTGAAATCTTCAAAAATCCTGCAAAATAAAGACACCCTTGATTGTATTAAGACTTTTTTTCTAACGTCACAAAAATAATGCTACACGTTCATTCAGAAGATGTTCAAACACAACTCTCTCATTAAATGCCTATTTTTCATGTAAGCTGATCTTCTCAGTGATACTCAATTTGTTGAAAGGGAAAACTTGTGCTACAGAGTTCTAATTCTTTATAAACAATGTACCACCACCAACCCAATAAAATCAACAAGATGTGCGATGGTGCAAGTCTCCTAATCACTAGAGAGGGATAAAATCAGGATAAAGAAAGCCAGTTTAATAGTGTCTCTGAAACAGATGGCTAATTTGGGGGAGAAGGAGGGGAGGCTGGGCTAGGTCCTAGATACTACAATCAGATGAAATAACTCAAGGTTTACCATCTAGTTATTCTAGTCAAACAGCTAACACCATGTGCCTGCTGCCTCAGTGTTTTCTCCAGAGGCAGGGCAATTAGAGCTTTATCTCAGGACACCAAAATTTAGACACTGCAAATACATAAAATAATGTTTTTTTTAATTATTTAAAAAATCTGTTATGTGAATATTTCAACAGAATTTTCACTTCTTCAGTAGCACAGAAATAACAGAGCATAGTACAATGAGTCCAAGAACTACTAGTCAAAAGTGGAAAATTACTAGGAAAGAAATCCGTTTGATAAGAGCTGCTGGGAAATCTAGGAAAGTAGGTTAACAAAAATTAAATTCAGACCACCATCTTGCACTATATGCCACCAAAAAGCTCAAAATGGATAGATTATCTTATCTTATCAAGTACTTTTCACAAGTATACCTGGAGAAGAAATTCTTAACCAAATAAGAAAGAGAAGTGAAATTATTAAATAGATCATTTTAATTACATGAGATTGTATGCTTTCCAGTATTGCTTTTGCACAAACAAAATTAATGAAAATAGGCTAAGATAACTGGGGGGAAATTTTTTCATAAAATTTCTCTGATAAGCAAGAATAAGTGAAAATGAGAACCTCAATATCCAAGATACAGGAGAAACACAAAAAACCCAGAAGTCATTACCCAGTTGATAAGTCGTCAAAATGATACAAATAATTCTTAAAAGAATGACACATTATTAAACATTAAACAAAATTATACAAAAGATTGCTCCAAATTACCAAAAAAAGGCAAAACAAATCAAAACTCAAAAATTTCACCTCATCTAGAGAAAACTAACAAGTGGTTACAGAAACATGGTTATAGTCATGAATGAAGAGAATTTGTTAGAAAACACATCTTTTTACAATCAACTTAAACTCCAAGAAGAAAATCAACTGGATTCTCCGAGGAAATTACCAAGGGTTCCTACTCCAAACTTTTCTGTAGGACCTGATGAACCTGGCAACCCTGACCACCCACTTTTCACTCTGCTACCCTCCATACTACCCCAACTCTACTCAATGATTAAGTCCCTGCCTGAAACCTCTATCACCCCAAAAGGCACAATAATCTGATTGGTTTTTGCTACAAGCTCACCCTCCAGCCTGCTCCACCTCTTCTGTCAGGAAGATAAGCCAGCATTCCTCCCCGTCCCCATCACAGTCTGTCATCCTAATGACTTGACACTTAAGAATCACGGTATAAACCCCACTCTCTGTTACCAACTGCCCTACTTTCTTTCCCCATCCCACTCACCACCAAGGTACCACTCCAGGTCTATCCAATCCTTTTCACAATGTTCTCTGGAATGCCTGTTCCATGAGTAACAAAGCTACTTTCATCTTAAACCCTTTCCTTTCTCATTCTTTCCACCTTTTGCACTCATTGAGACCAAGCCCCATTCTGATGACACAATGCACCTAAGCTACCCTTTCCAGAATTGGCTGCATTTTCACTTATGACCCAACCCTGCTTGGGGATGAGGTCAGGGAGTCTGAATACTTTCTACTCATCATGGGTACTTCCAAGTTTTCTCTGCCTCCATCAGTAAGTAACCTCTATTCCTTCCAATCCCCTTTAATTCTAGTCCTTCCCGCTATTATTTTCAATTTGTCTTGCATGTAGCATATATACATATATATATATATATATATATGTAAATATGTCTATATGCTGTCTCTCCCAATAGACTGTAAGCTCCTTGTGAGCAGGAACTTTTTTTGTCTTTCTTTGTATCCCCAGTACTTAGTACAAGGATTGGTAACATAGTAGGCAGCTGATTTATTGACTGCAGCTCACTTAATCCATACTAATTACTCAATCAAGATGCTAGTAATGGCTTCTACACACTTCCAGGACACTAGTTAAATGCTTATCTCAAAGTCAATATTTCCTCCCCAACTCTTGGCCTCATTCTAGGGATCTTCAGCACACTTACGTATAAGTCCCTCAAACATCCTAACTTCCCAGTTCCTAAACCCTATTCACTGCCCATGACTTACCTACTCTTCCAATTCTACCTCAGCTATACACAGAAATGGTCATACCTTTGATCTTGTCACCACTCGCCAGGGTTCCACTTCCATGTTCAAGAACTCTGAAATTCCTTTATCTGATCAGAGTCTGTGGTTATTTGCCTTTCTCTCTGCCTTGCAACCCTAACCCTATTCTTATACTCATGTGACACCCCCCCCCCCCATCCCTTCCTTCTCAGTTCTTTCTCAGGCCATCATCCGCGGGCTCACTATACTCTCCCACCTCCTTCACTCTGACCCCATGATGAACCAGTTCAATTCTACTTTAGCTTCTAAACTCAAGTCCCTTGTCTCCTTGCCCTATCACTGATCTTTCCCCAGCCTTGGATTATTCCACCATTTATTATGTTAACTCCTATTCACCTGTTGCTCCAAGAGGCAAGAGGAAATCACAAAACCATGCTGACTGGGTTCACTACACATTTATGTTACATAATCTCAACTGAGCCCCTAAAGCAAGGTAGTCTTCTTACACCTCTCTAATTGATCGACTGTTGATGTTTGTCTTTCATTCTCAAAGAGGACCATGACATCAGGAAGACAATGCCATGACTTGCAAGTGAATTGTATTTAAGTGAGGGAGGGCTGCGCAACATCATCAGTTTCACTTTCTCCTTAAAGCCCTTTGGGACCAGTGGCAAGGTAAAGTAGAGCAAGACAACTGGAGCTAGCTAGAAGGCTCAGTGGATAGAACAATGGGCCTGGAGTCAGGAAGACACAAGGTCAAATTCAGCCTCACTTACTCACTAGCTGTGTGATCCTGGGCAAGTCACTTAACCTCTATTTGCCTTAATCCACCAGAGAAAGAAATGGCAAATCACTCCAGTATCTTTGCCAAGAAACCCCCATATGAACACAAATGAATACTTGAACAACAATCGAATCATTGTCCCACATACTACAAATGCTTTTCTAATCCTTTTCATACCTCCTCAAACTTTCCATTGCTCCCCCTTCCAAAAAACTGAAGCCTTTTGCTGAGAACTTCCTTTTGCTCCTTCCTTCTGATGTCACATCACTCAGATTCCTTCTCCACAATCTCCTCCTTCACCTGTCTCACAGGAATGTGGCTCTTCTCATCAAGGCTAATCCCCTCTACATACATAAGTGATTACATTTCATCCCATCTTTTTCAGCCCACTGGCCCCTTTTTCATCCCCACTTTCTTGGTAATCTCCAACCTCTCTCTTTCTACTAATGGCTTCACTGCTCCTACACTTATGTCTCTCTCTCCCATCCTCAAAAAACACTCTCATTTGATCAGTCCATCCCTGATAGTTATTTTCCTATATCTGTCCTCCCTTTTGTAGCTAAACTTAAGAAAGACATCTACAATCCGTGCCTCCACTTCCTTTCTTCTCACTCTCTTAACTCTGGCATCTGGTTTCAGACTTCATCCTTCAACTCAAACTGGGATCTTTTACCAATGATCCTTCGATAGTCAAATCTCATAGTTTTTTCTCAACCTCCATCCTTTTTGGCCTCTCTGAAGCATTTAATACTGTTGATCACTCCTTTCTTTATGCTCTCTCTAGGTTTTCAAGACAATGTTAATGTTCTCTTCTAGTTCTCAGTTCTTCTCTTATCTATTTGGTTGTTCTCAGTATCCTCGGCTGAATCTTCATCTAGGTTGTACCCAATAACTCTGAATTTCTCCCATAACCCATGGTGTCTGCTGAGGTTCTGTCCTGACCTCACTCTTTTCCCTCTATACCATTTTGACTGATCTAATCAGCTCTCCTGAACTACTATGGGACTGGACTAGATGAGTCTGAGATCTCTTCATCTAGCTCTGACCTCTTCTTTCCAGACTCCAGTCTCCCAACTCCACCTATGAGATATCTCAAATTAGCTGGCACTTAGATACAATAAAACATGAGCTGAACTCTGAACTCCTCTTTCTCCTCAAACCTTTTCTTCTTCCTAACTTCCTTATTACTACTGAGGGCATCCTGTCTCCTAGTCACTTAGGTATCATCTTCCACTTCTCAATCTCTCTTACCCACCACATCCAATGTGTTGCCAAGTCCTGTGGATTCTACCTTCCCAACATCACCCATGTATTTTTTTTGGACACTGCCAATGCTCTGGGGCAGGTGCAGGTTCTCATCACTTCACAACTGGATTCTTGCTATGATGTTTTGGTTGGTGTCCATCCTTCAAGTCTCTCTCTACTCAGCTGTCAAAGTCATCTTCCTAAAGCTTGTCTGACCAAGTCATCCTCCTTTTTGATAAATTTCAGTGGATTCCTATTACATCCAATTACCTCAAATATAAAATCCTGTTTGTCTTTTAAGGCCCTATATATAATCTGTCCCTTTCCTACCTTTCTTTTTATGCTTTATTCTTTTTGCAGGTACTCTACAGTACTTTGACAGTGGCCTCCTTGTTTTTTCTTGCACATTAACACTACATCTCTCCTAACTTCACACATCTTTTACTGGCTATCTCTCATGCTTGATATGCTCTCCCCCTTCACCTCTATCTCCTAGCTTCCCTGACTTCCTTCAATTCTCACCTAAAATTTCACATTCTGCAAGAAGCCTTTCCCTTTTCCCCTCATGTTCCAGTCTTCCCTTTGAGATTACCTCCAGTTTAGCCTGAAAATATCTTGCTTGTTCATAGTTGCTTGCATATTGTCTCTCTCATCAGGATGTGAGCTCCTTGAGTGCAGGGGCTGTTTTTGCCTTTCCTTGCATTTCTAAGCATTTAGCACAGCATCAAGTGCATAGCTTCATAAATGCTTAACTAAATGAATGCTCACTGACTCAACAGTCAGGGTTGTGGAGATACTGGTACACTAACAGACGTGTGAATTGGTCCAACCATTCTGGAAAGCTATTTGGTATCATACTACAAAAATAAATACAGTATCAATGCCCTTTAATTCAGCAGTCCTACTGTGAGGCATATGCCCCAAAGAGGTCAGTGATGTAAAAAAAAAAAAAATACACATACATCAAATTATTTATAGTAACACTTTTTATAGTGGCAAAAAAGTTGGCAGCATTTCTTAGACTCAATAATCGAGCCAAACCAGCCTTCTTACTGTTCTTTACGTAAGACATAGTCTCCCAAGTTTTTGCTTTTTGAATTGGCTGTCCCTTATTTGTAGAGAACATTTGTTCCTCCCCTCTACCTCTTAGAATTCCTTGTCTCCTCCAAAACTCAACTCAGCTGGTCAGCAAGTGTTAAAAATTAGGCACTGCGCTAAGCTCTGGAGATAAAAAGAAAAGCCCTGATCTCAAGGAGCTCACTGCTCAATAGGAGAGACAACATGCCAACAAGGTACAAACAAGATATATACAGAATAAACTTTCTACCTTAAACCTTTCCTGATCCCTAGTTCCTCATGCACTCTCCCCCAAATTACTTGGTCTCTATATTGCACATATTCTGTCTATATTTATATACATATTCTCTCCCCCAAAAGCATGCAAGCTCCTTGAAAATGAGGACTTTAATTTCTGTCTTTGTATCTCCAGTGTTTGGCACACAGTAGACACATGGTAAGGTTCGCTGACTTAACTAATCAGAAATCCATTTTGTGACTATAGAGAACCATAGGGAGCTTTATGTGTTTCTTTTTAGCACAGTGCCTGGCACACAGTATACACTAAATAAATGCTTGCAGACTGCTATCAACTAAATGAAATAAACAAAACCAGGGAAACAATATACAGTAACAATGTAAAGGGAAAAAAATCAGTAAGAAATCAAAACCAAATGCTGGGATATTATAATTAACTGTTTGGTCCCAAAAAAGAAATATGAAAATTCATCTCCCTTCTTTGCACAAGTGGGGGGACTTGTTGATTGTTGTCCTTCATTCTTGAACAGGACCAAAATGACATCACTATATTGAAGTCAAGGTACAGTGTATCTGACTAGCTGATCGGATCAATACAAAGCTCAGAAGACTGTACCACAGATTGGACACAAATAGTCCACATGAACATCTGGAGTGGAGATGTTTCTAAATTTTTGTATCTCACCTTTCTTTTGAACTACTGCAATTCTGTGCTCAAAGAGTATAGCAAATCTTTGATGCACGCATGCCATGCTGGGAGGTCCCTTGCCAGTGTTTCCCAGCGGAGCCCTCACACCAGAGGTACTAGTCTTCCCTGAAGACACCCTACACCCCAGTTGGGGACTACAGATAGTGAACACTATATAATACACTTAACGTGGAACTTGATTAATGTTCTGGCCAGTTTGGATTAAGTGTTTTTTCTCCCCTTTTTTGTATGATAGTTCTCTGGGAGACTTCAGTAGTAGGAATATGCTGCAAAATCTAGGTGAGGTAAAACAAAACAAAAATTAATATGAAATTTTTGAACAAAAAAACAAAAACAAAATGACAGCCTAAGAAATACTCTAATGTTCTCAATCTTTTCAGTGTGAGGTGATATGGTCTTCTAGGCTCTCCCCCAAAGTACACCATTCTAGGTTCTTGTCTCTTGGTGAATTTGTCTAATCTTGTATTATTTTCACTTTATCAATGAAGACGGTATTTTGAAGACTCATTTTCACTGCTTTTCCAAAGTCTCAAAATTTTTTCTCCCCTCCTCCCCCCCAATAATTAGGAACCATTTCCATATCTGCTATGAAGTAGTTTTAGTTAGGATCATAAATTTAAAGCTGCATGGGACCTTAGAGCCCATCTAACTTAACTCCTTCATTTAAGGAAACACAGCTCAGAGATGGTGACATATCCAAGGTCACATCAATATAGCAGAATTAAAACAAAACTCCTCTAACATCCAATCTAATAAACTTTTTACTGCACCATGGTGTCTTTCAAGATGGATGTCTAGCTAAAAAGGGGCTTAGAATGATAGAATTAATAGCTCAAAGCCATCCCAAGTTTGATCCAGTCCAATCTCCTCTTTTTATAGATAACTGAGGGCCAATGATCAAGCTACTTGCCAAATTTGGGTCACAGTTAGTGGAGAGGTAGACGGGAAGAGGAGCCAAAATCTCCCTACTTCTAACTGGCTCCTCTCCTCCCCCACCCGCTATGAATCACATTGCTTCACTTGAATACTTTTTGATTTTCTGTACAGTATCATTTACAAAGTGACCCTCTGTCTCCCCCATTAAAATATTATGGGCATGTTGACAATCCTGATATTTTAGGAAAAAAGTAAAAAACGTGAACTAGAAGCTCCTTTAGAAGATAACCTTTTAAATTGGCAAATAACCTTTACAACAAAAGTAAATTCCAGGCCTGCTCTAGTGTGCCTCCCCCAAATCAAAAAGCCCTCGCCCTAGGCAAATTATATTTACAGTGGTGCTAGTGTACAATTAAGGGCCGTCTAATGTGAGTACTGAACTGTTGTTGCTTATTTTTATTCTAACATTTAATAGAGCGCCGTTTTGTGACTTATTTAATTTTGTTCAGATTGAATAAAGGTGAGTAAAAATGACATAATTTCCCTTTACAGAACGACTAGGGGTTAGGGGAAAGAAGCAAAAGGGAAGGTAACAGAGGTCCCAGTCTCCCTTCCTCCACGCAGGGCCTGCTGGCTGCCAAGAGACCCCACCCCAAACCGTCTTTTACAGGTGGTATCACGGCCTCCTCTACAACAGTCGCCCATTTCCCTCCCCAGCCTCTGCCACTTCGGCCTCCGGGACTGTCCTGTCACCCCAGCTTCTAGGTCCCCACCCCAAAGAACCCCCGGAGCAGGCCCTGCTTCCCTGCTGATGCCCTTGGCTCTGCCACAGCTCCTCGACTTTCTCCCCAGCACCCTACAACTCCTGTCCTTCCTCAACAGTTTCCCTTACCTGGAAATGGCCTTAAGAGCGGGTCACTGTGTCCCCCTGGCGTCCTGGTCCCCCAACGACTCCTCTCTAAGCCCTGCGGGGCCCTCAAACGGATAGGAATCACCACCACCACACTATAGGACACCTCCCAACCCCCTCCAGACCGGCTGCGCCTGCGCAGCCCAGGGGGCACGTGCTGGCAGGGATGTTAGGGAGCGGCACGTGCACGCTTGGATGTTAGGCCACAGCAGCACGTGCCAAATCCGGGAGGAGCTGCTGCGCATGTGCCCCAGAGTTGCTTTTAAAGTAGTTCCCACATGATTTTCTTCTTGGTAAGCGTTGGGGTTTTATATTGCTCGCTCTTCTGCAGTGTCTTTTGAGTTGAAAACATCTTTACAAAAAATACATCTGTTCTAGCTTTTTATGCATTAAATGTATACTTTAAAATGTTTCTTTGTTTTCCAGCTAGTAATTTTTTTAAAAAAAATTAGCTTTTTATAAACTATTCAATCTTTCGAACTGCTCAGTAACTCCTTACCTATAGTAACGAAGATACTAAGTAACAGCAGAATTCAAACAGCTACTTTGTCTTCAAATCCACTAAACTTTCTAGTATATCCCATTTGCTTTTCAAGATGACTAGCTAAAGTGCTTCAGGTGTAATTTTACAGATGAGGAAACTGAGATTGAGGGAGCTGGATTGATTCTGCCAGTCACGCGGCTGAGAACTGTCTTTGGTGGGATTACAACCGACTGAATTCCAAACAATGCTTTCCCATGTTTCCCAAATTATTCATCTGCTTGCTTTCTGAAATTGAGCACATCCCTTTGTTCTGCTGCCCCAGGGCATCTGATCATTGCTTTTACATTTTCTTCTACAACGTTTTTATTACTGTAGATATACAAGATAAATAAAGTATATTGCTGTCTAGTTAGGTTTTTATGTTTAAACTCTTGGATCGATACTCTTCTAAATTAAGCCTTCACTTATATTTTGTTGCAATTGATGAGTCATACGCTACCACCACCACTTCCAAACAAAAAGGTCATCTTAAATTGCCATAACACTTGGCCTAGTTATTCACAAAGCTGCCACGCATTCAAGAGCGTCGAATTTGGTCACTCCACTTCAAGCCTCAGTAAAGATCGTGACAGAGAAATAGACTCCACCCCTTGAGGTACAGAGAAGGAGGGCCTTTGATTTGGAGGTTCTTTTTTATTTCTTTATGCCCCAAGACTTAAGATAAGCAGTATATAGTTAGGAGGGAAAGGGATAAAATCCAAAGGTGATTTGCTTGAGTTTCCCCAGAGACGGGGGAGAGGAGGGGAAGGGAGGGGAGGGACGGAGGGAGGGAGGTGTAAATTGCCGCAGGTAACCCAACTCCCAGTTAAATAGCTAGCAAAAACTAGCCTAAACTCGCAGCCCCGCAAACAAGGTGACTGGAGCAGGGAGAGGAGGAGCCTAGCCTAAGCCCGGCCCACTGCAGACAGGTTGCTCTGTGGCTCAAGGTGCGCCCTTTCGTCACGTCGCCAGCGCCACTCTGATTGGCTACACCAGCAGCCTCCGCCCCTCCCTCCCAGCTGGAGCTAGTGGCCGGTTCCGCGGCGTCCAGCGTCGCCGCCATCTTTGTTGATGTGTCAGCTCCGCTGGGGTTTGGGGAAACCTGCGGCGACTGAAGAGTAGCGTTCCCGGCCTTCCTTACCGCACCCCCTCCCCCCTGGCCTTGACTGCCCCCTCTCTGCTCCCTTGGCCTCCCAGACCTCGCTATGGAGAGTCTGACAACTTAGTCGATTGCCTCACTGCCGGGTAAGAGTCTTCTTTCGGAGGCTTGGGGGAAAGTAGGAGGGGAGTTCCCTGAGGGGACTCGAGCTCGCGCTGGGAAGAAGAGAGTCCTTGGGCTGAGGAGGCTCCCGCGGGTGGTGGGGAGCCGGGGCCCTGCGCCCCTCCTCTCACGCCCTGGGCCCAGTCCGGAGCGGCGGCGATGGGGACGTTCTAAGGCCCTGAAGGCGAGCGAGCGCTTGCTCTTGTTCCTCCGGATGGAAAGGTGGGGGCGGGGGGCAAGGGGAAGAAAGGGGGTGTCTGTAAAGTTGTGAGGCTCCTACCCCGCTCTCCTCGCCCCTTCTCTTCCGCCGCATCGATTCCCGTAGAGGAAGGCGAGAAGGAGTAGGTCAGACGGAATGGGAAACAAACTCTGAGGTTCCATTGTGCGAAGCGAAGCCAGGAGCTGTTCCGGGGGACTTGTGTCCTGACGCCTGAACCGTGAGGCAGTTTGCAGAGGGAGAAAAACGTTTGCTTCTTAAACTGTGTTTTTCCGCGTTGTGTTGTCGTTCTGACTCTTGTCGCGCCTTTTTGTTGTGGCGGCGTCTGGTTGTTAAGGAACCACTTCCTTCGAATAAGGGACAAAGGGGGCTCCTCTAGCTTTCCTGTCTAGTGCTTTTCAGAATCCGAGGGCGGCCAAGAGATTTAATGAGCTCGTGACTCTTCCATGATTTGTAAGACAGAATGATAAACTGAGGTAAGACGGGAAAGAAAAAGGGGAACCTTAAATACTTAAGTAAAAGTAGGAAGAAAGCTTGTAGTCGTACTCCCGGCCTGTTCCTCTGCATCGATTTGATTTAGCAGAGAATAGAGTGTTTGGCATTATTGTTTTATGTCCCATTTATTGATTAGCATAATAGTTTTGTGTTAGCGTGTAAATGGCCCTTCGAATTCGGCCCAGTTTTCCCCACGAGATTCACATTGGGTGGATATCTCACAGGCTGCATACAGGAAGCAAGTGAGCCTTTTTTCTGTAAGTGGTGTTTTGGTAGGCATTCAGGTAGTTGTGTTAATTCATTAGTCAGTAGGAGAGCATTTAGTTTTATGAGATTCTCTTGTCTCGTTGTAAGCGCCCAGGTATGTCATGTGTGGTGTAGAGTACCTGGATATGCTTTGCTTAATATCTTCAGTCTGTTTTAATTTGGGGCAAATTAAAGTTCAGAAAACTTGAAGATTGAATGGTGCAGCAGCAGTTCTGCCTTGTAATGTGTATAATCTATTTTTTTGAGCTACTTTTCGTGACTTTCCTTATGTACTTGTAGAAACATTAACAGTGACTGTAAAACACTAAACAGGAATAGTAGTTTGCATGGTTTATTTTTCTGAGTATAGTCACATGGATTAAATTGAATTAAAGTATGTGGTAGGCTGCAGGAGAGTGAAAATTGAGTTGAATTCCATAAACCAGGTAATTGTGAAATTTAATTCTCGTGGTAGCATCATTTTTAAAATGCCACCTCCAAACAATAATGACTACAGTTGGACCTTGGGAAAACTTTTTAAGTATTAGTCAGTTTTATACAATCAGTAGGCAGGCCTACAGTCCCATTTGGCATTTCTTAATTTTTTTTGTTGATGAATCATGAGGAGCATGGCTGTAGGGGTTTAGAAACCTTTTTAACATTTTAAGAATACTTCTTCAGGATTGAAACAAACTACTTGCTCTGTCTTTTGTGTTTAGTTTTGTTCATTCCTTCTTTCTCGTTCGCTTTATTGGTTATAATTCTTTACAACCTGACTAATGCTTAATGTGAAGGTATTTGTAGAGCCTATATCGGATTGCTTGGGGGGGGAGAGGGAAGGGGAGAAAATTTGAAACTGTGTTGTAAACTAAAAGTAGATACACAAATTTAATAAAATAAAATTGAAGAAAAAATACCTCTGCAATCTTTGACTTGTCAAAATCTATTGAATGTTTGCTAACAGTTGAGCACTCATGTAACAAACTTATTGGGTACCTACTCTTGCAAGAAACAGTGTTAAGGAGCAATGAGAAACATATGGAAATGCATAAAACATGATCTCCCTCAAGTTTTCTGTTTGGTAGGGGAGAAAAGTATATGCACATAACTATAAAACAAGATAGAATGTAATCACTGTTTAAAAATGAATGTATGAGAATAAGTAATGGTATTCCAGAATAAAATATTAGATAAACAGCTACAGTTATACAATTCTTTTTTTTATTGATTTGTTTATTTCCTTTTTGTTTACAAGATTCAGTTCCAGAATCCCTTGAGTTTCAAGTTTTCTTCCTCCCTTCTCCCCTCCCCCCATGGTGGCATGCAGTCAAGTATAGAATCTGCAAATACTTTCACGTTGGACATTATTCTGGTTGTATAGAAGGGTTGTAACCAATGGAGTGAACGATGGGAAAAAGGAAACAACAGTTATATAATTCTTGCAACGTGAAGTGTAACATACTGTACTATAGCACTTTTTAAGTGATTGTGAGGTGAGGTAAAGCAACTTTGTGTGAATGTTCAGAAATACCTGTTTTCCCTGGAAGAATTTCTACTAATGTACAAATACTTTCTAATTGATCTAAGGTCAGTTTTATTACTGTGAACATCTTTAGCCTGAGGCAGTTTTCCTCTCTTCCCCGGCCTTTTTCTTTGTTTTGTTGGAGGGGCTGGGGAGGTTGGTTGGGCAGGGACTGGATCTACCCTAATCTCTGTGTCTAGTTCCATTAACCCATTTAAATTTACTTGTTTGTAGCATAAAGTTGAAAAAATAAAATAATAAACTACAGCCTGATTCCTGAATTCTACATAAACGTTTTACTAGGCTAACTACATTTTACTTTATTAGTTATCCACATTTTGGGAGTCAGTGATACATATACATGCATATGTACATATGTATGTATGTAGTAAGTGCCTATTATTTATCATGCAGTGTGTTAGTTAAATTTGAGTAGCTTAGTCCCTGCCTCTGAGGAGTGTATGGTTCATTATTAGAGGAATGAGAAAAATGCATTAATAAGTATGGTGGGGGAGAGGGGGAGGAGAGAATGCTAATAAAACCAAAGAGGATGTGATTTATGGGAATACAGAATAAGTTACTCTCCTTAGATCAGTCTAGCGGCTATACTGACTTAATAAAAGGATTTGTTCAGTGAAGTTTGGATTCCTTCAAAATGCCTCACTTGAGGACCTAAAGAGGGTCACATGTGGCCTGGAGACCCCAGATTCCCCACCCCTAGTCTAGAGAAACCATCTCTCCTTTGAGCCCCCTGAAGAGAACAGTAGCAGACCTGAGCATTAGTAAATAAGGTGTATCATCTGTTTGAGGATGCCCTAGAAAGATATTTTGTACGTGTATGTTTCCCTTGCTTGTTTACAACCTGTTCACTTTCTAATAACAATGCTATCTCAGGAATGCAAATTCCAAATAGTCTTATCATCTCAGAGATTATTCTAAGAAAAGGCCTATAAACTTCACCAAACTCCTACAGGGATATATGACAGTATATACCCCTGTCTTAGAGTTGGCTTGGGAGCCTGAGAAGTTAAATGACTTGTTTAGGGTCTTGACAGAAGGACTCCAACCCATATCTTCCTGACCACGAGACCTGCTCTCTAGCTGTAAATGGACCTTTTCCCAACAAATTTTATCACTTCCTAAAAAGGGGGGAGAAAGTGTCTGAATAATTTACAAACTGAAAAAATATCCCTAAGATTTAAGTTTCTTATATTGTGGGTTAATTGACCACTAATAGTATTCTTCCCTCTCCTATAAAAAGGAATCTTTCACAAAATGTTTAACATAATGCCCAGCCCTTACTTGATATTCAGTATCTACTTGTTTAGAACTTTTCCCTATTCACTCATGTTACAATTTTGAGTTCCTATGTATATAGTATGAAGATTTCAGCAAAATTTAAACATCAACTAAAAAGCTTCAATATCAGGAAATCATGCAGAGGAACTGAGAAACTTTTTTGTTAATTCCAAGATTGAGGCACAAGTCAGAATTTTTGTTGCTTTTGTTTTAAGACTCTTCCTGAATTGAAGTTGGTGATTGTAAATGCAGAACTTGGGATTCTGGAACTAGGAGTTGAAAAATACATTTTAAGAGAGTGGGTCTTGTTCTCTAGTTTTATGTAATTGAAGGATATACTTCAGTTAGAGGTGAGCGAAAATAAAGTATTTTTCCCCATCCAAATTCACAGGACACCCCCCCCCCCCCAAATCTGCTATCCACAGACCCTCTTTTTGGGTTTGGGATGGCATGAATCCCAAGTTAAGAACCCTTAGACCAGATCTAAAAATCTTATGAAAACTGAATTATCATAAGTTTTGGGTGACTATTTTAAGGTTTTTCAATAAGGTATGTCATCACATAATCAAGAGTTAAGCTTCAGCTAGGTAATGTAGTGGATAAAGTGCCAGGTTATTATTAAATATTAAAAAACTTCATGAGTTTAAATCTGGCCTCAGACACTAGCTGTATGATCCTAGGCAAGTCACTTAACTCTGTTCACCTCTGTTGCTCCTCTCTAAAATGAACTGGAGAAGGAAATGGCATACTAGTCCAGTATCTGTGCCACAAAAAACCCCAAATAGAGTCATGATAAGTCAGACAAAACTGAAAAACGACTCAACTAAATGCTTCAGGGTGATCAGTCTGGCACTTTGGTGTGGAGTGGATTGAAAAGAAGAGTGAAACTAGGTAGATCAGTTCTAACGGTCCAGGAGAGGGGTTAATTAGGACCAGAATTAAGGTGGAAGCAGTGAGGATAAAGAATGATTGAAATTTTAAAGGCAGTGGCCAGATAGCTAAATGGTGAAGTAGATAGTGGAACTCTTTAGTTCAAATCTGGCCTCAAACATTATACTTCCTAGCTGTGTGAACCCGGGCAAGTCACTTACCCCTGTTTGTCTCAGTTTCCCCATTTGTAAAATGAACTGGAGAAGGAAGTGGCAAACCATTCTAGGATCTTTGCCAAGAAAACCCCAAATGAGGATATGAAGTATTGGACAGGACTGAAACAACTGAAAAGCAATCAGAAAATCACCTGAGTTAACCTGATTGGATTAAGAATCTTGAGAAGGTTAGGAAAGCACTGAGGGAGGTTTAAAGCCAAACTAGAAGAGTGACTGCCCTATTAATAAAACAGGGAATTTAGGAAGAGGAGCAGGGTTGGGAGCAAAATGAATTGATTTTGAGAAATGTTAACTTTGAGAGGCAGTATAACAGTGAATAGAAAGCTGTTCTTGAGAAAACCTGGATTCAGATTCTGCCTCTGACAAAACCTGACCTTGGGCAAGTCACTTAACTTCCAGTTGCCCAGATGACTTTCTTTCTTTTTTTTTTTTAAAATTTTTTTAAAAAATAAACTTATTTATTTATTTTCTTGTTTACATCATTCATTTCCACGAGATTTTGAGTTACAAATTTTCTCTCCATCTTTCCCCTACCCAGCACCTCAAAACAGCCATCCTACTGTATAACCCCTCCCCCAATCTTCTTTCTCCTATGTCTTCCCCCTCGCCCCTCTGACTTTCCGGTAGGGCAAGATGAATCTCCCTACCACAGTGCCTGTGTATCTTAATTCCCAGTGGGATGTAGTTAATAATAATAATGATAATAAATATATATATTTTTTAACATTTGATTATAGAACTTTAAATTCTAGATTCTTTCCCTTCCTCCCTCGTCACCCACCCCCACTGGAAGGACAAGCAATTCAATACAGACTGTACGTGTGTAATTATGTAGAACCTCTCCACAGTGGGCATATTGTGAGAGACTGATTATATGTCCCTTCTTCCTATCCCGCCTACCCCCTTTGTTCTAGCCTCTATCCTGTCCCTGTCCCTTTACAGAAGTGTATACTTCCATCAACCCTCCCCCTCACTCTGCCCTCCCCTTTGTCATCCCACCTCTCATCCTCATCCCCACTACTGTCCTGCGTGGCAAGATACCCAGTTTAGAGTTTATGTCGTTTCTTCCCTAAGCCAAATTCAATGAGAGTAAAGTTGACCCTTTCCCTTTTGCCTTCCTGTTCTTCCCCTCCATTGTAACAATTATCTTTTGCCTCTTCTATATGAGATGATTAACCCCATTCTGTCTCTCTCTGTCTCCTCTCATTCTAATCCTCTCCCACCTCAGAATTTCACCTTTTAGAGGATTGTCCCTTCTTATTCAATTGATCCTGTGCCCTCTACGTACGCGTATATACACAGACTCAGATGTGTGTTTGTACGCATATATAAACCCTCCTATGTAGACATATGTGTATGTATATTTATATATACATTTGTATTCCCTGCACCTATCTTCATACTGAGAAAAGTTTCATAAGTTACAATTATCACTTTTCCATGTTGGCATGTAAATAGTTCAACTTTGATAAGTTCCTTATGATTTCTTTTCCATGTTTACCTTCTCATGCTTCTTGTATTTGAGTGTCAAGTTTTCTTTTCAGTTCTGTTTTTTTCAGCAAGAATGTTTGAAAGTCCTCTACCTCACTGAATGACCGTCTTTTCCCCTGGAACATTATACTCAGTTTTGCTGGGTAGGTGATTCTTGGTTTTAGTCCTAGCTCCCTTGATCTCCAGAATATCATATTCC
>CM053589.1:130831277-130849852 GCA_028646515.1 Pseudochirops corinnae | reverse complement strand
TCATTGGCTTTTTGGGCCTCTTTTGCCATTTGAGTTAATCTATTTTTTAAGGTGTTATTTTCTTCAGTCAGGTTGTTGACTCTCTTTTCATGATTTTCTTCCATCATTCTCATTTCTCTTCCCAATTTTTCCTCCACTTCTCTTATTTGGTTTTCAAAATCCTTCTTAAGCTCATCTATGGCTTGTAGGCAGTCTTTATGTTTCTTGGAAGCTTTTGGTGTGGGAGTTCTGACTGTGTTGTCTTCCTCCTGTTCCATGCTTTTTCCTTTTTGTCCCCAAAGAAGGAATCTAAAGTTTGGTTGCTGTTCTTACTTTGTTTCCTTTGCCTGCTCATGTTGGCCAGTCAATTACTTGATTTTTTAGCTCTGTGGAACTTTGCTTCCAGAGGGGAAAGCTCTGTCCCAAATTGCTGGGGTTTTCAGCTGCCAGAGCTATTGGGAGGTCACCATTTTTTGTAGCCCCCACCAGCTTTGGCTCACTGAAAATGCACCCCAAGACCACCACCCCAGACCACGATCCGGATCCAGAGCACTCAGCGCAAGAGCACTTAGCCTCTGAACGATCACTTGGCCCCCCTGCAGTCTGCAGGCCGGGAGCTCTAAAGCAGTCACATGGAGGTGAATGCAGGGTTCGCAGGCTTCTGCAGCTTCCTTGCCCTAGAGGCAGTTCAGCTGGACCACCTTTCTCCCCCAGATTTAGCTGAGTTCCACTGACCTTTCACTTTGTCCTTGTTTCTTATGGCTTGATAATTCTGGAAACTGCCACAGCTGCTGCTGATCCACTCTCCTGAAGGCTCTACCTGCGGCTTGTCCTGGCCTGGGGGCGGGGCGCCCAAGCTGTGGTTTCCGGTTGGGCTGGTTTCAGCTCCCAGCGTACTGTGATGAGCCCTTCTTGCTGAGCTGCCTTCAGCAGGAGATATGTTTTTCTGTATTTTTGTGTGAGTTTTAGAGCCCTAAAATTTGTTTAGAGTCATATTTTATGGGTATTTGATGTGGCTACGTGGGAGTTGTGGAACCTTGCTGCTCTTACATCGCTATCTTGGCTCTGCCCTCCTCTTTAGGTCTTAAGTGAAATTACTGGGGGGGGGAGGGTGGGAAGCAAATCACTATGAAACAATTAATGTATGTGGAGTATTTTAAGAAAATTTGAATAAACAGATAAACTTCACTGACCAGTTACCTACAGCTGATGAGCTCCAGTAAGAGCGAAACCACTTCTCACTCCATTGAAATAATTTTGAAGTGTGAATTGGTCCTGTAGTACTGTGTCATAAAACATACTGAAATGGAAAATAATGGGATTACAAGATTATGTGTTCAGTGTCTTAAATATTCAATAACATTTTTCCTAGTTGTAAAAATTACCCAAAGTCAGACAAGTGAGTTTTTATCTCATTGTTCAGAGCTGTGTATACTTTGGGGGTTTATAGACACTCCCCAAATTCTGAATAAGTGACCTAAGAATATGCTGAACCTAAGTTAACATTGCAATCTAACTCCTCTGTTCACTTTGGACATTTACCAGATCATTCTGTAGTTAAGATGGGGAGCTATTTGACCCCAACACCTCTTCCCTATCTCTTTTCTTTTCCTTCCTAAGGATTCTAAGTACACTGTGTTCCTCTCATCTTATCCTTTAATTCCTATCTCTTCCCCACTAATTACAGTTCATGTTCATTTCAAAAAATTAATTCAAACATTTGCTTAATACCTACTGTGTTCAAAACCCTGTGTTCTTTGAGGGAGCTGTACGACTGGGTTCCTCATCTTGGGTTTAGAATCTATTAGGGAAGATAAGGAATATATAATAATTATATAGTACAAATAGAATATAGTAATTGCTAGAAAGAGATACAGTACTATAAGAGTTTAAGAAGGGAGATACCATTACCTCAGACTGATGAGGGAGAGAGATTAGGAAAAACTTCATGGAGCCAGGTAGGTAGCATTTGAGCTAGATAGAATTTCGGGAGTTTTTTGCTTTTTTTTTTTTTTTTGGAGGGGGGCAGGTAGGGCAATTGGGGTTAAGTGACTTGCCCAAAGTCACACGCTTAGTTTTTGTGTTAAATGTCTGAGGTTCATAAGTACCTGATACAGCTATGCAGATATATAGAAAAATACTGTACAAAATAGTCTAGTATCACATTTAATTATATTTCTTCACTGGTTTAGGGTAGTTTATTACTACACTTAATGGGAATTACATCTCCCAGTGGCAGCTCAGAGTGTCATGACTAAACCAAACTATATAAAACTTCCTTTTGTCCTATCTCTTCAGTAATACATGACAAATCATGTTTTAGAATTGAAGATTTATGGAAGTGGCTAATTCCATCTGTCATATATGATCCTTGAACCTCATTCTTAGGGGGAAAAAAAGAGTAATGATTATAAAGAACATCATGGCTTCATCTTTTTTGACAGTCACTAAACTTGTAGATCGGAGGAATGGTTGATACAGCTTACTTTAGCAAAGGATTTGATAAAGCCTCCTTCAGAATTCTGCTCAAATCCTGTGTTCTGTAGGGGGCCTTTGTCAGTCCTTCTCCCTATCCCAGTCTCCTCTTCCCTCTCCCAGTGTCTTCCTTTCCTTCCCCTTCCCTTTTCCCTTCTCCTTTTCCTTCCCCTCCCCTCCCCTCTGTATATATCTTTTATAGACATTGTTATTTGCACGTTTTGTCCTTCATTAGAATGTGAACTTCTTGAGGGCAGTAACTATGTTTTTGCCTTTCTTTGTATCCCCAGCTTTTAGCACAGTAGTTGGCACATAGTAAATGCTTGTTAAATGCTTGTTGACTGACTAAAGTCTTGTGCTGTGTTTATGGAAAAGAGAGGAGATAGGTAGATTGTGGATAGTATACTTAAATAGAGAATTGGTTAACTGGTCAGCTTCAAAAAGTAGCCTGTCCCCTAGCCAAATACAACTCTACACTAGTTGTCTACTTTTCCCCCTCACCCCTTCTTACCCGTAGTCTCCCCACCCTTGCTTTTCAGAAGCATACCTGCTGTCTGGTTCTCTAAGACAACGCTACCTTGAGGCCCACTCAGTGTTTGATGAGTCCTTGCTTGCAACCTCCATGTCCTGAGAAGACCCAGTCTGATTGATAACTCTCTAATATTGGCCTGCCCCACTATTACACCTGGCCCCCTGGGAATGATGATAATCTACCCGAATTCATTCCTCAACTGTTACACCATCATATCTTCCTCATACCAATGATTCTACACTAGGGCTATCATTATATGAATCCCATCCCCCATACTCCACTGCATGTTTCTGTCCCCATCAGCCTGAACCCAACATCCCACTCAAGTCTTACCCACCCCTTCCATTGTGGTAGTTGGAATGCATGCTCCATAAGTAACAAACTTGCTTTCATCTTAAATCTTTTCTTTTCTCCTTCCATTATGTACCTACTGAGACTTCCTTGGGATGACACAACTTTCCTAGGTACTCTTTTTGGTATTGTTTACATACTTCCAATTATAGCCTTTCTCACACTCCTAGGTGTTGAAGGAGAATTGGAATATTCTTTGCTCTCTGTTGCTGCTTCCAAACCCTCCTACTTCCATCATTCAGTAACTTCTCTTTTGAGATTGATTCAATTCATATTTCACCCAAATTCTTTTAGCTATTATCTACCCACCTCTAGGATACTTTCCTTCCTTCCTCAATTAATTAAGTGCTTATCTCACAGTCATTCTCTCTTGAACTCTTGACCTCATTCTAGGGTTCTTCAGCACACTTATGGATAAGTCCCTCAAACATCCTAACTTCCCAGTTCCTAAACCCTGTTTATTATTGCCCATGACTTACCTACTCCTCCACCCCCACCTCAGCTATGGTGGTTATACCCTTTATTTTGCCAATACCCACCAGGGTTCCTCTTCCGTGTTCATGAACTCTGAAATTCCTGTATCTGATCAATCTGTGGTTATTTTGCCTTTCCCTCTGCCTTGCAACCCTAACCTTGTTCTTATAATCACTCTGACACCCCAATCCCTTCCCCCTCAGTTCTTTCTCAGATTATCATCCCTGCACTCACTATACTCTGCTACCTTCTTCACCTTGACCCCATGATGAACTAATTCAATTCTTCTCTAGCTCCTACACTCAAGTCCCTTGCCCTATCACTGATCTTTCCCCCTCCTTGGATTATTCCACCACCTCATGTTCACTTCTATTTACCTGTTGCTGAAAGAGGCAGGAGGAAATCACAAAACCATGCTGACTGGGTCCACTACACATTTATGTTACATAATCTCAGCTGAGCCTCTTACTGAGGTAAAGTAATCTTCTTACACCTCTCTAATCAGTTTGCTATCCAATGTATCACAGTGGCCTTTCCGTTTTTTTCATTCCTTTTCAGACTTTCCATTGCTTACTTTCCCTTTCCCCTGAAAAAAATTGAGATCTTTTGCCAAGAATTCCCTTTTGTTCCTTGCTTTTCATCTCACATCACTCAGATTCCTTCCCCACAATCTCCTCCTTCACATGAAGGTGACCCTTTTCCTTGCGAAGGCTAACCTCTTCTTCATATATAAGTGGTTACATTCCATCCCACCATTTTCTCAGTAATCTTCAATCTCGCCCTTTCTACTAGTAGCTTCCTTGCTCCTACACACCTGCATCTCCTCCATCTTCAAAAAACTCTAATTTGATCAGTCCATCCCTGATAGCTATCTTCCTATATCTCTCCTCCATTTTGTAGTAAACTCCTCTAAAAAGCCATCTATAATCAGTGCCTCCACTTCCTTTCCTCTCACTCTTTTCATGACTCTTTAGTCTAGCTACAGACCTCATCATTCAACTCAAACTGCAATCTCCAAAGTTACCAATTATTTTTTTTATTGACCAATATAACGGTATTTTCCCAGTCCTCATGCTTTTCAACTTCTCTACGACCTTTGATTACCCTTTTCTCCCTGATATCCTCTTCTCTCTAGGATTTTGTAGTACTGCTGCCTCCTGGTTCTTCTCCTGCCTGATTGCTCATCTAAACCATCTAAAAGTAACCTCTAAGGCTCTGTCCTATTCACTTTTATACCATGTCTCTTGGTGATCTCAACAGGTCCATTGAATTCAGTTATCCTCTCTGTTCATATGATTCTGAAATCTATTTGTCCAGCTCTGTCTCCATTTTCACATTTCCAGTTGACTGTTAGATATCTTGAATTGGATCTTCATTAGACATCTTAAACTCAACACGTCCAAGACAGAACTCATTATTTTTTCCCCAAAACCCTTTTCTTTCCTTACCTTCCATAGTACTGTTGAGGGCATCACCATCTTGTCAGTCACCTAGATTTGCAATCTAAGCATCATCCTCAACTCTTCAGTCTCACCCTGTATCCACTAGTGTGTTGCCAGGTACTATTTATTCTGCTTCCTCAACTTCTCATAAACATTCCCATCTTCCCCTGACATTGCCACCTCCCTGGTACACTTCCCTCATTACCTCACACCTAGACAATTGCAGTAGCCTCACTCTGGTCCCTCCTCCACGCAGAGGTCAAAACAGGTTTTCCTAAAGTTCAAGTCTGATCATTCAGAGCTTTCCTAAAGTTCAAGTATGATCACCTTTTCAGTAAACTCCAGTGGCTCCCTGTAATCTTCAGATCAAATATAAAACCTCTCTTTGGCTTTTAAAACCCTACTTAATCCTGGTCCTTCTTCTTACATTCCCCCTCCAGGGATTCTACAATACTTTGATAGTGACTTCTTTCTTTTCTTTTCTTTTTTTAAAATAATCTTTTATTTATTTTTAGTTTTCAACATTCATTTCCACAAAATTTTGTTACAAATTTTCTCCCCATCTTTCCCCTACCCCCACCCCAAGATACTGAGTCTACTGAATACCCCTTCCCCCAATCTGCTCTCTCTTATGTGTTCCCCCATTTCCCCTTAACTTTCTGGTAGGGCAAGATGTATTTCTATACCCCAGTACCTGTATATCTTATTTCCCAGTTGCATGTAAAAAAACAACAACAATTTTTTTTTTTAACATTTGTTTTTAAGACTTTGATTTTCAGATTCTTTCCCTTCTTCCCTCCCTCACCTACCCCCGCTGGGAAGACAAGCAATTCAATATAGGTTGTACATATGTAGTTATACTAAATATTTCCATAGTAGTTTTATTGTGAAAGATTAACTATATTTACCTTCATCCTATCCCACCCCCTGCTTATTCTGTTTTCTACTTTGACCTTGTCACTTTTCAAAAGTATTTGCTTCTAACTACGCTTTCCCCCAATCTGCCCTCCCTTCTGTCATCCTCCCTCTTATCCACTTTGCCCCTCCTTTCCTTTAGGGTAAGATACCCAGTTGAGTGTGTATTTTGTTCCCTCAAGCCAAATTCTATGAGAGTAAGGTTGACCCATTTCCTTTCACCTTCTTGCTCTTCCCCTCCATTGTAACAGTTTTCTCTTGCCTCTTTTATATGAGATAATTTACCCTATTTTATCTCTCACTTACTCCTTCTCCCCTTCTATTCTTCTCTCACCTCTTAATTTTATTTTTTAGACATCATCCCTTCCTATTCAACTGATCCTTTGTCCTCTATGTATACATGTATACAATGCACACACTCACATATGTATTTATACACATATACATCTTCCTATACATACATATATGTATGTATACATATATATTCCTTTCAACTAGCCTCATACTGAGAAAAGTCTCATGAGTTACAATGATAATTTTTCTGTGTAGGAATGTAAATAGTTCAACTTTAATAAGTTCCTTATGATTTCTTTTCCCTGTTTACCTTCTCATGCTTCTCTTGCTTTTTATAATTGAAAGTAAAATTTTCTGTTCAGCTCTGGTTTTTTAATCAAGAATGCTTGAAAGTCCTCTATTTCGTTGAATGATCATATTTTCCCCTTAAGCATTATACTCACTTTTGCTGGGTAGGTGATTCTTGGTTTTAATCCTAGCTCCTTTGACCTCTGGAATATCATATTCTAAGCCCTTTGATCCTTTAATGTAGAAGCTGCTAGATCTTAAGTTCCTGATTGTGTTTTGCAATACTCAAATTGTTTCTTCCTGATAGCTTGTAATATTTTCTCCTTGACCTGGGAACTCTGGAATTTGACTATAATATTCCTACAAGTTTTCTTTTTGGGATATTTTTCAAGAGGTGATTGGTGAATTCTTTCAATTTCTATTTTGCCCCTCTGGTTTTAGAATATCGGGGCAATTTTCCTTGAGAATTTATTGAAGGATGATTTCTATGCTCTTTTTTTGATCATGGCTTTCAGGTAGTCCAATAATTTTTAATTGATCTCTCCTGGATCTATTTTCCAGGTCAGTGATTTTTCCAATGAGATATTTCACATTGCCTTCTATTTTTTCGTTTGTTTGGCTCTGTTTAGTAGTATCTTGATTTCTCATAAAGTCATTAACTTCCATTTGCTCCAGTCTAATTTTGGAGGAATTATTCTCTTCAGTGAGTTTTTGAAATTTCTTTTCCATCTGGCAAATTTAACTTTTTAAAGTATTCTTCTCCTCATAGGTTTTTGCCATTTGTTAGTCTATTTTTTAAGGTGTTATTTTCTTAAGTATTTTTTTGGGTGTCCTTTAGCAGGCTGTTGACTCACTTTTCATTATTTTCTTGCATCATTCTTATTTCTCTTCCCAGTTTTTCTTCCACTTCTCTTACTTGATTGTCTTCTTGAGCTCCTCCATGGCCTGTAACCAATTCATATTTTTCTTGGAAGCTTTTGATGCAGAGTTTTGATTTTGTCGTGTTCTTCTGGTTCCATGTTTTGGTTCTTTTTGTCCCCCAAAAAGGATTCTGTGGTCTGATTATGCTTGCTCATCTTGCCAGCCAATTACTTGACTTTTGCGCTCTTTGCCACGGTAGAACTCTACTTTCAGACTGAAGAGAGCTCTGTCCCAAATTGTTGGGGTTTTCACAAATGCAATCAGAGGTCTGAGGAGGGTGCCCTCTCTACAGCCACCACAAGCTCTGGCACACTGGCGTTTCTTTTCCCAGGACCACCACCCAAGAATGTGACCCAGATCCAAGCAGGTCAAAGCAAGAGCAATTATGCTCTGAATGGTCACTTGGTTCCCCCTACAATCTACAGGCCAGGAACTCCTGCTTTTCACCCAATTCTAACAGAGTTCTCTACTGATCTTTTACTTTTGGTGTTTATTGATTCACTCTCCTGAAGTCTGCTCTGGCCAGTCTGGGCTAATGGTTGGGGCTGCCCCGGGTTAGGGACTGCGCAGCTCACGTGGAACTCAGCTCAGAAAACTTTGTACTATTATGAAAAAAAATTGGAACAAAAATTTCAAGTTAATCAATTACACATTGTAAATGAACCTGTTCTGTGGGAACTACTCCAGCTACACTCCTTAGTTCAGTTATCTTTTCAGTCCTCCTTGTCATCTCAGATATCCATTCCCATTTCTTAACTTGTTGCTACTACCTCTACGCTTTTATCCCATCCCCTTTCGTTGAATTCAGAACTATGCTTTAAATAATCCTTCTCACAAAGGCAGCTTTTAATAATTCTACTTCTCTGCATCAGTTTCAAAGAGGATCTAGGGTAGAATATCCTAGGAATTTGTATTTGACCCTGTATTGTTATTTACCATTTTATCGGTGACTCGGATAAAAACTGAAATGGCTTACTTATAAAAATGTAAAAATGACATACGTCTGGAAGGGGTAGCTAACACTAGATTAGTCATGTCAGACTCTTGGAAACGTCTCTGTGAGCTGCATACTGTTTTAACTACAAATGAACATTTTCATGTTGTATTTTTATTTGTTTTGTTAAATAAATATTTCCCAATTACGTTTTAATCTGATTTCTACCACACTACATTTTGTAGGCTACGTGGCAGTTTTGACACCTGTGTGCCAGATGCAGTCAGGAACCAAAAAATCTTGACAGGTTAGAATATTGAGCTGGATCTAGTAAGATAAAATTCAATAGTGTAAAGCCTTACAATTGGGTTTTAAAAATAAACACAAGAAGTTTCAAATGGTAGAGACATGGTTAGCACTTTGTCATGAGCTTCTTTGAGAAGCACAGCTTCCGGCAATAAAGTGATAATCCCACTCTACTTTGACCAGGTCAGATAATGTCTGAAATGTTGGGTTACGTTCTGGGGATAACAGTTTAGCAAAAACATTAATAAAATGAAAAGTGTTAAGAAGAAAATAGACAGAGTGGTAAAACGCCCTCTCCCCATGTAGTATGAGGATCAGTTGAAGGAATACTCTTTTCTTAGAGAAAGAAGATGGGATTCATTGACTTGAGAGCTGTCTTTTAAGTAATTGAAAGGCTATTGTGTGGGAAAGGGATTAGATATGTTCAATTTGGTTTCAGGAGCAAAATCAAAAGTTGTATGTGCAGATTGCAAAGAGACAAGTTAGAGTTGATGTCTGGAAAGGCTTAACAATTAGAGCTATCTTTGAGGGTAGTGGATTGCCTCTGGATTTGGTGAGAGTTGAAGGAGGAGAAGCAGAGGCTAGATAACTTTTATTATGTTATTTATTATGATAACATTTATTTATATTATAGCAGTAGAGCTTGTTTAGATTTGGATTGGACTATATGATCACTAAGTTCTTTTACAGTTCCAAAATTCTGTGCATTTAAGGATACATTGTATTTTTTGTAGTCTTCTGCAATTTCACCGCATAAATTAAATAATGCCATGCCACTCCCTATTCAGAAGGGGAGTTTTCTTCAGTTCTCTTCCTCTTTTTCAGTTCTTGGAATACTAATCTCCCTTCATACTCTACTCACTGTTAGCTATCTCTGTGAAGCCTTCATTTACCTCTCCAGTTGCTAGTTCTCTTTCCTTCCTCACTTTTACTTGTATTATGTTTGTAATCCACTTATATTCTGCCCAGCAGAATGTAAGCTTCCTGAGGCAAGGACTGTTTCATTTATATCTTTGTATCCTCTGCACCTGAAAGGTGTAGCAGATAGGGACCTAGCTGGCCTTGGAGTTAAGAAGATCTGGTTCAAATCCCAGCTCTTAACACACTGACCATGTTCCTAAGTCATTTAATCTCAGGCAACTCTTAAAACTATAAATTGCAGAAAAGGTGCCATTCCACCTTTCCTGATTGGGGAGTATGCTATTTCTGTCTTAAACATTATTACTCTCTTCTTTTCTTCCAGGCCCTTAAGATGGTCTGTCTGTCTCCTTAGAATTGAAGGAAGTAATCATCATTTTTCTAGCTCTACCTCCCAACTGCTCACTTTGTCTCTACAGACCACTGTTAGGGGACTAAGAATAAACATGGCAGGAAAAATGGAAATTAACAATAGGTCCATTGTCATTGTCTGAGTTGCTGTCAGTGTTACTGCCGTGGTTGGAAAAGGTTCAGTGGGAAGTGCACTGACTCAGGAGTTAGTGAACCCCAGGATTCAGATCCTGACACTCACTACCCATGTGACCTTTAGCAGGTAGCTTAACTTTCTGGGTCTCACATTGCATATCTGTGAAATGGGTTTAGACCAGATGGACTTCAAGGGCTCTTTTACCTTTAGTCCTGTGATCCCCAAAAGCTCAGGTGGAAGGCAGCAAAAGGTCATTCTTGCAGTAGGCCTTGTGGGTTAGGCACCCTTTTATGAGATACCTAGCCTACGTCCTCTTTTATTTCACACATGAGTTTAGGGGGAAGGAGCACATGTGTAGTACAATTTATAGTATGTTTTATCTTTTTTATATCACATGATGTATATTACATTAAAGAAGAGGCATTCTCATTTGCTTTGCTCCTGCACCCTAAGGACCAGGGGACCTTCCCATCTGATTTGCAACTGAAGCCTTCCATGTATGTTGTCACCTGTATTAGAATGTGAGCTCCTCAAGAGCAGGTCCTGTCCTACTTTCCTATTTGTATCCCCAGCACCTAGCATAGGACTTTGTATATACACAGTAAGCTGTTAATAAAGACTTCATTTATCCATGGGTTAGTGTATGATATTTTGATTTTTTTTCCTTTTTAGATTTTTAACAAAATCAGAAGATCACAAGAAATGCAGAGCGAATTGGTGCCAGTTAACTTGTCCGAGTTAGAGAATATATCTTTTGTTTCATCAGATAAAACCACTGGCTGTACATCTTCAACAAAAGACTCTCCAAGCTGTTTTTCTGGAGATGAAGAGAGTAGCTTAGACAAAGATTTTAAACTGCTTTCATCAGAAAAAGAGATGACTTCACTTGTGCTTCCTGAAGGAGATCCAATTGAAGCACAAAAGGATGACTCACCAGATCATAGTGGAGTTGGGAATTCTTATGACAAAGCAGATACATGTGAAGAAAGATCTCAGACAATAACTCATTTTCCTGGTGGTGATTTTGCAGAGCAAGTATCAAAGACAAATGGAGCAGAACAAACACTTACAGAAATATTGCAAGAACTAAGGTCATCTAAGCTTACAGAAACTTGCAGTGAAAAGACTTATTCACAAAGTCCGTATGATACAGACTGCACCAAGAAACTTATTTCAAGAATACAAAATGTTTCAGCACAGGAAGATTTGTTGGAAGAAATAGAATCAGAGCTCTTATCTGCAGAACTTTCAAATGAACATAGAGTACCTAATGGAATGAAAAAGGGTGAACGTGCTTTAGTAATGTTTGAAAAATGTGTACAAGATAAATATCTTCAGCAGGAGCATACTATAAAGAAGTAAGTTTTGACTTACCCTAAAATCCATTTGACCAGCTGTCAGAGAAAGAAATTTTAAATGTAAAATGAGTACTTTAGCATTGAAGAACTGGTAAGTAGATGATATAGTGCTGAGTCATACAAATTTATCAACTATCTTGTATTTTTAGAAGATAACTTTATCAGAATTTTTCTTAGAAAAATGTTATACATATTTATTCATAGAAAAAATAGCAAGAAAATTAGAATGTTTTTAGCTCTTTCATTTTATTAACTGCGATCTAATCCAAGAAATGCAACTCCTGAAGCTGAAGTCTTTAAAAAGCGATGCCCAGGGGCAGCTAGGTGGCACAGTGAATAGAGCACTGGCCCTGGAGTCAGGAGGACCTGAGTTCACATCCCGCCTCAGACACTTAACACAAAAAACTAGCTCTGTGACCTTGGGCAAGTCACTTAACCCCAATTGCCCTACCTTCTCCCTTCCAAAAAGCAAAAAAAAAAAAAAAAAAAAGCAACACCCATCCAGAGAACGATGTTATTTTAATTATGTGCAAATTCATTAGTTAGGAAAGTGAGTTGTTTCCCCTTGTTCTTGAGAAATTTCTGTCTTAACACTGTTTAAAATCATTTAGTTACCTCTACTAAAGGTCTACTCCATGTCTTACGGTATGGAGATAGCCCTGGGTTTTCAAAGGCCCAAGACAATAGAGTACAAGTTCTGGCAAGACCAACACAGCCTGAAAGGTGATTAAGATATGACTTATCAAAGAACTAGCCTACTCAATTTTGGAGAGGTTCATTACTTTTTGACCACAGCAACTCCCAAAGACAAAATAATTTGTGATCTATATTGGTAGATATCCACACCAATGAAATGATATATGTATGTATACCTGAAGTATTGCACTATAGAAGTAACTCAGGAGCTTTAATATTCTTGTAGAAAAATGACTCAATAAAGTTAAACAGCAAGAAAATATTCATTTCTAGAGTAGAAAGTATATACTGTATGTGTCCCTTTTCACTTTGAAAAGTGAATTGGAATAGGGTTCAGGACAGTGAGAGGAACAGCTACAAAAATAAATATAAAAGGAACTTCCAAGGGAAAAGAGGGGTACCAGGTGGGATTCCATAAGGTAGGAACGGGGAAGGAGAGAGATTATTAGGTTTACCACAGGCCAAATTGGAATATCCTCCCACTTATCTTCCTCCTGTTTCTTCCTTCAATGAATTCTATACATCCTCACAAGATTAACCTGCCTACGTTTTAGATTTTGTTATATTATTCCCTTATAACTTTTCCCAGAAACAAAGGCCCATCTTTTTAATACCAACATTCTGCTGATGTTGTATGATTGTGAGACATGGAACTCAAGAATCTCTGAAAAACTGAAAATGAATATCATGGTGAGGGCATTGGAGAGGTTCATGATGCATATAAGCAAACTGTAGTATGTAACTAATGAGAAACAGAAACACAAGAGTAAAAAATGTGATCAGGAAAATGGATGTACTTGTCATCTGGCAAGGTAGAAGGATAATAGCCCAAGTGTTCAGTCAGTGTCCTCATGATGTTAGGGAGAACGTAAGGGTCTGCAATGTTGGGTGCATCCCTTGTGGCAAATTTATGGAAGATATAGGCAGACATGAATAGGTTGTAATCTGCGCTGTTGGAAGGAGTATCCAAATAAGTGAGTTTATTGATCCATTTTGTGTATACTCTCCTACTTTTGGTTCCTTACTTTCTACAGCAGCATTTCTCAAACTTTTTGGTTTCAGGACCTTTTTATACTTAAAAATTATTCAGAGTCCTAAAGAGCTTTTATTTATATGGAATGTATTTCTAGATATTTATCATATTAGAAATTAAAACTGACAAATTTTCACAGTATTTATTCATTTAAAAATAGCAATAACAAATCCATTTTTATGAAAAATAACTCTCAGGACACCACTTTAGTGAGAAGAATGGCATTGTTTTTGCTTATTTTTGGAAATCATTTTAATGTCTGACAGCTGGATTCTCATAACTATTTTTGCATTAATCTGTTGTGAATGTTTTGCTTGAAATATGTGAAGAAAATATGACTTTACCTAGGTATTATAGTTGGAAAATTGAGGAGTATTTTTTAATAGGCAGATAACATCTTAGTAATATTATGAAAGTAGTTTTGACCTCACAGCCCCCCAAAAGAGCCTCATTGACCCCTAAAAGTCCATGGACCAAACTTTAAGAACTGCTGTTCTGTAGGATAAAGTTCTGCCATTCAAGGCTCACTGCTATTCTGACCCACCCCCCTCTTTTCTAGCCTTATTTCCTACAATTTCATAATACATATAATACCTTAGCTAAACTAGAACTATTCACCCCCTCCTCCTGCAGGTCATGGACCTTTGTTTTGCCGATGCTGTTTCATTCATTTAGAATGCCCTACCTACCTTCATTTCTACTGTGTAAACCCCATTCATTTTTTTTTATTGTCACCTGCTCCGTGAAGCTTTCCATGATAATCTTAACAAGAAATGATCCCTTCATCTGATTCCCCTAGGATTTGGGTTGTATTCATCATCTGCTGCAATTGAGATTTATAGCAAATTGTCTTGCATGGTTTTTATTATTCGTACTTTATCTCTTTTGCTGTATTTTAAGTTCCTTTGAGGCTAAGTTCTGGCCCCTTTTATATTCTACACAACACCCAGCATGCGACTGACCATGTGTATAACAGGTATTCAATAAATGTTTAAACTAATGTTTTTACTTTGTAATAAAGTTTGTTTGATATAAATTGGTTAGGAATAGTTTCTTCAATATAAAAATATGAATGAAGTAGAAAAGAGAATTACCTTCCAGCTCATTTCCAGGGAACTGATTTACTTTTTCAATTTGCTTAATTTTGTCTGTGCAGAGTATTTCCAGATAAATTTCTTCCAAGATAAATTGCTTAGTTATTTGTATATCACCTCTAAAATTGTTTAACTATATTAGCTGCCATTTAGTTCAAAATTCTTGATAATCTTTACCATTAAATTTTTAAATTAAGAATATTTTCCTGCTATTTGTATGTTAACTTAAAATAGAAAAATCTCTGCTTTATTGCTAGTTTTTTTTCATTGATCAGATTGATCAAATTAACATCAGTTATCTTAAATCTCAATGAAAAATCTTTAGGATGTATATAAAATGTAATTTACATAATTTAAGCCAGGGTTATTTTGCATCATTATTTTTTGGTATAAATTAGGTCATTCAGACAAATTTTATAGCTTCAGGCACTATTCTGCAAAAAACAGAGCCACTTGTTGCTTATCTTCCAAATGTCCAAGTACTCTCTCCCTCCCTCTCCCTCTTCCTCTCTCTCCCTCTCTCTCCCTCTCTGTCTCTCTCTCTCCCTCTCTGTCTCTCTCTCTCTCTTTCTCTCTCTCTCTTTCTCGCTCTCTCTGTCTCTGTCTCTCTGTCTCTGTCTCTCTCTGTCTCTGTCTCTCTGTCTTTCTCTGTCTCTGTCTCTGTCTCTCTCGCGCGTGTGCACACACACAGAGTCACACTCTAACTCATAGTCTTATCCTGTGATTCTAATCATGTCATTGATTTTTGAGATTTGACTTCTGTTAGGAGCTGTCAGCAGCGTTAATTTAAGATTCAATTTAACAGATATGACGATCAATTTTTCTTCTACAGTACAAGGTTTTGTGCTGGGCACTAGGGATACAAACACAAAAACAAAAGAGTCCTGATCTCAAGGAGCTTGCAGTCTATAAAAACAAACTTACATTGACTTTTGTTTTCCTGTCTCTAGGGATCACATAAATGTTTGTATTTCAGTTTTCAACATTTTCACATTATATTCATATGACTATAATGGAATTATATATATGTTTTATATTTTATTAATATATATAATATATAAAAATATATAAATATATAAAATATAAAATAAATATAAAAATATTTTTTAAGCATATACACAGAAAGAAAATGAAGAATGCAAGTAATATTCCTAGTAATATTAGGTACTTAGTCAAGGGTATATGGTTTCTTCTGTATGGTTGTATCATAACAGTATTATTAATAGCTCACAGCTCTCCACTAAACAAGTTTGCCTGATTTGCTTTTCATAAAATTCATTCTGCAAATATTAATTTATAATGATGACCATAGCACATTTTGCAATTGAGGTATGGGGCGTAGTTAGCAGGATGATTGAAAGACAGAAATTTTGCTGTAATCATGACATAGAAATCCACACCCTCTTAAAATGTATATGTTGCAGCATTTTTTATCTTTTTGGTTTATATTTTGTCTATTCTGTCCTTTTTATGTTTAGGTTAATTAAAGAAAACAAGAAGCATCAGGAACTTATTTTAGAAATTTGTTCAGAAAAAGACAACTTAAGAGAAGAACTAAAAAAACGAACAGAAACAGAGAGACAACATATAAACATAATTAAACAGGTAAAATGCAAACAAATAGCCTCAAAGTCATAGGCTATAGGCATGCCTCAGTTTATACAGTATATAGTATTGTGTGTTCAGTATGTAGAGGGGAGTTTATAATGTGAAGTGATCCCTTTAGTGAATCAATGAGTCTCATGCTCCCCCATTTTTATTTACAATGAAATTGAATTTGTATTCAGATTATTCCCCATTTTGCTCAGATGAGGTCCACCTTTACTCAGCTAGATGCTGTAGAAATGAGAGGACTTAAGAGGTAATTTGATTATCATCTCTTGCTACTCTAACTGCTAATTGAGGCAGAGAAGTGATCCAGAAGCACTGGTTTAAACATTTATATTTTGAAATGCATTTTTGTAGTGATATCAAAGTATAATGCATTAATTTACTATTCAGGGTAGATTTTTTAAAGTAATAGTTCTTAAAAAAATGATGAAGCTCTACCTCAGAATTGACTAATTGAATTTTTGAACTCTCTTCTGCCTTGGTTCAACTCTTACCTGTGCTGCCTATTATTGTTGCTGCTCAACACTGGGCTAAGTTGTTCTTGCTGTGCTCATTTCTTGTCCTGTCTTGGAAGAGGGGCGGAGGGAGGTACATGAAATAGTTAAAGCTTAAGTAAAACGTTTCTTTTTCTATTTTATTTAACCTTGTAACCTGGTATCATAAAAGGAAATAAGAATAGATTTTTTAAAAAGTACTAATTTTTTGCTAATCTGATATAGCTAATCTACTTTTGTGTAAATGGGAGTTAACTATAGTTATTCTTTTTTTTTTACTTGGATTTGTGTTGCTTGTACTCAAATTTTGCCCCATGAGAACTAGACTTTAATGAACAACTAAATTCTTGTATCTGTTAGGATTTTCACACTGTTGATTAGGAAATTCACATTGGTCAGATGAGAAAGAACCAGGACTGTTCTTTTTAATGAACTCACTGGTAATTTGACCACTTACTATAAGAGAATAGTAAAGTAACCTTATTTTTGTTAACATTTGGAAAATCATGCTTGTAACTAGGAAGCTCATGGTTTTTTTAGTTCTTTTACATCTATATATTTTTTAACATTTACTTTGTAAGGTGACTCATATTTATATAATACTTTGAGGTTTACTGAGGTTTACAGAGTGCTTTACATACATTCTCATTTGAGCCTCACAGTACCATCTGAGGTACAATAGAGAAACTTCATCCCCATTTCACAGATGAAGAAACTGAGTCTCAGAAAGCACAAACTAATAATATTGCATTACTTTAATTTTATTTTTTACATCTAGACTATTTAGTGTAGTTTTTCCTGTATAACATAATTTCATAATCATTTGTTTAAATATTTATGTAGTTAAAAAAAACTTTATGTAAGAATAATCTGGAAATATTTGCTTTACAGTTAGAAACAAGAATAGAGGGACTCAATAAAGATATTAACATTTCCAAAGAAAAACTTGTAACACAAGATACTGCAGCCAAAAATGCAATTCAGCAATTACATAAGGAAATGGCTTTTCGAATGGAACAGGTAATTTCGTATCATTATTGTTATAAATCTGATATCCTGGTGAGTATGTTTCTTAAGTAAATTAACATCTTTAGAACAAGAGTATTAGTAGTGCATAAGAAAAAAAATTAAGAATTTATTGATACATTTACATAATTAACTACTTATTCTGTGTAGTCAAATATAATGCTTTTTTTTGAAGCCAGCTTAGAGGATGTTGTCCACTTTATACAGATGAACACTATTCTAAAGGAAAGCTTGGTCTGTCTTATTAGTTCTAGAGTTCTTGATGTTATTTTGATTCTGTTCCATTTTGGAACTATATCTTTAAAAGTTATAGTAAGTTATATAGAAGACACGTAATTCCCTCTATACTTAACTCTAACTTAACTGCTATTCTCCAGTTTCATCTTGAACACTCCCAGGGTTGAGGAGTTCGGTGTAATCTGTTTTTAGCTTTAATTATTTGCATATTTTTTACCAAAATTTGCCTGCCTACAGCTACTGTCCTTTGGGTCTGCATGCATTAGATTTCCCTTCTACATGACAGTGCTTTAGAAATTTGAAGAGAGCTTTTTTTCCTCCCTTTCCCTCTTTTTCCATGCTTCTTCTTGTTGAGTCGTTTCAGTTGTGTCCAAATCTTGATGACCTCATTTTGGGGTTTTCTTGGCAAAGATACTAGAATGGTTTGCCATTTTCTTCTCCTGTTCGTTTTATAGATGAGGAAACTGAGGCAAACAGTATTTCCCAGCTAATAAGTTTCTGAGGTCAGATTTGAAATCAGAAAGATAAGTCTTGCTGACTCCAGGCTTGGCAGTCTTATCTGCTGTGTTACCTACTTCTTTCTTTTTTTTTAAAAAAATTTTATTATAGTTTGCATCATTCATTTCCACAAGATTTTGAGTTACATATTTTCTCCCTTTCTTTCCCCCACCCACCACCCCAAAACAGCCATCCCAGTGTGTCCCCCCTCC
>CM053589.1:130809250-130830777 GCA_028646515.1 Pseudochirops corinnae | reverse complement strand
ATACAATGAACCATGAATGGATGCTATAAAGAAGGTATCTAACTGTAGGAAAAGTTTAACAACCAAACCAGACATTGAGAAGAATGAATGTCTGAACTTTTCTCGGGATACTACACACATTATCACTAGCAAACTTTTCCATTCCACTTCAAATACCAATTTTAAAATCAAGTCACAGAACCAAACACGTATCTTACTATACATGGCCAATGAAAATTCCAAAGTTAATGTGTTATAGTTATTTGTGTTCAGCTTATTTTAGTGTAAGAAAGTGCATATTAATGAATGGTTTTTAATGCCTGTCTTTTCATGCATATTTTTAAAAGGCTGAATCACCTTTAATATATAAGGCATGTTAATGGGAAGAGAGATGGAAAAATAGTGTTTGAAAGCCCTTATAGTATTCTTCATCATCTGATGTGACTATTTGCAAATTTAAAAAATCTTTTTTTTCCAATTCATTAATAGGATGTTAGTTAGATTCCACAGTGCAAACAATTAAAATCTTGAAGCTTACGCTACTTACAGTACACGCAGTAACTCATTCAAATGGTCAGAATAGCGAGGATGGGTCATATCAAAAAGTTCAGTTATGACTTAAATTTGTATCAAACAGGTAAAACACACTTTCATTGACTGACACACAGATCATAACAAAAACTTCAAAACGCCACCGAGGTCTGTAGCACCTGCTCCTTCTGCAGCTTTTGTCTGTTTACTATGCAAGAGCTTTGTTATGTTTGCTTCGTCCTCTGTTCTAGTTCATGCTGGTGTTTAATAAGACGTTCTATTTCTGTTCCTAGTGTTTGTAGATTTTCCTTTTATTTTTAGTTTATAAAATGGAAAGAAAAAACACAAAAAATATTAACTTACACAAATAAAGGATTCACTTTGAAATTTCTTTTCCTAATTAAGCTTGTTTATTTCCCTCTGAACCCTAAGCTTAGTTTTGTTGTAAGAACCAGGAAAACATTCTGTGCTTAGTGCAGGCCAGTCAGTTTTAAACAAAAAAAAAAAGTGGCAATCTGACTGAGGGATGCTGTGGTAATTGATCACGCACCAGAGATTACTTATTGACTTTTGAAAACTCATTAAAGAATGTCAAAGCTCCAGAAGATCATCTGCTATAGTAGTTAAATCAAATAATAGCAGCAATAACTTCAAAACAAAATCTGTAGCACGTATTTTGCTTAGAATCATTAACATTTACTCTAGCAATTAATTATAAATAACTGCAGCCCAAACTGAGATTAAAATCTGCCCAAAATAAACAAATTCAAAAGTAATAAAACTTCCAAATAAGACAGAAAATTTCAGCTATAATCTATTTTAGATTAAACTGATTTCCTCTCCTCTAAATCATCCTATAGTGTTATTTTTCGACTTGTTTGAAAGTAAAATGGGTTTTTAAAAAATATGAAAGCATGAGGGAGAAAAATAAATCTTAAAATGAATTTTCACCCTCTGGTATAAACAGCTAGGTTATATCATAGATATAATCTACCATTAGGGAGATTTTTGGGATAAAACATTTTCTAAGATTTATTGGATGAAAATTTATGAAAAATATCAATACCTTTAAAGTAATATTTTTAAGTAATGTATCCTCCAAAACAGCCTGTAATTTCCGGTTGATCTCCAAGGAGAGTTCTAACGTCAGCCCGCTGTCAGCTGGATGGGAAGTATACAAAGATGCCATGATGCCTCCTCGTCTACTCAAATGAACCTTGTTAAAATCGGATGCCTCTGACGACAGCGTGCCTGCTTCTTCTCGTAAGATATAACTCTGAATTATTCTAAGGAAAAAAATACTATTATAGATACAGCCTTAACGCTTAAAAACGTATGGAATTGTAGTCGGCGTTCAGATGGTACTTTAGATTGGCAAAGCATCCCATACAGGCTATGTCGTTTGCTCTTCACCAACAACCCTTAGGAAGCAGGTACTGTTATCATCCCTCCTGTTACAGATGGAAACTGAGTACGACAGGGTAAGTGACATGCCCAGGATCACTCAGCTCTGTAAGTATATGAGGCAGGAATCAAACTCAAGTCTTCCTGTTCCTAAGACCAGCACTGTGCTACCGTCAAAAAATGAAAATCTTTTAGATGCTTAACTGAAATTACAGGTTTATTATACGTTATTTTCTTTTATACATTTTATAATCCAGCCAAACTGGTCTTCCTGATGCTCTTCACACATGACATACTATCTCTCAGCTTCACGCCTTTCCCCAGTCACTTACTATGCCTGAAGTGCTCCCTTTCTTGACCTTGGCCTCTCACAAACTCTAATTTAGTTGAAAGTTCAGTTCAAGTGCCACCTCCTATATAAGGTCTTTCTTTATCCTCCCAGATGTCAATACTTCTTCCCAAATTTCTTAGTATTTATTCTGCAACTAAAGAGATCTTCCCCAACTGGAATGTAAGGTCAGGGTGAGAGATTGTTCCGTTTTTTTCCTTTGTATCCCCAGAGCTGAGTGCAGTGTTCCAGAGTAAGTAGCATACACAGTAAAAAGAGCATCTAAGCAGTAATTGAGGGCTCAGTTAATACACCTAGGTTTCCTCATCTGCAGAATCAGGAAAAGATGCTGCTTCAAAATACTGCTGTGAGGAAAGAATGAGATTTATGCAAGATAATTTTGTAATTATAACTTGATATGTAAAGGAAAACTATTTGAATACAAATATAAAATATAAACACTTCAATTTCCTTCAACCATTATTTGTCCAAAACTGATTCTGTAATTCCTGTTCCCCAGTCAACTAAATATCTTCATTTATATATAAATCATTAATATAAACACTGCATAATGCTAGCCCCAAAGAGAATGACAAATCAAAGTTCTAAATTTCCTGACATATACATCTAGAACTGCATTTTATTATATTCCTTTCAAACAGAATCATGTGTCATGACTTAAAATGTATAGATGATTTACTAGTTAGAGTTTGTAAAGGAAAATCATATTAATCTGGTTCTCAGAATAAAAAAAAATCTACATTTATTTATCTAGTTATATTACAAGAACAAGATAGGTTGTTCTTGAAATTGTTTCTAAATCTAAAATTAATAGTATTATTATTCTAGAATGAAGAACTAGGGTCTAAGAATTATTTGAGCACAGAGCTGTAACTGATTACTTAATTTTATCAAATTTCAATTGCAAAATGTCACTGCTGCAATACTAGTTGGCACTGTTTAAAGAATACAAAACTAACATACATACTTGGTTTTTTTCCTGATTTCTTCCACCAGTTGCTTTATATGATCCTCCATAAATTCAATCTTTTCATTTTTCCGAGCATGAGCTTTCTGCAGCCTTACTATCCTCTCAATCAACATAGTCTTGTCCACTTCTGGAAAATTATCCACAGTAACAGAGGAGCCAGTATTTTCTGGTGATCGATCTTCTGTACTGCTTCGAGCATTAAGTGACCCTGAGCCAAAAATGGGTTCAGAAATGGTTATAGCTTTGCATTATTTTCTACTCCATTATTTTTCTCCATTTTATTAGAAAATTTCATTTAATATGCCCAATTAAACCTTGACTAAAGAGTTCTAAATGATAATGCCTAAACATGGTTGAATGATCAAGTCCCCTTATTTCAAGGATTAGAGAGGCATCAAAAGGATGTAAAATTTTTTAGAACTACAATATGGCGACAGGAATATAGAAACAATTATAAACTCAGAGAAAAAATACAAGTTCTAAGTTATATAAAAAAAGAACCACTTTCTAATATGAATTTAATTAAAAAAACACTTACTAAGCATCTACTATGTGCAACTATGCTAAGGGTAGAGGTTCAAAAGATAAAACTAATAAAGAGGACATTTGGGAAGGGCCTCCTGTAGGAAACGGAATCTAGGCTGTGCTCTGAAGAAAGTCTGAAATTCTATGAGGCAGAAGTAAAGAGCCTGTGCATTCTGGACATGAGGGACAACCTGTACAAAGGTAAAGAGGAAGGGGATAGGATGTCACGTAGAAAGAACAGTTAAGAGCAGGATGGCAGAGTTGAGGCAGGAATTCACCTGCACTCTCCCAAATTCTCCTCCAAATAACTTTAAAAGAACACCTAAAATTGAATCCTGGAGTGGAAAAACCAACAAAAAATACAAAGTGACATAATTTTTCAGCCTAAGACAATTTAGGTGGTCAGGAGGAAAGGTTTGTTTCACCTGGGAGTTGGTTATGGTGTTATTGTTCAGAACAGGACCCGCCTTGGAGGCAACTACATTGGCAGCTGCAGCAGCTTTCACCCCACAGACGATAAGAAATTGAGACAACTGGTCAGAAAGAGATTGCAGAGGACCCTTTACTGGCATTAAGTACAGGACTCTACTGCATTACCCATACATAGCTCTGGGTTGAGGTCCCAAGGAGAGAAGGAGCACAAGCAGACTGGTACTTGTGACCACCAGGAAGTAGGAACCTTGGTCAGCTGCAAGGCAGTGAAGAGCAGGGGCCCTGGTCTCAGGTCTAAGGCAGAAAGGAACACTAGCTCTTGCAGCTGAAGAACAGCAGGGGACTACATCACAATTCCAGGGAGAAAAGGAATAATGGCACTTGTGGCTACAGGGGAATAAGGTCCCTCCCCTCCAAGGTAAAGACCAGGGCACAGACCAAGAGAGCAGTGACCATATCTCTCCTCTTTCATCATACATCTTGGAAGTGAAAACTTAAAAGACCCATCAAAACTGGCTCTGAAAAAAGTGGCATGAAAAATTTGAAGCTTGGGATAGTGTCCCCTCTACCCTGAGAGCAGAGCCCAACTTTAACATAAAGTTAAAAGTCAAGAAATAGGCTAGAAAAATGCACAAACAATAAAAAAGAACCTAACCATAACAAGTACTATGGTGACAGAGAAGATCAAGACACAAACTTGGAAGACAACATGTCAAAGCAGCTACAAGCAAAGCCTCAAAGAAAAATATGACTTCAATACAAGGAAATTTCTGGAAGAGCTCAAAAAGAAATTTTAAAATAAAAGAATAGAGGCAGAAGAAAAATTAGGAAAAGAAATGAGACTGATGCAAAAAAATTATGAAAACAGAGTCAACAGCTTAGTTAAAAGGGCACAAAAAATAATGAGGAAACTAAGACTTAAAAATCAGAACTGGTGTAATGGTAAAAGAGGCACAAATATACACTGAAGAGCTTCTTAAAAAGCAGAATATGGGAATGCAGGGCCGGTTCAATATTAGGGAAACTATCAGCATAAATGACCATATCAATAACAAAAACGACAAAAATCATAAAATTATCTCAATAGATGCAAAAAAAGTTTTTGTTAAAATATAACACTCATTCCTATTAATTCCTAGAAAGCAGATAAATAAACAGAGTTCTCCTTAAAATAGCAAGTAGTATCTACCTAAAACTATTAGCAAACATCTGTAAAAGCAAGGATGTCCATTATTACCATTATTATTCAATACTGTACTAGAAATGATAGCAATAGCAATAAAAGAAAAAGAAATTGAAGGAAGCAAAATAGGCAATGAAGAAACAAAACCATCATTCTTTGCAGATGATATGACGGCATACTTAAAGAATCCCAGAGAATCAATTTTTAAAAATCTAATTGAAATAATTAAAAATTTTAGCAAAATTGAATGATATAAACCCACATAAATCACTGGCATTTCTATATACTACCAAAAAACTCCAACAGGAAGAGAAATTCCATTTAAAATAACTGCAGACAATATAAAATACTTCGGGAGTCTATATGTCAAGAAAAACCCAGGAACTATATTAACACAATTGCAAAACACTTTTCACACAATCAGATCAAAACAAGTGGAAACATGGGTAGGTTCAATTAATATAACAAAAATGACAATTCTACTTAAAATAATGTACTTATTCAGTGCCACATATAGAGCTAGAAAAAAATAATATAATTCATCTGAAAGAACAAAAGGTCAGGAATATCAAGAGAATCAATTTTAAAAATGTAAAGGAAGGTAGCCTAGCAGGACCAGTTCTCAAACTGTATTACAAAGTGGTAAACATCAAAATAATCTGGTTCTAGCTAAGAAATAGAGTGGTGGATCAGTGGAAAAATCAGGCACACAACACATAGCAATAAATGACGATAATAACCTAATGTTTGATAAATGCAAAGATCAAAGTCTTTTGGGACAAGAATTCATTATATGACAAAAATTGCAAGGAAAATTGGAAAGCAGTTTGGCAGAAACTAGGTATAGACCAACATCTCACACCATATACCAAGATAAGGTTAAAATGGGTACATGATTTAAACATAAAAGGTGATATCATAAGCAAATTAGAAGAACAGATGGATGAGTAAGAATTTGTGACCAAACAGGAGATAGGTAGCATTATGGAATGTAAAATGAGTAATTCTGATTAAATATAAAAGGTTTTGCACAAACAAATACCAAAGCTACCAAGATTAGAAGGAAATTTGAAGGAAAATGGGAAAAATTTTACAGCAAGTTTCTCTGATAAAGGCTTCATTTCTCAAATAAAGAGAGAACTGAGTCCAATTTATAAGAACAGAAGTCATTCCCCAATTGATAAATGGTCAAAGGACATGAACAGAAAGTTTTCTGACAAAGGAATCAAAGTCATCTCTAGTCATATGAAAAAATGCTCTAAATCACTATTGACAAAAGAAATGCAAATTAAAATTCTGAGGTACCACCTCACACCTATCTGATTGGCTAATATGACAGAAAAGGAAAATGGCAAATGCTGCAGGGGATGTGGAAAAATATTCTACTGTTGGTAGAATGGTGAAGTAGGCCCGCCATTTTGGAGAACAACTTGGAACAATGGTCAAAGGGCTATAAAATTGCACATACCTTTTGACCCAGCAATATCACTACTAGAATTGTATCCCAAAGATATCAAAGAGAAAGGAAAAGGATCTACAATATATAAAAAACATTTATAGCAGCTCTTTGTTTTTGTGGTGGCAAAGGACTGGAAATTGAGGGGATTCCATCAATTGTGGAATGGCTGAACAAGTTGTGGTATATAATTGTGACAGAATACTACTGTGCTAAAAGAAATGATGAGCAGGATGCTCTCAGAAAAACCTGGGAGGACTTATATGAACTGATACAGAGTAAAGTGAGAAGAACATTGTACACTAACTGTGAATGACTTAGCTATTGCTAGCAATACAATGATCCAAGAAAATTCTGAAGGACTTATGAAGAAAGATGTTATCCATGTTCAGAAAAAGAACTGGTGGAGTCTGAATGCAGATTGAAGCATACTTTTTAAATTTTATTTTTGTTTTATTTGGTCTGTGTTTTCTTTTGTATCATCTGTTAATATGCAAATGTTTTGCATGATTGCACATGTATAATCTTTATCAAACTGTTTACCTTCTCAAGGAGGGCATGGGGAAGAAAACAGGAAGGGAATTTGGAACTAAAAATTTAAATAAAATGTTAAAAAAAAATTTCACATGGAATTGAGAAAAAAAAACATGAGAGAAAAAAACAGCTAGGAGGCCAATTTGGCACAATGGACAGAGTACTAGACTTGTTGATGCCAGTAAGACTTGAGTTCTAATATAGCCTCAGACCCTTACTACTGTGTGACCCTGGTCAAGTCACTTAACCTGTTTGCCTAAGTTTCCGGAACTATAAAATGAGAATAATAACAGCACCTACTTCCCAGGGTTCTTATGAGGAGAAAATAAAACATCTGTAAAGTCCCTAGCAAACCTTAAAGTGCTACAGAAATGCTAGCAAACTGAACAGAGTACATGAAAGAATATAAAATAAGACTAAAAATATAATTGGGAGGCATAGTGTGGAAGACTAAATGCTAAGTTAAGGAGTCTATATTTTATCCTTGAATAAGTAGTCAGGTGGCATAGTGGATAGAGCATTTGGCTTGGAGTCAGTTAGTCTAATCTTCCTGAGTTCAAATCTGGTCTCAGATATTTACTAGCTATGTGAGTTTGGACAAGTCACTTAACTCTGCTCCAGTTTCTTCATCTGTAAAATGAGCTGGAGAAGGAAATGACAAACCACTCTTTGCCAAGAGAATCTTTGCCAAGAAATCCTCAAACGGGGTCACAAAGTATCAAATACAACTTAAACGATTCAACAACAAGGAACAACTTCAGATCTACCTTTCAAGAGTTTTAACTTAGTAGCTCCTTGGGGAATATTTTGAAAAAGGAAGAGATTGGAAACATATAAACTAAAAAGTAGGCTATTTCAATAGACCAGGTAATAAAAAATAAATTAGGGTGGTGGTTGTGAGTATACAGATAGAAGGAATGCAAGAGAGGTAGTAGAGGTGGAACAGATAAATATTTGGCAACTGGCAGGCAAGGGAGAGGGAAGAGCCAAGAGTGACTCTTAAGGTTTTGAAATTGAGTAACTGGAATGGTAGTTATGCAATCAAGAGAAATGGAGGAAGTTACATGAGGAGTGACTTCAGGAGAAAATGAGTTGCAATTTGAACATCTGAGTTTGAGAGACCTTTTGGACATGCAAGTATAGAAAAATTTCAAGCCTGCAACTGGTAACATAAGACTAGAATTTGTCGCAGAAATTATGACTCTATAGTTTAGAGAGTTGAACCAATGTGAGCTGATGAGATCTAAAGCAAGAGTAGAGAGAGGGAAAGAAAAGGGCCTAGTACAGAACCTTGGGGGACTGCCATACTTAGTGGGCAAGGGGAGGATGATAACACAGCAAAGGAGACTAATAAAGCAGTGTTGCAAAATCCAAGGAAGGAGACAGGGTCCAGGAAAAGGTACCAAGAAATGAATGAATTAAAAACCATTTCTAATATATGAAGCTTGTGTTAGGTCTAAATGCTTGGGGATACAGTTTAACAGTAGTAGCCTTAAATGCCTGGGGATACAGTTCAACAGTAGTAGCCTTAAATGCTTGGGGATATAGTCTAACAGCAGCAGCCAGGGAGGGCTATTCTGGATAAGAAGTCACAGAAATGGTGAAGAAATACAGGGTAACTGAATGACATACCTTTTTTGGGATAGATGAAATTAATACTTCTCATGGCTAGGAGGGAAGGAGGGAACTAGATATACATATTATCAATAAAATGATAAAAAAAAACCCTATAGGAAATAAAAGAAGAAAGATAATGAAAGCAAATTTGTTCCTTATATCCTACATTGGTATCTATATCTATATATGATGAGTGGTAAGTCAAACTATTATTTATAGCAATATTTTACTCTTCCCTCTTTTATCAAGGGGACTTTAAAGGCCTGTTGAACAAGTTTTAATTAGAGAAAAAAGAGTACCCCAATATTAATATTTGTAATTCAGGTTGATCAAGGAACATTTAGCAGAATGTTTTACGAACACAATGATAAAATGTACTAATGACATACTGATTTCAAAGTGAACCAACAAAAGTACAAATTTTTTAACTTGATATACTGTTTCTCTTTACAATCAAGAAATGATGATTAAGATTTTTAAAAAAATTTTACCTGATGAACTAGAACGACTCCCCATGCTACTGACTTCTTTATCATAGCTACCATTCTCAATCTGGTCTAATTTTCTTCGTGCTACATGGAGAAAGAAGAGCATTATCTGTAATAAGTTTAAGTATTTTAACTGAGTCCTACCAGCTCAGATTTGAGCAATTTATACGACATAACAATTGTTAACCACACTCAACCAAGAATCCTAGTGCCAATAAACAGAAAATCATTGATACTGGATAAGTAATTGAGATAAGAGTAACTAATGCTAACCATTCACTTATAAATGAAAATGCATCATTAAAATATATTATATGGAAAAAATATTCACATAACAGAAAAATTAAGACTACATTTATATACTGATCAGATAATTTAGTATTTAAGATAGAAAATTCATTACATTAATGGAAATTTCTTTTCAAAACTCCTTTCAAACATTTTCAATAATCCATATTTCATTAGTATAAGTATTCTTTTCTCCTTATGTAAATACATTCATACTTACAATCAATTTATGCTTTCTTATCCTGTGCAATTACCGTCAACCTATATTTGCCAAAATTACCCATAAAGGGCCTATCCTACGTGCTAGAGGCCACGCAGTAGAACAAAAGCTCTGTGAGGGCAGAGACTGTTTTTCATTTTGTCTTAGTAACCACAGCATCTAGATGAGTGCCCTACAGTTTAATAAATGCCTGCTGGATTGGAATGCCTCCCCCTCTGGGACTTAAACTTCTGGTGATATCAGTATTAACACCTGGGTTGTTCATGTACTATTCCCTTACTCCTACTGAAGGGTTATCCCACTTCCCTTTTTTCTTAATACACATTTTTAGTGTCAGTTGTTTATGCTACTTATTGCGTTTGCCAGGTTACAATAATATGACGCTGACCGCTTAGATGTAACTTATACCTTTCTATCCCATTCTGCGTAGCAGCTATTTCAAACCTTCATTTTTCTCAAGCTTCCTCAAGACTCATTACACATTACTCCTATTTTACCTCCTTCCACTCTCCCTACTTATCAGACTGTCTTTGTTTATAGGGGCTATTTGCTGTGCGTTAGTGTTTCTTCCCCATTCTGATCTCGAGACCACAGAACTTTACTATCTCCCTTGCCCTCCTTTATTCCTGTCTCTGTTTAAAAAAAAAATGGCCAAAGGTCTTTTCTTATAACTATGATATCATAACTTCTATCAGGTTGACCCTGTACACAGACACACAGAGACACAGACACACAACCTCTACTTATCTACTGGCTCCTCCTCTGTGCTTACAAACATGCCCAGCTCTCTCTAATCCTCAAGAAAACCTTCATTCGACCTTACCAACCTCTCAAATTAGAGAACAATGTAGAGAAGTTGAAACCAGGAAGACCTGGGCTCAACTGCTGGCTTCAAGTGCTCTAGGCAACTTTCTAAGCGTATCTAAGCTGCACAGGAGTCAGCCTGCATTGGTCGGGGCCATTTTCCTTACATGGAAGTTCCATATACTAATGAAATGAGTGGTCTAGTTCCTATCTTTATGCTACACCCAAAACCTATTATTCTACTCTTCTCCTCCTCCTGACACCCAAATTCTCAGAAAAAGCTGTGCATACACACTGTGTTCTCCACTTCACTATCCCCTTACTTCTTAGTCCTCTGCAATTATATTGTCTTAATTCCCAAATACAAAGGCCTGTCTTTACCTTTCTACAGAATTTATGTTAATTACACTCTACCTTATAAATAGATACTCTCTCCTCTAGGGTTTCACAACAAAACCAATTGATTTTTTCCCCACCTGTATAGTTTACACCTCAGTTTCCTTTGGTGGATCATTACCCAAGTCGCATCTAACTCCCAATGCTCTGTCTTGGTTGCCCTTCTCTTTCTTCTCTGAATCCTCACATTCTCAATGATATTTTAATAGCTCCCCTGAGTTCAATCATCTTTATACAGATCCAATAGTAGTCTTTCTCTATGCCTATATCATTAAATGCATACTGGAAATTTCTCAAAAGACATCCTATATGTACCTCAAACTCAAGTCAAAAATAAAATTATGGGGGTGGGTAGGTGGTGCAGTGAATAGAGCACCAGCCCTGGAGTCAAGAGGACCTGAGTTCAAATCCAGCCTCAGACACTTGACACACTTACTAGCCGTGTGACTTTGGGCAAGTCACTTAACCTCAACTGCCCTCCAAAAAGCAAAAAACACAAACAAAAAAATAAAACAAAACTGTTTCCCTCCAAATCCATTCCTTTTCCTAACTTCCCTATTTATGTTATGGCTCATATCATCTGCCATCTTTCTAGTTATCCTCAATCAGTTACCAAATTTCATTTATTTACCTTCACATACCTCACATCTGTCCCAATCTTATTCACTTTATACCTAAACTTTTAAAATAATCTTCATAAATATCTGTGTCTACAGTCTTTTACCTATCTAAGTCCTTGTCTACACAACTGGCCCAAGTGACATTCTTAGATAGATCTTTCTGTCTGTCATTCTACTGCTCAAAATGTTCCAGTAGCTCCCTACCTAATCACCAGTATTAAACAGAAACTAATATTTTGACATTTAAAGTCTTTCACAATGTGACTCCAGAATACTTTTCTAGACCCATTACAAATTATTCCCATTCAAAAGACTGACATTCTATGCATACTGAACACTTGTATATCTACTGTCTGTACAATTTTTCACAGGCTGTCCCCTACACTTGGAAGGTACTCTTTTTCTCCATGCTGTTGTAATCTTAAGCTTCCTTCAAAGCCCAACTCAAGAGTCACCTCTGTGAGAAATGATTTTTCTAAGTAATCATTATCTTGGAGACTCAGAGCTTCCCCCATCCACCTTTCTTCCAAAGTTCAGTTTTTTCTTCAGAAGGACATTAAAATCTAATCTAAAGGGTCTATTCCTGCTCACTGTCTGGGAAAATGTTGATTCCTCCTTATTGTCAGGACAGGTGATATGCAAATTAATGCCTCTTTGACCAAGAGTGACTTAAATCATATACCTGAAGACCCTCATTTTAATATAACCCACCTCCCAGTGTGTTAACCAATCAGAGTTGACTGGTACTCCTTTGGGAACAATTACTCTTCCAAGGATACATAAAACTCTGTACCAGCAATCCCAAATAGAGCTAGTTCTGAACTGTCTCCCTTACAGGGGCCCAGTTCTGGACTATAATTTCCATGCAATGCATGCACGTCACCAGCTTGAGAGAAATTAAAAACATGGACACAACCTAATTTTGTCTCTTTCTCAGAATAAACTCTGCAAGGTTGACACCTCCTGTCCCTCTCTGGGAGGGATCCTCTACTGATCTCTAACAAGAATCCATCTGCTGTTCCTATCCAAAATGTTAAGTACTGGTAGACTAACTCAATAGGCTGCTTATCTAAGCACACATAATAATCTGAGCAACAGGCATTCTTCCTATAACTGGTTCTTTTCATGTGATTTTGTTAGGCCAATTCTTCTGGAATACCCCAAAATGGATTTTACTGAGGTGTCTCTGTTGTGCTTGATACAATCAACACAACTTTAGGACAGTGCTTGACCCGTAGTAGGCCCTTATTGTTGTTATTCAGTTGTTTGAGTTGTGTCTGACTCTTTGTGACCCCCTTTGGGATTTTCTTGGCAAAGATACTAGAGTGGTTTGCCATTTTCTTCTCCAGCTCATTTTACAGATGAGGAAACTGAGGGAAACAGGATTAAGGGACTTGCCCAGGGTCAAACAGGTAGTAAGTGACTGAGGTCAGATTTGAACTCAGGAAGATGAGTCTTCCTGACTTCAGGCCCAGCACTCCATCCACTGTGGCACCAAGCTGCCCTAGCAGGCACCTAAAAACTGTTTACTGATTGACTGATCATGCCTTGCCTAAAGATTATAACAAGAGGACCAATGAACAAAGTTATCATGATGGTTCTACCTACCAAGGAAATTTTGTAGGCTCTCCACATGTACATGTAAAGCACCTTATTAGAGGAAAGCTTTTAGGTCTCAATTTTGTTATACTGGGTCAAAAACTGTTTTGTAATCAGCAAACCATTTTCACAAAAAATCTTAGAGAGGATGAAGAAAGACCAAAGGTCAATAGCTGCTGACAGACTGTCTTCTCAGTCAGCAATTTTTGTTAATAGTGTATTCTTTCACCTTGTCTAGTCCTTTTTCCCTTTTTCAAATACCCTGAAAATTTGAAAACTATGTCACCAACTGGAACTTATTTCCTCTTCATATTTGGAAACACTAGTACTCTTCTCAATCTCTGTGTACCATTTTCCCTTCTTTATATGGCATGTAGGAACTGAGGCATCTGGAATTGAAGTTTGGTATGTTAATCATGAGACTAGAACTGTAGAAATGTTCCATTTTGCAAGCTTGCTGTTATCCTTCTAGTTTTATCTATAAATGCTGCCTGGATAATATTGCTTAGGCTAATTTTCCCCTTTCTCTATTTTTCAATGTTTCATAAGGTGACTGATATCATTCATAATATTCCATTATCCTCACAATGTTTTGAAAATGAGCTTGTACATTAAATTGGTTTCTTTGTCTACCAGATCCCTCCATCAGGAAGAAATTTTTTTCACTGTCCTTGAGCTTTCAGCCTCTTGGCTTCCTCACTGTGATGACTTTCTCATCAATTAAGAGTCACTAAGAAGATGGTCAGAGTAAATGGCTTTATTTTTATTTCTCATTTGTTTTTAGAGCCAATAGTTCATTTTAATAGCTTATATTGGAGCAGAGAAAAGGATGTCTCAGCAGTAAAGATGATTTCCCAACTTTCCCTTTTCTATATGAAAACTGCCATCATACATGTGTCTCTAATGTTTCATCCGTTTTCCTTACTTTGTAGGAATTTAGGGAAGTGATTAGTGGAAAAGGTAAGATATCTGTTATCTGCACTCCCAGAGGTACATACTGGGATCTTTGAGTACTGAAAGCACTATCGAAGGAGGGAAGGAGGAAAAGGAAAAAAGAGACTTTAATCAAATATATATCATTTACTTAGTCCTGGGGAAAAAGTCAGCACCCTGAACTTTAGAGAAAATACAAAGAGAAATTACAAGCAGAAATAACAACATAAAGACCAATAGACTGGGCTTCTAATCATCTAGCCAAATAATACATATATCACAGATCAACAGACAGATCCAACTGACCATTACATACATATATAGTTACCAGGTAGGGAAGCACCAACATCTGGGTTTTCAAAGCCAGGTGGGGGGCTCCTTAAGGGCTACTCTGAGTCTCACCTTGGTTAATCACTCAAACACTCTTCCCAAGAGTAAGGCCCAAAGCAAAATGCTAACCTCAGAGTATATATACACTTTTTCAGGATCAGAGGGCATCACAACCCTTGTGAACCGCTGCCTAATTACAAAGCAACAAAAGGTGTGGGCCTTCCTGAAAATCAAGCCTCCCCTAATCAGGCTTCTCTGGCTGGGCTCCACATGAGGCCTATTAATGGGTGGGGAAGATCTTCAACTCCCATTAACATTATAAGGTCCCACCTTTGACATATACTGATCGTTATCCTAGGAACGTTACTTAAATTTTCAATCATCCAGGCAACACTCTTAAGATTACAAGTAGTAGAAAAAGATGCTATTATGCTACAATAGAAGTAGTTCCTCACAAGCTATTCTCTAAATTAATGAAAGCAAATATCCCCTTGCTATCCCCAAAATAGTTTTACAACTGAATGTTTTAGAACCTACTATATAAAAGAGCTGATTCTCATAAAACATTCATAAATAAAATCAACAAGAAAATTTAAAAATTGACATGGAAAAAACTCAACCTTGCTGAAGTTGCTTGGTAAGATCCTTGAGATTTGAAGCATGTTTACGTCTTTGGGTAACTAATTCATCTTTCAGTTCTTCTACTTGAATATTTAATGCTTTTAATTCCATTTGTCTAGAAGTCAGTTCAGCTTGCAAAGCACGGCTTTCATTCTTTCGAAGTTCTTCTTCTTTCAATAACCTACTTTCCTGAATAAAAAGCAAAGGTGAAATAAAAGTGATCAGTTATAATATATACTTCTCTTACTATCAGTGCTAATGGTTTTTCCACTACTAAAAATTACAAACTTTGGGGCAGCTAGGTGGCGCAGTAAATAGAGCACTGGCCCTGGCGTGAGGAGGACCTGAGTTCAAATTCGGCCTCAGACATGGAACACAAAAGTAGCCGTGTGACCTTGGGCAAGTCACTTAACCCCAAGTGCCCTACCTTCCCCTCTCAAAAATGAAATAAAACAAAAACTACAAACATCTTGAGAATTAAAGCTTTTTTTCCTACCATGTTTCATTTTTGACCACTTCTAATATAATGCTATATATATGCACAAAAATGCTAACTTCAAAAATTCCAGTGTTTTACTCTAACTCATTGGAGAAATGAAAATTAAAACAACTCTGAGGTACTAACTCACACCTATTAGGTTGGTTACAATAGGCCAGAAAAGGTAAATGACAAATGTTGGAGGGGATGTGGGAAAAATGAGACATTAATGCACTATTGTTGGAGTTGTGAACTAACTCAACCATTCTGTAGAACAACTTGGAACTATATCTAAAGGGCTATAAAACCATACATACCTTTTGACCTAGCAATACCACTACTAGGTTTGTATCCCAAAAGAGATAAAAAAACAAAAAGGAAAAGGACCTACATATACAAAAATATTTATAGCAGCTCTTTTCTGGGGACAAGGAATTAGAAATTGAGAGGATGCCCATCAATCGGGGAATGGCTGAACAAACCGTGGTGGTATATGATTATGATGAAATCCTATTGTACTATAAGAAATGAGCAGGATGCCCTCAGAAAAACCTGAAAAGACACATGAGTTGATGTAAAGTGAAATGTACTGTGTACACAGTAATAGCAATACTGTATGACGATCAGCTGTGAATGACCTAGCTATTCTTAGCAATACAACAATCCAAGACAACTCCGAAGGATTTCTGATGAAAAATGCTATCCATCCCCAAACAAACAAGTGATGGTGTCTGAACAGAGACTGAAGCACTTTTTTTTTTACTTTATATTTCTTGAGTTTTTTTGGTCTATGTTTTCTTTCACAACATGACTATGATGGAAATATTTGCATGACTACACACATATAAACTGTATCAAATTGCTTACCTTCTCAATAAGGGGAGAGAGAAAGGGAGAGAATTTGGAACTCAAAGTTTTAAAACCAAACATTAAGGGCGCAGCTAGGTGGCACAGTGAATAAACAAGAGTGTTGGTCCTGGAGTCAGGAGGACCTGAATTCAAATGTGACCTCAGACACTTAACACTTACTAGCCGTGTGAATTTGGGCAGGTCACTTAACCCCAACTGCCCTGCCTTCCCCCCTCCAAAAAAGCAAAAAACCAAAAAACCAAACAAAAAAAAACAAAGTTGAAAAATTGTGTTTACACGTAATTAGGAAAAAATAAAATACTAAATAAATACATTTTTTTAAAAAGGATTTCAATTTTTTAAAAAGAAACAATTCATAGGGCTAGTTAGCTGGTGCAATGACTAGAGCACCAGCCCCGGAGTCAGGATCTGAGTTCAAATGCGGCCTCAGACACTTAATATAAAACTAGCTGTGTGACCTTGGGCAAGTCACTTAACCCCAGTTGCCCTGCCTTCCCCCCTCCAAAAAAGCCCTGCCCAAAACCAATTCATAAAACCTCTGAAGTGCTGTGAAATATCATATTTTTATAACAGGTAACTACCGTAAAGATTTAAATAACATAAAGCATATAATTAATCTAGATAAGACTGAAAAATCTTCATTTCTTTTTTATAAAAAAATGGTACTTCCCTCCTCCAGTGTGGTTTTGTAGGAAGTCAAACAAACAAACAAACAAACGAATGAATGAACAGATAAACAAATAAATAAATAAATAAACACATAATAGTTCAAAATAAATGGCAAGTACATGATCTTAGTAGATCTTAAAATAGAACATTAATGCTGATTTATCAATCCCCTTTTCTGTTCTCCATTATCTTGGTTTAAAAATTAACTTTATACTTACCAAATCAGTATTAGTCTCTCTCATGTGTTCACAATGACTCTGTAATTGACTTTCACTACAGGAGAGTTTGTCAAATTGTGACTGTAAAGAATTAGATTCAGACTGAAGTTGGGCATTTTTACTAGTTAACTTTTCTGTAAATAACAACAGCTCAGATTCTCTTTTTCTACTGCCTTCAATGTCTTTTTGCAAATCATTAATCAAAGAATTCAGACTTCCCACTTCTTCAGATAAGTTTTCAATTTCTTGTTTACCTCTAAAAAAAAGGAGGGGGGACATTAATGAAAAAAATGTACAAAGACTGCTGAAAGCCACTGAATCATCTTAAAATTTTTATCCAACATAGACCTCTATCAAGGCCAAACAATAAACCAATCAGTTTTTCAGATATTTTAAGGAAAAGATTATGCACTTATACTTGTGTTAAAAAGACAAGGAATGGATAAAAATATAAAATCATGCTGCCATAAAAATAACTACTATAGTCATTTGTATATAATTTTTATTTCAGCTTTTGGAGATAAAACACTGGATCTCAAGTCAGGAAGAAATGAGTTCAAATATGGGTTCAGACGCTCACAAATTTTATGTCTTTGGGCCAAGTTATCTAATTTCTGTCTGCCTCTCATCTGTAAAATGAGGATGACAATAATAGTGCCCACCTTGCAGGGCTGCTATGAGGACCACATGACAAAACATGTAAAGCATTTTGCAAACTTTAAAATGCTATATAAATGCTAGCTATTATTATTACTATATAAAAACTAAAACACTCTCCTAAAAGAGTTCAAATGAAGGCAGGGATTTTAGAAATCATTTTGACTTATGCAGCCTCACAGTAAGAAAAAGTTGATATAACAAAGGGATAGACATGGAAAACACTGAAGAACCTATAAGTGTTACAAATTAAAATTTACGGGATACTCATTTTAAGTAGAGTTAACATATGTTGTTTCTGAAAATTCTCATTTCACTTCATTTCTATTCAGTAATTAATTATAAAATATATCCTACAAATACAAATGAAAGTTTCTTATTTAATACCTTTGAAGCTGGTCCTGTAACTGCTCTACAATTTTAACTTTATCCAACAAATATTGAATTTCAGCTTTTTGGCGATTAATAATCTCTTTGTATTTGGATAATTCATCTTCTGTTCTTAACCGTTCATCTTCTAGACACTTCACCTGCCAAATAAGCATGTTATATGATATTCTTTTGCTTCTTATAAAAATTCATTGTAGTGACTATACATTAGTATTCTGTAAATATTCAAGACAGTGTAGTATAGTTGTGAAAAAGAAAACAAAAAGAGGAAAGGGATCAGGACTGTAGATCCATTTCTATCACTAAGTACCTGTGTCATTTTTTTTTAGGCAAATCACTCAGTCCCAATAGCACAAAATACTTGCCCTACTCAAAGAATTGTACAGTGAGACTCAAATGAAATAACGTATATGAAAATACTTTGAAGTTACAAAGTGCTATATAGAGTCAAGACTGAGTATTTTGAAAGGGTACATTAATTTTGAAAAGGATAATAACATTAACAATGTATTTCACAATAAATAGGATGCATATTAGAAGAAAAAGTTAAATTATTTTTTAAAATGAAGTAATACAGATAATACATATTGGATTTGTGAGATTATTAGAAATTAAAGTGGCATTAACATATCCAGGGGAACTGTAGGGAAGGGTTTTTCAAGTCTTAATGATAATCTTTTTCCTTACAACTATTAAGGGCTCAAGTACCTTACTAGTTGAGTAGCTATCAATATGATTTCTGAGACAAATACCTAAAACCAAATCATTAATATTATATATTGTCTTAAGTGGGTTTTGAAATGAGTATAATATTCTAAAACACACTAAAAACAAAAACTTTAAACAATAACAGAACATGATATTTCATTATTCAAGAACTCCTATTCTGTCATATAATTATGCCTCCCCAATTCCCACTTCTCTAACCTATCTATGACTTACAGAGGTGGGGAACCTATGGCCTTGAGGCCAAACAATCAAACAAATAAACAAACAAGATTCATGGCCAAAATTTAAAATGTTACTTTATTCTCTCTTGGTCCCAATGATAACTAATGCAATAATTATTACCTTTGTTCTTAGAGTTCGCAGCTCATCCATACCCTCCTTAAATGTCCTCTTCAAATCTTCTAGTTCTTTTATTTTGGCATGATGCATCTTGTAAAATTTTAAAAAGGAGATCACAATATAACGTTATCCATCACGAATCAACTAACTTGCCCCAAACACTTTGCCTGTTCTTTGCAGTGGGCAGAAACCATTTTTGCAAATGAAGCTGTCCTGACTTTCTGCATTTGTTATATGGTAGAAGGTATGTACAGAACATAAGTATTCACCTCTAGCTGATCAGATTTTTCCTGCATTTGTTTTTCTAGTTCTCCTTTTGTGACTTTGAGCTTTGCATCTAGCTCATTTGATTTAATTTCTTCTGACTCCTAGTAGAAGAGAATGAAAAGAAAAAACAAGAAATTTAATTTTTAAGTTTCACACTTTCAAAAGTATAAAAAGTTTTGCCATTATAGTGTTATCTGTTAAATCCTTTAACCAATGTTTTAATTTAATACAGATATAAGTACACTTTAAAATTTAACCAAACATAATGACTATTCTACAAGATATCATTAAGCGGAATTTTTGCAGAATTTTTACATACACTTTATAGACATCTCATTGGATCTTATTTGTAACAGCCCTGTGAAGTAGGTGTTATTATTATCCCCATTTAATTGATAAGTAAGTTGGAAAGAGGTTAAGTGATTTGCCAAGGGTCACATAGTTACTAAGAGGTTAGAAGTAGGATTGAAAACCCCAGAACTCTGCTTCCAAGGTGAATGCTCTTTTCACTCTACCACTACATGGAAATACTTCAGATCCACTACATGGAAATACTTCAGATCAGCACTGAAACATTTATGTGAAATTTTTAGATTAAAAAAAAATTGTTTTAGGAATTTTGTACATGCTTCCTCCAATCTTTTCTCTCACATCTTGTAGCGTTCATAGCTTGTTTAAAGTTTTCTTTTCCCAAGAATCTTCTGAAGTGCAACCTTATATTCCAGGAATATTAACATAAAGAACAGCCTATTTTAATGGAAAATGCCTACAAAAATACATTCAATATACAAGCACAGAAAGCTTTAAAAAAAGGAAAGAATATTGTTCATTTTCTTTATTTGGCTAGTTAAAAAGTAATGCTTACTTGATAAGCTTTTATCATTTCTTGACAATTTTTCCGTATTTGGTCTGCCTCTTCTTTGGACTGAGTTAATTTTATTGTTGTTTCTTTAAGTTTATCTTTGGTTTCCTGAAATGAAAAAAGACACAATAAACAAAAATAATGCTAATAAAGTTAACTGAAAAAGCACTGAACGAGAAGTTAGGAGGCCTACACTTTAACCCAGTCAGGTTCTGCCATATTCTATTAGCTTTGTGATCCTGAGAAAGTCAATTAACCTGTCTGGGTATCTATTTCTTCGTCTAGGGGCTGGATCAGATAATCCTAGAAACCCATCCAGTTCTAATATTACATTATTCTAATGTTTAATTTCACAAAGATTTCAACTAAAATTGGAATGAATATTTATACATTCAAAAGTTAACTTGTGAATTATTCCAATCATTTAAGAGCTATATCCTTAATTCTGACCTTTTGAAATGTAATGGCTAAGTGTAATCTAAAATAAAATAGAAAAATTCACGAGTGAAACACTGGATTTCTACTTCAAAATACACACTGAAAACCACTTTTTAATAACTGCCACAAGAAAACTGCTGCCAAGTTTTAAGTGTTAAAAGTTCAATAACTGATTCTGATTCAGAGAGATCTAATCAGAAAATGGATTATTTTAAGTAACACATGCATTTGGAGTCAAAATATCCAAATGAAATTTTGCATAAAATAATTCTAAAAAAGAAAGGGAATCTATTAATCCAATTGCTTTAAACAGTTTTTCTTCATTGACCAA
>CM053589.1:130791234-130808750 GCA_028646515.1 Pseudochirops corinnae | reverse complement strand
ATCTTTCTTTTTCCCTAAAGAAGGAATCTAGGGTTTGGGAGCTGTTCTTACTTTGCTTTTTATGCTTATTCTTATTCATGGTTGTTCAGTCCGTGATTTTTTTTTTTAAATCTCTGTGGGGCTCTGCTTCCAGAAGGGAAAGCTCTGTCCCAAATCGCTGGGGTCCTCCCGCCTGCCGTAGCTCTCAGGAAGGTGCTGGGACCCTTCCTAATTACTTCTGGCTGACTGGATATTAAAGACTCCAAGACCGAGGCCCAAGACGGCGATCCGGATCCAGGCCGCTCAACGCGAGAGCACTGGCCTCAGAACAATCGCTTAGTCCCCCTGCTGTCTGCAGGCCGCCGGGCGGGAAGCTGCAACGTGGAGGCGGGTGCAAAACCTCTGCCTTTCACTTTTCCGCTCTGGAGGCCTTTTGGCGGGACTGCTCCTCCCTCCCAACTTCAAAAGCCCCTCTGACCTTGTTCTGAACTCTGCCCGCAGCTGCCGCTAATCCACTCACCATTCCTGTCGTCTGGCCGACCCCGGGGCTCAGCAGTGGCTTCAGGCCAGGCTGGTTTCGCAGTGCTGATATGGTTCCTCGTAGTCAAGCTGACTTTAGTGGGAAGTATCTTTGTGTGCGTTTTGGAGTTCTAGGATTGGTTTAGAGTCCTATTCCATGGGTATTTTGGGGTGGCTATGTGAGAGCTGCGATATGTTGCTGCTGCTACGTTGCCATCTTGGCTCCGCCCCCCCTGGATTCTTACTTTGAATAGGGAAAAGTTTGAGTAAGACTCCTTGCTGTTTGCTTATTTTGAATTAAAGTCATGGATTTGAGTCATAAGTTCAGATCTGGGATAAGCCATAGAGCAGCAGTTCTCAACCTGTGGGTTATGTTGAACTTAAATACATCCTGCGTATCAGATATTTACATTACGATTCATTTGCTACGAACAGTAGCAAAATTACAGTTATGAAGTAACAACGAAAATAATTTTATGGTTGGGGCTCACCACAACATGAGGAATTGTATTAAAGGATCGAGGCATTAGGAAGGTTGAGAACCACTGCCATAGAGAGAATTTGTTAGGGGTTATAGGAACAAATCCAGCAATTGAACCATTAGTGGTAAGAGGAAGTAGTTAAGTGATAGACCTCAAAGAGCTTGAAAGAAGTACAAAGGAACTTAGAGAGAGCTGGGTGAATTTGTACTACAGTGACTTTCAAGAAAAGCAAAGCTGAAACGGAGGCTGAGAATAATTTCAAGGTGAACATAAAAATAGGAAAGGGCTTACTTAACAATGAACCAAAAGAGATTCTTGATGGGTGCTAATAGAAATTCCTTTGGTAAGCAGGCTCATGATGGGAAAATATTCAAAGAAAACTATTTCATGATTTATTAGTAACTAATTGAAACACTTTAATGAAGGTGTAGTCACCAGATTCTAGTCTAGAAATTATTATTCATATTATTGTTATTGACTTCTAATACAAAATGCATAGTGGTCATGGGAGTATGGTGATGAAGTGGGTGGTTTTAGCTTTTGAAAAGGAAAGTGGCTGAGCACACTTGACTGTACAAGTAACAATCATTTGACTTGAGGTGAGCTTAAGCAATAAAGCACAAAAATCTACATGGTCATAGCCCATGACATGGAATGGCAAGAGACAAGCAGAGCCCAGTTGAGATTTCTGGTCTATCTATACCTAAATAAGAAGCTTTCAAACAAATGGTCATGAACCTTTGTTTTATTATCCCCATTTTATATTTGAGAAAATAAGAAAACAGGTTAAGTGACTTGCCCAGGGTTACATAGATAGTAAATATATGAGGCCGAATTTGAACTCCAGTCTTACTGACTCTAGGCCCAGTTCTCTACCCACTATGCCTCTAATAGTTATTGCTATTGTTAAATCCTCGAGGGCTAAGATGATTTCTTACACTTTTTTCAAATCTGCCACAATTGTGGACTTCTAGTATAATCCATAAATACTTGATAAAGTATGGAGACTTTGTATAGTTCATTTTCTCTGATAACTGAATTGACCATAACTCTTTCTTAAACCAATTTCCTTTTAAGGGAGTCATAGTAGGCCAGAGAAGAACAGAGAAGTTTGACTGCATCTTTTAAACTCTTTGAAGAGATCTAGAATCAAAGCAAAACAAAATTCTTGTGCCATGGGACAGAAGAGATATAACTTTAGTTGTTTGAAAAAGTCCTGATGTTGAATTCTACCTGTCCCCTAGAATAGCTGGAGAATAGGTCAGAGATTAATGTCCCCTGTAGCTAAATTTTATAGCTACTCTGAGACCATAACCTTGAAATTCAGGGTAATGGAAGCTTATAAAATCTCTACCTGTGTGAGAACATTGAAGTTCATGTGGGAGTTCTTTTCTTAAGGGAAAACAGTCAAACATGTATTTTGATGTTAAAATGAACCAGTTGACATCATTGAAGAGGGCTTATTTCTGGTACAAAGAAAATTAGATTTATGCTGGGACAAAGTGCAACTTGCTAGTTTGCATAAAGTTCTAATAAGTTAGAACTTTAAAGAATATAGAAATTAATAAAAGGTATATATTTCAACCTAACATGAAAAGGAAAGATATCACATTATGTGTCTTTTAAAAAATTACTTTATGTCCTTATAAATTGTAAGGTAGTTTACCAAACCACGTACCACTTCATCATAAACCCTATGAATTACTTTTCTATTAAAAACTAAATTAATACATTTTGTTTTCACATAACCTTCATTTCCCAACATACTCCTTCCTTTCCTCTCACCCCTAGAGAACCATCCTTTATACAAAGATGGGGAAAGAACAAGTAGAGGGGGCAGTTCAGCAAAACTAGATGGCCCATCAACCAAGTCTGACACTCTGTTCTATACCCATACTATCCCACATCTGCCAAGGAAAGAAGGGAGGTGCATTATCATATGTCTTTTGTTGGTGCCATGCACAGTACTTGTAATTATACAACATTCCTTTTTCTTTTCCATTAGTGCTATATCCATTTACACTGTTGTATTCATTGTGTATATTGTTTTCCTAGTTCTTCACTTTGCATCAGTTCATACATCTTCCCAGGCTTCTTACTTAATGTCCTTAATGTTTATTGTTTTGTAGAGCCCAGTAATATTTCATCATATGCATGCATTGTAGTTTGTTTAGCTATTACTCCATCAGTGGGCATATACTTTTGTTTCCAGTTCTGTAAATTACTTTTTCAAATAATCACCTTAACAGTGTTGGACAGAGGATGCCTACATGAGATTGGCTTCTAACGTCTCATCCCTCATTGGATATGTTATAATGGGGAAAAGGAAGACAAAAGATGAGTTCTAGTTTGAGCTCTGCCACTTACTGTGTGACTTTGGACAAGGTGCTTGACCTTCTGGGTTTCAGATTTTTCCTTATTAAACTGAAGAGGCTGGATTATTTGGTTTCTGTGATCCCTTCCAGGCCATTGCTCTTTTCATCACACCAGAAATTCTATGAAGGAGGCCTGTCAAGTCTTACTTTGTGGTAAATATCTCTTGGATTTTTCTTTTCCTCTATATTCCCAGATGGTGAGCACTTTAAGGACAAGGACTCTTTTGCTTTTCTTTGTGTCCCCAGTGTTTAACCCAGGGCCTGGCACATAGCAGGTACTTAATAAATGTTTATTAACTGGCTACCATCACTCTAGTCGAGATTCTCATCACTTTATGCTTTACTGACACCCTTGTAGCAAATTCACCTAGTGGTGTTCTCACCTTGAAGAGGTAAGATTTCTGACCCCCAAATTGTGTGTCTGGGTATATATTTTGCAAGGCAGTACCATCTTTCAGAAATTTCACCATTTTTGTGATCCAACTACCTAAGGCTTGACATTAACATCAAAGCACTATCAATTTTCTAACACCCCTTTAAGTTTGGAAGATGAGAGGCTATTTGATAAAATCTTGATCTTTAGATAAGTCCTTTACATACAAGATGTCCTTGCTTATAGTCTCCAAGAAGTCTGCACATTAAGTGATGAACCTCTTGGCCAAGCCAACATCTTAACCATGTACAGTTTGTAAGGATCAGATGAAATGATAATAAGATGAGATAAACAACATATAAATATGGGCTGATGTAGAGACAGCATGCTGTCATAGAAAGAGAACTAAACGGACAGTAGAAAGGCTTTGGACTGAGTCCTGGCTCCTCTCCGTATTTTTCTTCTCTGAACCTTGGTTTTCTCATTTGTAAAATGGGATCTATGATACCTGTCCTTGATAATTCACAGGATTGTGAAGAACTGGATTAAAATGTAATTGGGAAATATTTAAGAGAATAAATAAAAATGCAGTAGGACAAAGATAATGTTAATTTGTGGTTTTCTAGGTCAATATGTAGCTGCAATGATCCATATGTGTGATTTAGTGGCTCTCCTTTCTATATGAGCTTGACACCACTGGGTAAGTAGTAATAATGTGGAAAGTACTTTGTAATTGCAAATTGCTAAATTGCCATGAGTTGTTGCTGTTGTGGTGGTACTCCACTAAAATCCTCCTGTGACACCTAATCTTGGCATGGAGGGAGGTGGTCTTGGGTTATCTGACTATGCCAGTGAAGTCCAAGCCAACCAAGAATGGCTTTTACTCTGATCCTAGAAATGAACCAACTTCATAAAGGTTCATCACTGCATAATGGTGATTAATTAATTTCCAGGTGATTAATTTCTTTGGTTCTAGCAGCTTGTATAATTGTTGACATGGAGATGTGAGCTGTATGGGTAGAGAGATTATCCATATTAATCAAATCATACATCTGAGCCTGATAATGGCAACTCATATTTATAGAGCACTTGACAATTTGCAAAATCACTTTACTTTTAACAACACTCTGAAGTAGGTAAATATTATTACTGCAGATGTCTCTTGAGGGTCTGAACTCAGCCCCCTACTCTTATGTTTGTACTCTCATTTGGTGATCTCATCAGATCCCATGGTTTCAGTTATCATGTCTCTGCAGATACAATCCTAGGACAGATAAATAGATAAGATTAGATAGATATAGAGATGGTGTAGCTATCTGCTGTGGGAGGCAGCATGCCATAGTCGAGAGAATGTTGGACTTGGAGTCAGCAGATACCAGGATTCAAATCCTACCATTGATACATGTTGTGTGACAAGACAGCTGAATTGAGTCCAGTGAATTGAGTAGTGGGCTTGTATCAGGAAGATACTTATCAGTTTTGTGACCCTAATAATACCTACATACTAGTCCAAACAAACCTCTGTTTTGGGACATGGGAAGTGTCTCTGAGATCCATCAGATTGCTTGCAATAGGTTGCTTCTGCTCTAGAGACAAACCCCTTCCTCCTCCTTTGATCCTTTCTGTCATCCCTAGCTGCTAGAGACTTCCATGCTGGGGACTTCATTGCTTTTGGATTCTAGAAACTTTTGTTGCACAATCCCTGGCATCTCTATGTCTGACATAAGACTCCACCCCTCTTCCCTCACCTGCAGGACGTTCCAGAAAGTGGGTTGCCTTAGGCTGTGCCAGTGTGTGGGCAGTCCTGTTAGACTGAACTGCCCTCTGTGGGTGGGCATATTGCCTCAGTTTTTGAAGTATGGGCAAGTTGCAGGAGATGGAAGGGTTAGAGAGCATCCCTAAGGTAGAGATGAACTTTCTCCCAACACCCATTAGGAGGAATGACTGATGAAGCTGGGTCCATTAAGGCTGAGCAGCAGCTTTTCCCCAGGACTATCACCGACCTCCTTCCTTCAAAGACCATTATCATGCCCAAGGTCTGCCAACCACCCTGGCTGTGTTCTAACCCCTGCCATCTGCCTCTTCCTCTATGGAATATCTCCTTAAGTCTTAAGCCTTCCATGGAATGTTAAAATATAGCCATTACAAAAGGCTATTGCTTTTCTTATCACTGGGCAGTCTGACTTTTATGAAAGTCTTCTAAGACTCCAAACTACTACAAATGGACTGGGACAGCTCCCTTGTAGACTTGTTGTAAGGGCCCAATGAGATAAAGAGTATAAAGTGCTTTACAAACTTTCAAACATTATATATAAATGTCATTACCACCACCACCATCATTTTATATCCTGAACAGATACTACAACTAGACAGTGAATTGGTCTAGTATTGAACATGAGGAAGAGAGTGGGATGAGTGGTATCTGGGAAATTGCATGCTCCTTTTAATTACCGAAAATTTCTCCCTGATGTAATGGCCCATCTTTTTAATATCAGTGTTGTCCTAGCAATGCTATAAGGGCATGAGTTGTGGAGCAACATAGAAGTAAAATTGTGGGTCAACCAAAGTGGTGTCAAGCATATGGGTTGGGAATGTAAGAAAACGATGGCTAGCCTTCATTTATATGCTTCATTAATCTTCACGTACTGTCAAGTGAGCTACAGCAAAGGTTCTTAATCTGGGCTCCAATGAACTTTTCGAAATAACTTTCATAACTATTTCATTATAATTTGTTTCCTTTAAAATCTTATGTATTTTATTTCATGCATGCAAAAACATTTTGAGAAGGGCCCAAGGGGTCTGTGACACACAAAAAAGAGGAATCTCTGATTTAGTGAAAGGGTCTTGGCATGGTAGATCCACTCCACCCCCCACCTTGTGGACGATTAGTAGGATTACATAATCATGGCACAGTAGAAGGCACGGATGAACTGCGTATGGTCTACACTATTGAAAGATTCGACCACATTGATGAAATCACTAATCCATTGAAACATTAAAGCATTTTTGTTTAATTATTATTGAGCTGAATTCTAGTCACGCTCCTCCTTATTAAGTGCCTACTATGTGCAAAGGTAAAGGCAGTGTAGTGTGATGACTCACTGGAATACACATCCAGAGTTGGAAGGGACTTCAGTGGCCATCTGGTCCCAATCTCTTAATTTTACAGATAAGTAAACTGAGACTCAGGAAGTAAATTGTGGGGAACTCCAAGGATAAAACATCCTTTTTTTTTTTTTAAACAAATCTTGACTCTTCTGTTCACACAGCTTTAGAGAGAGTTTCCTAGGATTAAATGACAACAGTATATCAGATTCTGAGTCATTTAATCAAACCTCACTTCTTTGGTAGTGCCTAGGAGGACCCCTAATTCTTAGGGTAGGTTCACTCATGCTCCCACCCCCTAAAATTCCTAGAGTGAGTTCCCCAAGAGAAGGCTACTCAAGCTTAGAGGTACTCTGTGGATCCACATTTAATAAAATCATAGCTTACAAGCCTCCTCTAATGTATTCACTTTCAATAGCATGTGCCAGAAGCAGAATTTATATCTGGATCTTTCTTACTCCCAAGAATCCTGGGCCTCTCTCTCACCTTGACCATGTCGCTTCTTGCTTCTCACAGAGTAACTGCCTAACCTATACTTTTTGAATTTGAATTTAATTTTGAACCCTCATTTTATAGATGAGGACACTGAAGCTAAGATTAGATGGAATGACTTACCTAACATCATCTATGTCTAAGTAGCAAAACTGGAATTCAATCCCATAGCTTCTCATACCAAGTTTCCATCCTATCACACTGCCATTTTGTTACTGTCTTAAAGTATTGTTGAGCTCCATTGGTGTTGCAAAGGGAATTAAACCCTTTGACCTCTTCATGACACCATCTGGGGTTTTCTTGGCAAAGATACTGGAGTAGTTTGCCATTTCCTTCTCCAGCTCATTTTACAGATGAGGAAAATGAGTTTCAGTGACTTGCCCAAGGTCACACAGTTAATGTCTGAGGCCATATTTGAACCCATGAAGATGAGTCTCCAGGCCCACCACTCTATCTACTTCACCACCCAGATGCCCTTTAGTTATGGTACTTAACACCAATAGCTTGGCACCTTTGAATAGAGGCATCCCTGGTTTGAAAGTGTATGCCATTTCAGCAAACAATGGGAAATAAGGAGAAGTTTATTCCATGATACCTTTCTGGGTAATGATAAGGCTGCTTCATAATATGTGTAGCAATTGCTGTCCAGAAGCTTCCATGGCTTTTAGATGCCTTGGGATATTCATGGCACTGCCCAAGTTTTCCAAGTCCTGACTCACTGGCTGTAAATTCAGGTCTCTTAAAGAAAATGAAGACCCCTGGGATTCTACAAGACCTTCCAACCACAAGTTCTCTGTGGATTAGTCACTTAACTGAAATAAGTACTTGGAAAACAATGAGAATTGTAGATGTTGACAAGCAATGTGGAAAGGAGAATGAAGTGTGTTGGCACACAGTGTTTTGTTAGAATGCAATAAAGTTGACTGGCAGTTCCTTAGCATTCAAAACCAAATTTCAAAGCGAGAGAGAGAAAAAAAAAAGCATGTAACCTTTCTTATATTGCTACAATCCATGGACTTAAAATGACAAGGTGGCAGCTAGAGAGAGTATTGGATTTGGAGGCAGAAGAATTGGTTGTCAGTCCTTGCTCTGTGATGTTAATAATTGTGTCTCCCTAGATGATTCACTTAACATCTCTCAGCTTCAATTTTCTCATCTTTAAATGGGGATAATAATAACCCAGCTAGCTACCACACAGATGTCATAAGGAAAGTACTTTGTAGGCCTTAAGCCCTGCATAAATATTTTACTGTTGTTGTTGCTATCCAAAGGATACGTAAGTTTCATATCCAAAGTGAGAGAGAACCTGAGCAAATATCTAATTTATCCAAGACTGCATCAAGAGCATCTCATAAGAATGAATAAATGAGTAAAAAAAAAAAAAGCATTCATTAAGCTTTTACTATGTGCCAAGCTCTCTGTTAAATGCTTTGGAAATTAACAGAAAAAAAATGAGTCCTTCCTGTCATTGGAGCTCACACTCTCATTGGGGCAAGGTGACCCATTTTTTCCACTTGATAGTATTTCATTTTGCCAATTACATGTAAAGATAGTTTTCAAAATTCACCTCTATAAGATCTTGAATTCCAGATTCTTTTCTCCTCTTCCTCCCTTCCCCCTTTCCAAGATGGTAAGCAATCTGATATAGGCTATATATGTACAGTCATATTAAAGATATTTCCACATTGAATGTCTTTCTTCCAATTTGTTTTCTTTTGGTTTGGACCTGTAGTTTTATTGGTAATTGGGAACTCCTACTTCAGAAACCCACTCCTCTGAGGAAGATAAACCGATTTTTTAAACTGTAGCTACGTTGTGTCGTGGAGAGAGCATTGGGTCTAGAGTCAGGAGGACTCATCTTTCCGAGTTCAAATCTGGCCTCAGACACTTATGTGACCCTGGGAAAGTCACTTAACCCTCTTTGCCTCAGTTCCTCACCTGCAAAATGAACTGGGGAAGAAAATGGCAAACCACTCCAGTATCTTTGCCAAGAAAACCCTAAATGAGGTCACAAAGAGTAGGACAAGACTGAATAACAACTTAGATAATTGTTTAGGTAAACTGAGGTTCAGTGACTTGCCCAAGGTAACCCAGTGTCAGGAGTACAGCCTCCAGACTTCAAGGCTGGCTTGTCCTGAATCTCATTTGATGGCTATGCATTTTCAGTAGTGTGGAGGGATGACTGATTAATAAATACATGGCATGGAAGCTTCTACTTATTAAAAGTTTCGTTTGAGGACAAGTAGCTTGAACTCTTGAAAGACTTTTTTTGGTGCATTTTTAGGTATGAACTTCTTCCAAAACAGCTGTCATGCCTTACTTTAGTTTCTCAGCTTTAAAATCAAGGGCTATAGAGGTGAAGTGATTAATCATATTAATTCCAAACATATTGGAGAATCCCTGAGATTGAGGATAAGGATCTATACAAAATCATTCTTCTTGTTTACAAATTGTAGGATCTTTACCAACATGATTTTTATATGCCATTTAAGCATAATAATCAAATATTAAACTATTAATTTAAGGAAAGTGCTAATGTGATTTCAAATTGACTGAGAATTGGGATTTGAAATGTCTATCCAGTGGAGAGAACTCTGCAGCAAAAATGGCTGTCCCTTGGGTGCCTTTCACAATGGACCGAGAATCATGTCAATTATAAATGAATGGTGCTTTTGTAAAATACCAAGTGAAACACAAATCCATAATAAATAAACTTATTAGGAAGGAAAGGAAAAATGTGCACATTTGAAAATGTAATTACTCATTTAAAAGAATTCAAACTATAGAAAGGCCTCAAATGATAAGACAAATAAGAAACCCAGCACACGATTTTAACAATTGTTGCTCGTTCTAACCAAAAGCCTCTTAAAAGTAAATTTCAATATGACATTGTTTTGGAAGGTATTTAGCATTCATAGTTAATTAAAAAGATGTTAGGTATGTCCGTATATTTCTGATGTCTTTTAGTCAGAAACTCTAGGGAAATGGGAACCACATCTATTTTAAATAACTACTGTATAATTGTGCTTTAGAACATTTAGATCAGCAACTGTGTAAAAATACTTAATGATGGATCTTTGTTTACATCTTGTACAGAGAGAACATTTATAGGAAACTGAAGGGAGTCATTGCAGCAAACTCTGTAAAGACCTAAAATGATGGTGATCTTAATATTCGCAGATGAATAGCCTTTGCCTCTTAAAAATTTTTCTCAGGACAGCTAGGTGGTGAAGTGAATAGAGCACCGGCCCTGGAGTCAGGAGGACCTGAGTTCAAATCTGACCTCAGACACTTAAAACTAGCCATGTGACCTTGGGCAAGTCGCTTAATCCCAATTGCCCTGCATTCCTCCCTCAAAAAAAAAAAACTTAAAATTTTTCTCTATTTTTATTCATATTATAAATAACTGTTAAGAACCATATTCCAATGTTTGATTCATAGATATAGCATTCCAGACCAAGAAGGAATCTGAGTCATTCAGTCAAACCTCATTTTCTATATCACACTTGGAGTTGGGAAAAAAGGGAGTGACAGGCAGGTCCATCTGTGCCCCACCCCCCATAACTCATATAGTGAATCTCTCAGAGAAGTCACCGTGGGTTAAAGGTAAACAACAGATCCATATTCAACAAAACTATAGCTTACAAGCCCCTACTGATGTATTTAACTTTAGTAGTCAGTCAGTGTACACAATTTGTTCAAAGCAGAGATATTTGAAGAAAATCTTAATAAATGAAGTAGCAATAATATATTTTCTCCATAAACCTGAGGCCTGTTCTCCCACAAATGGGAAAGGTATTAATGGTAAAAATATAGCACTTGTGGAGGTGAACAAATGTAGGGAACATGTATGACCAAAGTTCATGCATGATGGATGTACATATAAGGAATGTATGCACCCAGAACAAACATGTGAAGGAGTAACTCATGCCCTCACTGCCAAAGAGTGAATGACATCACTTCTGGTGATGTCATTATGATGCTCCTGCCGAGGCCATTCTCATCTGCTTTCCGAAGTTATCGAGGTCTGGGTTTGACCATGCAGTATATGTTCCTTATATGTTTCTTTGTGAATGCACCTGGGCTGTATGTACTCTGTATATATATCCCTCCACACGTGTGTTTTGACTGAATATCCTCTGTGTCTGCGACCTTTCATGTATGTACCATTGTCTGTATATATGCCACACGTATTCTGAGTCTGTGTCTACTTTTCCCACTAATGATATGTGTTTTTGTGGTAGATCATGCCTCAGGAGGTGTATGTGGGAAATGCTTTGTTGCTACCTTTATTACTATGTAATTTCACTGAATTATTGTGCTTTGAACTCACAAGCAACAGCCATAGTGGGTTATAAGTTATTGCATACTCACAGAGTACTTTGGACATAGTGTAGCCTTCTATGAGAGACCTGTTTTGTGAGTTTGAGAGGGAGAAGATGTGTTCCTAGCAGTTATACTTTGGGAGCTCATCCAGAATTTCCATCGTAAATCACAGGTTAAGACCTGAAGGGACCTTAGACATCATCTAGTTCAACCCTTTTATTTATAGATGAGGAAACAAAGTCCCAAGGAAATGAAATGAATGATCTGAGGTCATTCAGATATGAAATTGCTAAGCTGGATTTTGAACCCAGGTCCTCTATCTCCAAATCCAGCATTTTTTACAGTTGAATCATCTTGTCTCCAATTCTGAGATGCTGGTATTTTAGGAATCTACTTGGGTAAAAAAAAATTAATATTTTTTTCTTTTGTTTTCAGGTTGTAATTAGTTGGTTTTATGATATGTTCTATTACAAGTCAGACCATTTGCTTTAGGATAACATTTGCATTGTTGGGTGCTAAAGTAGTGAAATTTTGGCCAAGAATTGGAAATTGAGGGGATGTCCATCAATTGGGGAATGACTGAACAAATTGTGGTATATGAATGTAATGGAGTACTATTGTGCTATAAGAAATGATGAGCAGGTGGACGTCAGAAAAACCCGGAAAGACATATATGAACTGAAGCTGAGCAAGATGAGCAGAACTAGGAGAACACTGTACACAGTAACAGCCCCTTTGTTCATTCGTAGACTTGGCTCTTCTCAGCAATGCAAAGATCTAAGACAACTCCAAAAGCCTCATGATAGAAAATGCTGTTCACATCCAGAGAAAGAACTATGGAGTCTGAATGCAGATTGAAGCATACTATTTGCTCTCTTTTTTGTTGGTGTTTTGTTTTGTTCTTTCTTGTGGTTCCTCCCATTGTTTCTAATTCTTCTTTACAATATGACTAATGTGAAAATATGTTCAATATTAATGTATATGTAGAGCTTGTATCAGATTGCATGCCATCTTGGGGAGGGGGAAGCAGAGGAAGAGGAAGAAAATTTAAAACTCAAAGACTTATGGATGTGAATGTTGAAAACTAAAAATAAATAAATGAAAAAAATAAAGTGGTGATATTTGTTGTGTGTATGTATATATGCACATATACATATACACACATATACATATGGGTATGGAAGTGGCACGAGCAATATGGAAACTGAATTCTTAGAATACTGGTCTTCAGCAATGCATCAAAAGTCACACAGAGGACTGACATTTAAATATGTGTCTCATGACTTAAGCAATAAGGATACTGAGAATATTCTGGGAGATTCTATGTCTACTTTATAAATTGCTAGTACATTCAATAAGTTGGATTTAGTCTTGATACAGTGTCGATGCTCCAGAGACACAATTTGAGTCTAGACATACCCAGTTCAGGGTTATTCTTTCTCTTATTGACATCAATGGCTTCCTTAGGGAACTTGGGACTCATTCTGCTGGAGTCAAAGTTTGGAAGGTTCTTGTTACTCAGTTATCAGAATTCTATGCTTTTTATAAGCTATAATGAAATTTTTTTTCTCAATAGTGTTTCAAAAAAATTAGAACAAAATTGTCACTTGTAATCTACTGCCCAGAACATCAGGATGCTCCAAGTCTTCACAGTCATATCTACATAAGATTCTAAGAATACAAATGGAATGTACCTATCACATAGCTGATGAGGAGGTCAGGCTAAATATCTTTGGAAGCTGGAACGACCTCCATCCCTGACTTCATCCTCATTTCCTAATGCTGGTTTTGTGAACATCAATTTCTGTTTAACCAAGTCTGTATTTGTGTCTAGAAAGCACTTGACATATGTCTGCATATGTAGCAGAGGATAACTGCTTCTTCAACTCTTTCTATTGTTGGTGTCCTTGCATCAAACTGTTAGGACCCCCAATTCCTGATCCTTTGCATCTCCAAGTGTATAAGCACATAAAAGGCCAGGAATATGGATGGGAAGGTATGGGAGTCAATGATGACCTTGTCTCCTGGACTTAGCTTTGTTTCTTTGATTTTTGCTCACCCTCTTTTCTTCAGGGCTGAGTGGAAGGGCTTTGAAGTTGAGAAAATGAGGGACCTTGGGTTGAGAGAGCAATACCAACATAAAATGTTGAGGTATAGCCTAGCTGTTAGAGATTAAAATCAAGAGTCATAGGAAAGGCCCACCATAAACTAAAGTAAGGTTGCCTGTGGACATACAAGCCCAGGAATAAGGAAGTTAAGTCCAAAGGAAAAAGATTAAGCTTGAGGACATAAGCTTGTCTGTTCTGTGTCTTAATGAATTTGGTGTAGGGAACAACAAATCCTCTCCTGGAAGTAGAAACATGTTTTAGCCAGGAGTCTGGAAAGAAAAAGGCAGCTCAGGCTGTAAAGCAAAAAAAGGAAAGAAAAGGAAGAGGGTTCCCCAATCTAGGGAGGGTTTTTGCTAATTCTCCAAATGACTCAAAGGCAGCTGTTTTTCTAAAAGAGCAGTTTTTTTTTTTTTTTAAATCTCTAGCTTTGAACTAAAAGAGCATCACAGAAGCTGCTCTTCTCATGAAGAAGAGAGAACTGTAGCCCTAGACTTCCACTGAAGCCAGAAGATGGAAGTTCTGCAGCCAAACAGCAGGTGGGACTCTACTAGCTGGAGAAAACCATTTGTCTGGCAGAGGATACGTGTCTAACAGAAAAACATCTGGCAGAATAGTGTCTGGCAAAGGCTAGGTGCTTTGGAAGAGACCAGTGGGCAGCAGATCTGGTGTAAAGTAGCTTGATGACATTTTTTGCAGACATTCATGACTCTGTAATATTGGAAGTATGACTTGCTTTTCCACATGTGTTCTGACCACATGTGTTCCCTAAGTATGTACTTGTACATACATGTTCTTTCCACTCTTCTCACTAACATTGCTTAGATTTGTGAAAGAGTGTGTCTCAGAATTGTGGGGGAGATGCTTTATTGCCATTATTCTTTGTGATTTTATTCAGTGTGTTTGCTTTGAACTAATTGTGGCTTCTGGTTAATTACTAAAGGTAAATATATGGGGAGGGGACAGCATAAGCTAAAGTTTTAATGGATGATGACTCACAGTATCCCTTAAACCTATAACCTTCTCTGGGGCACCCAAACTATAAACTGGGGAAGGGCTCCCAAATGCTATCTGTAAATGAGGAAACTGAGGGGAAATCTCATGTCCAAGGTAATGGGATTTGTTGGTACTAGAAGTTCTGAATTTCCTGACTCTCTGTTACTCATTGCTATCCCCTATACTTCATTGTAAAAAATACCATTTCTTTCCCTCTGGTGAACAAGAACGAGCTGGATTAAAGAACACTGGGAAAATCTCTCTTCTTTGACTTTTTTTCCCTAAACCCACAGCAACAATTTTGTTATCTAAGAAATACTCATTTCTCCACTAAAATCCTTCTCTGATGTCTCATCTGTATGTGGTGACTCTTGCACAAAATTCCTGAGGAGCCTATCCTCAGGCTTTTAGGGATAAGAGCTAATGAAAATAGAAGCAAGGCCTCAAGGAAGGGTAAAAAAAAAATGAGATTTGAGGTACAGGAGGAAGATTGAAACTTGTTGGGAGATTGAAGAGGAGAAGAGGACACACAGAGGAGGAAGGAAAAGGGTAGCTGTACATTTAGAAGTTGGGGAAAAGAAACATCAGATTTGAGGCTCTCCAGGAAGAAGAAGGAACTGGATGTTCTGAGGAGGAAGCAGCTACTTGTCCTCCAAAGAATGACATAGATGATTCACAGAAGCTATTAGGTGAAAGATCATCCATCCATTAAAGATCAGAGAAAGAATTGAAGAGTAGAGGTGGCTAATGATTCCCTACTCAGGGGCACACATGTTTGTTTACCTGTTAACAATATATCTCTCTAAGTTATATGTCCAAGACATAATTAGACAATTTTACAAAACTTACTGATACAGATGACTATTATCAATTCCTGGTGATTCATTTGGACACAAAAGCAATCTAAAAAGTATTGCCAGTGATTACAAAGTCTCAGGCAAGAAACTGAAGAACTATGAGTTGAATTTTCCTCATTGTTGCCCATTGAGGTTAAGAAATGTAGGAGAGAACAACTGATTTGGGAAGTAAACATCTGACTAAGGAGGATGTGACTGAAAATAGGAGCCAAATTTCTCACCTATGATTTAAAATATAAGCATGACAGATTTCTGACTAGGTATAAAGTATACCTGACATCGGCTAGCAAGAATGTATATTTAAGTATCTTAAAAATTTAATCCAAAAGATTTTAAGTGAAAAGGGATGGTGGAAGGAGAAGACTGCCTATATATTCTCACCAAGCTAGATATCATAAAGAATAACTATAAGGAAGATAGACAATTAACAAATGAGACACCTAGAAGTTTACAGAGGGTAAAACCCAAGGAAGGCATCAGCAGGAAAAATTGAAATGTTTGTAAAGAAATATTCAAAATTTGTATAGTAAGCAAGAGCAATTGGAGATCCTAACACAAAGAATCAAATCTGATCTCATGGCTATCCCTGAGACTTGATAGTATGAAACTTAAGACTGGAATATGGTTCTGGAAAGTGGGTATACCTAATTCAGAAATAAAATATGAAATATTTTGAAATGAAATAAAAATGGTAGTAGGGTATTATGACATATTAAGAAAGTACATTTATATGATGAAATCCAGAAATACAAAGAATAAGGAGGAATATGATAGAGAACAACAGTTGGGTAAAGGTTGATGGAGGGAGAAAAATTATTTTGTCATCCAAGAACACCAACAATCATTTGGACGGAAATGGAAAATAAATGAGGAGTTTAGGGAATAGAGCATATGCCTGATTCATAGACATGATAGAGGAATGATGGAAGATTTTGGTTAGCCTTACATCTATTGATGCTCTCTACCAAGTCAGAGCAGTTAAAAAATTCTTGACTTGCCTTAATTATAATTTAATCTTCCAAAAAAGTAGAAACAATAACAAGGGAAAATTATGGTCTGCATCTGATTCTCATTAACAACACTGGTTGCTAGAGTGGAAATTATGCCACTCCCAAGGGGAAGTGATCATTCCATCCTAGAATTTGTAGAAGGGAAGAAGAAAGCCAGGAATAATCTGATACACACTTTTGATTTTGAAAAGCAGATTTTTGCAATAAATTTTTGAGATTTTCTATTATGTCTTAGATATATGACCTAGAAAGATAACAGATCTCTCCATTATTGCTAACTGTGTCCCTGTAATGTTAATGGAATTTAAGATCTTCCCTGCCCATTAATAGGCCTCATGTGAAACCCATTAAGGGAAGCTTGCTTAGGGGAGGCTTGCTTGTAGGAAGGTTTTCACACCTTTTCCTTGGGTTGTGATGCCTCTGGTTCTGAAAAGTGTATATATCCCCAATTGATAAATGGTCCAAGGATATGAGCAGGCAATTTTCAGAGGCAGAAATTAAAGATATCTTTAAGCATAAGGAAAAATGCTCTAAATCACTATTGATTCGAGAAATGCAAATCAAAACAACTTTGAGGTACCACATCTCACCAGTCAGATTGGCTAAGATGACAAAACAGGAAAATGACAAATGCTGGACAGGATGTGGAAAAATTGGAACACTAATGCATTGTTGGTGGAGTTGTGAATTGATACAACCATTCTGGAGAGCAATCTGGAACTATGTCCAAAGGGCTATAAATAATTGCATACCCTTTGACCCAGCAATACCACTGTTGGGATTATATCCCAAAGAGTTCACAGAAGTGGGAAAAGGTCCCATATGTACAAAAATATTTATTGCAGCTCTCTTTGTGGTTGCAAAAAACTGGAAATATAGGGGATGCTCATCAATTGG
>CM053589.1:130780470-130790734 GCA_028646515.1 Pseudochirops corinnae | reverse complement strand
CCTCTTGGAATTATTTGTGCACACAGTATATTGCCTGGATGAACTTTGCACATTAAAGTCAAAGTATCTTTGAGGAAATTAAAAAGAGCTGTAGAACATTACAGTGAGATGAGACAGAAACAGGCACATGATAGCTGGGGAAGAGAACAATAATGGAAAACTCAGTCTCATGACAACAAATGAGGTAAATTTGTAAGTAGGATGAATCTTAGCAAAATAACTTTTTTCTTTGGACTGGGAAGACCATTCTTGAATTCTGACAATCCTCTGCTCTAAGTTGTGACTTGATACTGTCACATTCCCCCAAAACCAGAGGTAGGGAACCTGTGGCCTTGAGGCCACATGTGGCCTTCTAGGTCCCTAGGGTGTGGCCTTTTGACTGAATCCAAGTTTTGTAGAATAAACGTTTTTATTAAGAGGATTTGTTCTGTGAAGTTTGGATTTGGTCAAAAGGACTGCACTTGAATACCTAGAGGGCCACGTGTGGCCTTGAGGCCACAGGTTCCCCACCCCTGCCCAGACCATATTAGGAGTGGAGGACTTGATCTAAACCCAACCTAAGATACCGTGTCAAATGCTCTGGTTGCCACATAATACTGATTTTACCTCCTCTGTTCTTGATATTTCACAATAAGAGGAAAACCACAAGCTGAAGCCAGCAAAGACTGTTATAATTAACTCCTAACTTTTCAAGCAGCGCTTACTCGTTGGTTTTTAGGTTCCTGTGGCTTGGAGGTAATGTAAGACTGTTTTATGTAGCGGTTGTTATGGAAAGAAAAACTTAGTTGCTGAACGTCAGCATGATTCTAAAATACCTTTGGATTTGCCGTCCTCACAGGCTCATGGGATAGGTTCACCTGGGAAACCTGACCACGTGTATTTGGCATGAGGTGAGTTAACGTGGTATTTGCTGAAAGTCCCGGAATTAATGTTTTTGTCTAACTGGTAAGGCTGTAGTGCAGAGTATGGGGGAAGCCCTTATTCTCTTCTGTAAGTCAAAGAATGGATTTCCAGGCTCAAACTTTATTGTTAAATAGGGTCAGATTGATCCAGACAACATTATGAAATTTGCTCCCGGACACTTTTGGGAGAAGCAGGAAAGGGACAATTGGCTCCCTGATACTCTCTGACACAGTGAAGTTATCACCAATCCCTGGAAATCCTGTTTTCTTAGAGGTACCGCCCGGTGAACCGACGTCACAAGAATTAGCCGACTTTCTGGGCTGAAGTAGTCACAGCTTTCAAGGACCACTCTGTATCATCTATGGACCTCCTTTGTGCATAACTAGTCTCCCTGCCTCCAAAGCCATACCCTTTCCAATCTGTTCTATCTACTGCTGCCAGTGAAATCTTTTTGAACAACTGTCACTGCGTTTTTCAAAACTCACCAATAGCTTTCCATTGCCTACTGAATGTCAGTCAATAAACATTTATTAAGCACCTACTATGTGCTAGATAGGCACTATGCTAAGTACTGGGCAATAGGCGATAGTCCAAGAATAGCATGGGATACGATACCCAGGATCCTCTCCACACCCTGACTCCCAAAGTAAACTCAGACCTAGCACTTCAGAGTTCCTAACATCCACTGTCCTCCTTTCCCCACAACTGTACTCTCTGGAACTTTCTTCTACAGTTAATAGGGGAAGGTTCCCTTCATTCTGGACCTTTTTGTTTCACATTCCTTCTCTTTTCTGATGTTCACTGAAACCTAGCTGTCTCCTGAAGTTACCATTTCCCTTTCTGCCCTCTCCAAGGTTGGCTGCTCCTTTGATCACTTTCTGGGATACACAGAGGGCATAACAGGGGGTTAGCCTAGTCCTTGCTCCCCATCTTCAGACCCTACTGCTTGCTACCATCACTCAGCAACCTCTCCACCTTTTAAGTCCAGATCCTTGTTATGGTTATTTATGTATCTCCAGATCACCCTCAGTATTTGACTCAGTCTTTTTCTGCATCCCACTTCAAAACACCCTCGTCTCCCAGTTCCTAAATCACCTCCTATCACCAAAGGTCTTCTGGGACCATTCATAGTCATCTTGAGATAATGATCAATCATTAAGGGAGCACATTTTAGATGTGCTGCTATTACTGAATTTGTGGCAGGTGCCAAATCCTAGTTACAGCTCTGCTCTTGTGCCTAGAATTCCAGACCCCTCTCACCCTGTCTCTTTAGCTTACACTGTACCTCTGTGCTCCAAATAAAGTGTTTTACTTACTACCCCCAAATCTTAGTGCCTTGGTACTATGTCAATAATTTAGCTAGATTGTACAGATAGAGCGCTGGGCCAGAAGACAGGAAAACTCGAGTTCAAATCTGATCTCAGATATTTGGTTGTGTGATTCTCGACAAGTCCCTTAGCTGCTGTTTGCCTTAGTTTCTTCATCTGTAAAATGGGAATAATAACAGTGCCTGTTTCCCAGGGTTGTTCTGAAGATTAATCGAGATAATAATGATAAAGTGGTTACCACAGTGCCTGGCATACAATTAGCACTTATATCAATGTTAGCTATTATTACCATTATTCTCCCCATCTCTATCTTTCCCAACTTTTGAGGACCAGTTTGGATGACACTTTCTCCACAAAGTTTTTCATAATCCCCTTCTTAGAACTCTCAAAAAAAATTGTTCCTCTCTTAGATCCTTACTTTATTTTGTCCTCAAAGTTGATTAACTTGTATGAACCTTAGTTTTCTCATCTGTAAAATGGGGATGAGAATATTTGTGCTACACCCCCGAAGGACTGTTGTGAACAAAATGTTTTGTGAACCTTGAAACACTGTATATAAATCTGAACTCTTCATATTAATATGACTACTTGTATACATATCTCACCTATCTCTCATATGCGACTGTCAAATGGTGAAGCTCTATCTTTAGCGTAGCTCCCTTGGCTACCTAGAGACCTTCTCATCTTAAGACTCTGTTTGAGTCTCTCTTCACCACCCAGAACTCTCCAAAACATTTCCTTCCCTTCCCACTAAACTAAATTTACTTAATCTACATCTCATTCCCTCAAGGCTTTGTTCTGTGCCAGGTAATGGTTTTCTAATCTGATAAACTCTTGCTAATATGTAAATATGTAAGTGGGAGCTAATGGACTGGTGTATTACCCCAGCTATGTTTGCATTTTAACTGGGGCCTTCTGGAGAAATCGTGCCTCAGCTCAAACCAGTGACTCTGGGGATGGTAATTATGGGGTCCACAGCAGACACTGAGAAGATCACTTTGTATAAGCAGGCTCTTTAAATGCCCCTCCAATCCTGACACTTGAGATCACATCTAAAGCTGGAAAGGACTTCAGGGTCCATCTAATCAACCTCCCTCTCACTTTATGGATGAGGAAACTGAGACCTAAGGTGGTTAAGTGACTTGCCCAAGGTCACACAGGTGTTGGAGGTGAGATTTGAACATAGATTTTATGATTCCAGAGCGAATATTCTTTCCGGTATGCCAGTTTAGAGAGCCAGAAGGCACAGTTGTTAAAAGTGCTGGGCTCGAAGTTGGCAAGGCTTGCATTCCAATCCTGCCGCAGGCATTTACTAGCTGTGTGACCCCGAGAAAGGGTCACTTTCCTTTATCTGGCAGTCTCAGCTTTCTTATCTTCCTTATTATTAGAAATAGTATTCTAATAATAGCCCCTACTTCAAAGAGTTATTGTGAGGCTTAAGTGAGGTAATGTGTTCAGTGGGTTTTATGAATCTCAAACTGCAATATAAATGTAAGTTATTATTCTTATTACCACACAGCCTCCCCAAGCCAGCTCCTGATTCTGTCAGTGGGTAGGGCTAGATCTGGTCAATAGTCTGCTCATAACCTCTTGCCTTACCTTCTCTCACTCAATTTTCAGACACATATTATGAGTTCCAGGCTCAAAATGATGGTGGTTCAATTGCAACTTTTTGGTTTGAATTGTTTATTGAGGCCAAATATAGAATAAAAAAGGGAAAGAGGGGCAGGGAGGAGTACAGAGGGATGGCCTTACATCCACACAGCTCTTTATCTGTGTTCAAGCAACTGTGTTAACAAAGAAGCAGTCACTCAGTTTCAGATTTAAAAAGGACAATACTTAGAAGCAAAAAAAGAGGAGCTATTTGATTCTAATGCTTTAATTCCATGCATATCCAATGAAAAGGTATCACAGCCATATATACAGTTTAAGCTCTGTACAGTGACTCTGGAAACTCTTTTTCCTACTAATGCCAGTGAATGGCCCTGGCAACTGTGGATCTGTGACTCATACCTTTGGGGGCGGAAGAGACATTCATTGAGAGGGAGAAATAGGAAGGGAAGAATTTCCGTAATTTGGTTCAGCAAACTATAACTTATTGACAATAGCTGAACTGACAATCACATTTTAGTTATCAGAACATCATAAAGGTGGTTAGTTGTGCTTCTGACTCGAAACAGCATCATCATCAACAACAACAACAACAAAAACTAGGTCTCATCCAGACTGGAAGTGCACGGATGTGCTACGGAATGGAGGTTTGATGCTCTGAGCACTTACCTGTACATGGAGTGGCTGATTCTCATGATGCCAAGGCATGAACATCACAATCAAAACCTCTAACTCAATCATTGAGCAATACTCCTTTTCTACATTCATTCCTTCTCCCAGGGGGTCCCATGGACTGCTGTGTAATTCATAAAAGTGAACTATATTTTTGTGACAGAGAGAGGATAGCGTGACCTAAACCATAGACATCATTTCATGGAACAAGTTCATGTGTGTATGGGGAGGGGGTGATCTCCCATCATCTCAGCCCCGATCGTCCATGACTCTCTCTCCTCCCATATCCTGTTATTCAACAAGTTCTGTCCATTGTTCCATCATAAGATCTCTCTTATCTTTTCTTTCCTTAACATTCCCTACTACCCTAGTCTAAACTTCCATCACTTCATACATTTCTGGACCTATTGCAGTAAACTCTAACTCATTTTCCTAATTTTCTCCCTCCCCCTATCCATCCTATTCCCTGCTATGTTATCCTGGAAGGAAAAGTATCTGTAACAATCTCTGCCCATGCCTGAAGCTGCATTCATCCATGGCATTTAAGGAAGAGACAGGAATACTAACACTTCTGGGTATTGAAATTAGCCCCATACCCATTGTCTTCATGGAAGCAAGTAGGACTTTGATGATAATGAGACAATTTGGGAGTAGCAACTTTAAGTTCCTCGTGATTTCCCCTCTTCTAGGAGTGTCCATGTCCTCTGTTAGTATACCAGTCTTCAGGTGATGGCAGCTTGAGGGACTTGGGGAATTTGTGCTCTTCCACACCTGTCCACTGGGTATCTTTCCTGTTTGTGATCGGGTTGTTATATCACCCCAGGCTCTGGTTATAGGTATAACCATCCAGGAGTCTATGGTCACCTTGTCTATTCAGTTTTGACAAATACTGTGTACCTGAGAGGCATCATGGTTTAGATCAGTGAAAGATTTCTGAATGTGCAATGACCAAAAATTAATTAAAAATCAAATGAGTAAGGAATCCAAAATGTTTCTGGCTGTGCTTGCCCAGGTTGCATCATGCAACTTCACTGCAACCTTGGTTGTGAACACAAAGCATGCACACTTTGCACTGGTCTCTAGCGGAAAAAAGTTTAAGAAGCCCTGGTTTAGATGACAGCATGCTGGATGAGGTCAGGAATACCTAGGTTAAAATAATGCCTGAGATTTACTAGTTATATGCTGTGAGGAAATCATTTAACCATCTCATCAGTAAAATGGTCATAACAGTACCTATCATGTAGGATTGTTGTGAGGACAAAATGAGATAATGTATGTTAGGCACACTGCAATATTAATGACTATAGAAATATCAATTATTATTGTTACCTATTAAATACTAGTGACTTTTATTGTTAAGATATACACATAGAGACCAGGACCATGATAGGCTACCAAATTAATCTTCCTAAGACATTACTTTGCATATTTCAATCCTATGTAGAAAAATCTGTAATGGCACCCTGCCCCTTAGAGAGTCAAGGGTAAACTCTCTCTAGCCCCCGGGTTCTTAACCTGGGGTCTGTGAATTTATTTTTAAAAAATATTTGGGCAACTATGTCAATACAATTGTTTTCCATTATAGTCCCCTATGTATTATGTGTTTTATTTTAGGCATTTAAAAACGTTATACTAAGAAGGGGTCCGTGACACCATAAAAAGCTAAGAATCTCTGTTCTAATCTAATACAACCTGACCCCTACCTGCCTCTCCATCCTTATCTCCTCCCCTTCTCATACAAAACACTTCACTCCAGCCAAAGGAGTTTATGCTGGTAAATACACAGATGTGCATATACATATCTCACATGGTTGTTGTGGGGAAAGAGCTTTGTAAATCATAAAGTAGTATGTAAATGTCAGCTACAACAATGATTATTATTATTACTGTAGAATCTTTGAACTCATAAAGATTCTAAAAAATCATTAAGAAAAACAACAACAAATGTTAAAAAAATAGTTTTTACTTTTAATTGGGGAGAAAAAAATATTGTTGAAGTCTTTTTTTTTTTAAAAAGGTAATTAAATCTCAGGGGGGAAAAGAATCTAAAAGATCATTAAATTTCTTTCTGTAAAAAAACACAAAATAGAGGTCCTTTTTTTTGGGGGGGAGCAATCTACTCCTCCTGGGGGAAGGGATAAAAAAATATGGCTGAATATGTATGAATGAGTGAATTCCTAGGAAGAAAAAAGAATCTATGTAAAGCTGAAATTGTAATAAACAAGTTTCCTATTTGTATTGCTTTGTATTTATGCCCAACTCATAATTCTTCCAATTTGCTGGCAGTTAAATATCTCATGCATCATTTCAGAAAACATGATTTCATTGATGTGAGTGCTTTCTCCACTGAGACAGATCACAATGTTTTCCACATCTTATTACTTGGCTTCTGAGTTGTCATGACCAAAACAGAATTCATCACTTGGTGGGCAAGCTTTAGATGATGAGACTCTTCAAACTGTCAGTCCCCAGAAAACAGATGGAGAGAGCCTGTCCCCAGCCTGGATCTGAAGCTTTTCCAGTTTATTAGGATCTATCCATGACTTTCCTTCCACTTCTACAGTCTCATAGAACCTAGAGTCAACACCCATGCCATGATGAAGCATCAGATTAGGATGTCAGTGGAGAATTTATTAGCATCAATGGAAAATTAGGGGGAAAATAAGCTCTTTATTTACTAGTGTCCTTTATGACTTTGTTTAATGAATGCTATACTCTGCTTATCTTTCTTTTATTGAGAGAACAGCTTGGCTGCATTTCAGTCTCCAGGTCCCTCCAAAATGAGCACTCTGCTTAAGCTGTTTATTTGTTTTGTTTTTTTAAATGCTCTAGGATACACAACTATGACTTAACCTCAAAGAAAGGTCATTTCCCCCCTCATAGCTTTGATCACAGTGGAAGAAATGCTCTATCTGAAGTGGTTGACTGTGTACTTGTACTTCTAAAAACCTTTCCATATTCACTCCTCTGTCAGGCATGTTGCCAATGAAAAAGCTAATTCCTTTGCTAAGATCTCACTGAGTCTCAGATGGATTTTGTTCTCTTTGTGGGTAGGCAAGGCACCCCCAGCTGGCATACCAAGAGGTGTTGCCACCTGGGGCAGGTGACTTTCATTAATTTTCAAATTTCAAATTCACATCAACTTCCTAAGTCATGATGTTATATTCATATAGCACTTTATACCTTAATGTTACCTGATGAGAAAAACCAGGGGGATGATTTGTGCTATCTATGTAGTATAATTTCATATATATTTTAAAATGATTATTCCAGTAGTTAATGAGCCAATTTTACTGAATATATTCAACTGAAATGAATCAAACAACATTTATGAATATTTATTGAACAATGAATATTTATGAAACACTGAGTATGTGCAAGAGATTCTGTTAGGCATTGTACACAGTAACAGCAGCATTGTGCAATGACCAACTATGAATGATTTAACTCTTCTCAGCAATATAATGATCCAAGACAATTCCAAACGACTCATAATGGAAAATGCTATACATATCCAGAGACTGAAGGAATCTGAATGCAGATCAAAGTATACTATTTCCACTTTTTTGTGTGTTTTTTTTGCTTTTGGTCTATTTCTTCTTTCACAATGTGACTAATATGGAAATATATATTACATGATTGCACAAATATAACCTATATCAAATAGCTTGCTATCTTAGGGAGGGTGGAGGAGAGAGAGGGAAGGAGAAAATTTGGAATTAAAAAAATGAATGTTAAAAATTGTCTTTACATGTAATAGGAAAAAATAAAATACCATTTAAAAAGAAAAAAAGAGATTTGGTTAGGAGTACAAATGCTAGGATGAAAGTAAAACAGTCCATGACCTGAGAGACCTTGCATTCTTGGAGGTTTGGGGGTGGCATGGGGAAAATCTAACATGTAAAATAAATATGTAAGTAAGCCAATAAATAAATACAAGATCATTTGAGGACAGAGAGAGTGATGGCAAAAACAACAGCAACAGCCAGTACTTTAAGGTTTGGGAAGCACTTTACTTATAAGACTTGATCCTCACAATAACTCTATGAAGTAGAAGCTATTCTTATCTCTATGTTATAGCTGAAAAAAGAGGTTAATATACAGATGCAAAATGAAGAAGCAGGGGATTCTGAGAGACAGAGGAGGGAGGGAGCACATTTCAAGTATAGGGAACAGCCTATGTAAATTCATGAAGATGGGAAATGGAACATCAAATTCAAGGAGGAGCTAGTAATCCATTCTCAACTGGCATGAAGAGTGAGTGAAGGCTGAATAATATAAAATATAAAATATAAAAAATAATATAAAATATAAAATAATATAAAATAAAATAAAAATATATAAAATATAAAATAAAATATAAATGGAGAGGTAGGTTGGACTAGATTGTGGAAGATAGGTAGAGAAGTATGTATTTGGTCTTATGGCAATAGGGAGCCATTGAAGCTTTTTGAGTGGGAGACTGACATAGTCAGACCCAGGTCTTAGAAACATTATTTTTTTGGTAACTTCAGAAAGTTCAATTAAATTCTATGTAGAAAATGATATTAAATTTAATAAAGTTATTAAGTGCTTGCTATGTGCCAGACACAGTGCACAAGGTGGATTGGAGGAGGGAAAGAGCATATGCAGGGAAGTCCATTAGGAGTCTATTGCAATAGTCCAGTCAAGAAGTGATTGGTCAAAACTAGTGGAGTGGGCAGCAGTGAACCAGCATTTAAGGGCCCACTATATATAAGGTATCATGCTAGGGAGTGGGAATACAAAGGCAAAAAATGCTCCCTGACCTCAAAGAGCTTACATTTTTTTCAGGGAACATAATGTGTATACACAAATTGTATATATAAAAAGACACACAAGATCATTTTTGGAGGGGAAGGGTTGAGGATGGAGTAGTATCTGGGAGAATCAGGAAAAGGCTCTTGTAGAAGGTGGCATTTGAGCTGAGGTTTGAGGGAAACTAGCAATTCTAAGAATCAGCAATGAGAAAATAGTTTATTCTAGGCCTTGAGGATAGGAACAAAGATGGAAGTATATGTGAGGAAGAAGTAGAAGGATGGTTTGGTTGGTCCAAGCAGTGAATAAGGATAGTATTTATGTACTAATTCCTAAAGAGAGACATTTGTATTTGAATCCCAGAAGTAATAGGGAGCCATTGGAATTCACTGAGCAAGAAGCGACATAGCTAAGATTCAGGCTTAAAGAAAATCATTCTGTTTGTGTGTAGATGATGGCTGTGTAGATGTGTAGATGGGAGAGACTGGAGGCACAGAGATCAATTAGGAGGTTCTTGCAATAGTCCAAGTGAAAGCTAAGGGCCTCAACCAGCCTGGTGGCTACATGAGTAGAAAGGAGGAGATGGGTGTAAGAGATGTTGTAGAAGGAGAATCAACAAAACTTGATAACTGACTGGCTATGAAGTATGAGATGGAGAAGTTATGCTGACTACAAGCTTGAAACTTGTGAACCTTGGTGCCTGGAATGAGGGTGGTACTCTCAATAGAAAGAGAAGTTTGGAAGAGAGGTGGGGTTTGACGGGAGGATGAAAGTTCTGTTTTGGGCATGTTGAATCTTGGACATGGACATTGGACACTAGACGTGTTGAGCTTTGAAGATGTGGAACTGCAGCTCAGGAGAGAAGTTCGGCCTGGATATGTAGATGTGGGAGTCATCTGCTTATATTTGATCACTGAGAGAGAGAGAGAGAGGGAGGGAGAGAGAGAGAAAGAGAGAGAGAGAGGGAGAGAGAG
>CM053589.1:130767633-130780370 GCA_028646515.1 Pseudochirops corinnae | reverse complement strand
AGAGAGGGAGGGAGAGAGAGAGAAAGAGAGAGAGAGAGGGAGAGAGAGAGAGAGAGAGAGAGAGAGAGAGAGAGAGAGAGAGAGAGAGAGAGAAGACCCAGGACAGAGCTTTAGATGAGGTTTCTCTGTCAAACTTGAGAAGAATGATAATAGTAATAATTATAATGTGTAAAATGTCTTTTAAATCCCAGCCAGGGGTATGATATGATGATCTAGAAAAGAAAACTGAAAATTCTAAGATAGGTAGGAGGGAATCATACTGACATTTTACACATTATAATAATAATAATAATAATTTTCAAGTTTGATAGAGAAATCTCATCTAAATTTGAGGGTCCAATCAATGTAACAAAAACTCAGAGAGGAAAGATTATCCAGGAAATAGAGTGGTCAACAGTGTCAAAAGCTGCACAGAAGTCAAGAGGGAGGAGGCCAATGAAAACTCTGTTGGATCTGGCAGATAAATAATCATTGTAATATTGAAAAGAACAGGTACTAAACTAGAGCTTAGACTATATAAAACAAGGTTCCTGCCTGCAAAGAATCTATAACACAATTGGGCTAATAAGACACATTACCCTAGTCCATTGCAATCTTTTTGGGGATGTAATGGAGTTTCACTAAAGAATCATTGTTCAGTGAATGCTAAAAGGAAAGAGGTGTGTGTGCATGCATGAGTGCTTGCATGTGTGCGTGTGTGTGCATGCATGCGTGTGTGTGTGTGTGTGTGTTGTAAGTTATGTAAATGGAGAGGCTTGTGGCTTGAGGTGCTGAGGGGTGGGTACAAGCAAAGGCAGCAAGAGAAGGATACAATCAGGGAAGTCGCTGGACCTTGGATTTGATGGTCATCATGTCTTAGGAGAAGGAGGAAAGGATTCAGTTGTGGTCCTGTGGAGAGGGTACTGCTAAGCCTTGATGTCCCCAGATTTGCCAGCTTTCCTAATCACTCTTCTTCCCTAGAGTGGGGAATGGATGGGTCAATTCTCCTCCACACCAAGGCATTCTGTTGGGGCAAGGGAGGAGTTACATTTACAATATATAAAATAAATAGGTTTTATTATTTTTTTAGTGGCACCACAAATAATACACCTAAATAAATGAGTAAAAACTACAAATAATTAGGTGTTTAACTATGCATTACAGTTAATCAGAGATATAACTTATATATATATATATGCACATATATAAAAATAAAATTCTAACTGTGTGGTACATATGACAATTGCAAAAGGAGTTAGAGAAGGAAGAATCAGTTTAGGCTGTAATTAGAAAAGTTTTCATAGAAGCGAAGAAATCATTTTCTGACATAATGAGGCAGGCGATAGGGAAGCATTGAATATCTCTGAACATAAATCAGTGGGGATTTATGAAGATTAGTTTGACAATGGAATGCGCATGATAGATTGGAAGAAGAAGTGGGAAGGCCAGGGATCAAGCTCTACTGATTAAATACACCTAGCTGTGTGACTCTGGGCAAATCTTTGAACCTCTCAGAGACCCAGCAACTCTCTTAGACTCTAAGTTTCAGGGAAGGTGCTGATCTGAATTACTAAAAAGAAATGTCTTGCTAGGAGAGCCTTACAAAGAAGAAATCAGAGGTCGGATTAATTTTTTTCTTAAATGCTTATGTGGGATGGTAAGTAAAGGACTGGACTAAGAGTCAAACCCCAGCTACCTTATATTTTCTGGGCCTCAGTTTCCTCATCTGTCAAATTGAGGGATTGTACTACATAAGGGATGTCAAACTCAAATAGAAGAAGCTGGGAGGGCACTACACTATGCATAAGGATCCCTTCTGATCACCTATTGACTTAAAGAAAACTACATATTAACATTATCCATGTTCTATTGTTTTTAAAATTTATTTTGTTAAATATTTCGCAATTACATTTTAAACTGGGTCCAGGAGTGTTGGGCAGTGTATTTGACACCTCTGTGCTAGATGACCTGTGGGGTCGTTTCTAGCTCTAGAATATACGATCCTAGGATCTCAAAAACTTCACTTCTGCCTATCCCATGAGTTTTGTGGAAGTGTGTCAGATCTTCACAATGATAACTGTGCTTTTAGGTCAGATGAATTTCCTGTCTCATCCAGTAATTCAAGCAACACATCACAGATTTTCTCATGCAAGCAACCTGCAGCTGCCACGGAGGCTGACAAAAATAGACCTTTTCTTTTTTTTTCTTATCCGTTGATGAGAATGCCTCAAATAACAATAAACAGCTCACCTAATCCAATATTACTATGTCTCTGTGTCACACAAAGTGTCCAGCATCATCTACAGGACACTGAAAGGTAAGAAAGGCATTTTGCACATTATTAGACTTGCAATAATAACTATTATTATTCTCAAGTGTGATAGAGATATCTCATCTAAATTTGGGGGTTCAATCAATCAACAGTCAGCAAGATAATAAGACCAAATACATACAGCAGTCAGGAACAGTGACCTCTAATGCTTGTCTGTTTGCTGCAGGCCCTGTGTTGTGTGGTGTAGTTTCAACTAGAACAGTGGCAAATTTGTTCTGTCTCTTAAAACAAAATCTTGATTTCTTCTGTGCCTGGGGCTGGTAATGGGAAGCAATGTCTTTTCTCTCTAGGTCACTGGCTTTCAACTGGCCACAAATTGGAAGTGAATGAAAGCTGTGACCATCTGCATGGGGACAGAGAAGCACTGACCTCGAGGATCTGGGTACTTAAACGAATTGGAAAATCTAAGTCAGAGAAGCATTGAGTGGTGTATCAGTGACTTAAATCTGACGGCTTGTGCTACTAAATGACCCGCCAAGGAGGGAGCTGGCAACATCTATAACAAAAAAAAACTTGTCTTATTCCTTCATGTATCTGAGCAGGGATCGTTTACAGGAATGGATAAATTTTATATGAACTGAATGGACTCAATGTGGATATGATACAGAGCGAGTGGAGGAAAGAAGGAAGGAAGGAAACTAGCATTTATGAAATACCTACTATGTATTGTAGTGCTAAAAGCTTTATAAATATTATGTCATTCGATCTTCACAACAACCCTGGGAGGTAGGGACTATGATTACCCCCATTTTACAGATGAGGAAACTGAGTCCTTGCTCAGAGTCCCACAGCTAGTAAAGGCCAGGGACCAACTTTGAACTGGAGTCTTGATTCCAGGCCCTGTGTTCTATCTCTGCATCACCTAAACCAAATGGGCTTAATTTGGTGGCTTGAATTCTTCCCTTCTAAGAGCATATTCCCAAATTATCACTCCTGCCTTTCCCCCCCCTTTTCATTTTTCCTTCTTAATCTCTTTCCCTACTAGAAGCAGTATGTAGATAAACAGGACAAAGGAGGCAAGGTCAGGGTTGGAGTGGGAGAATCATTCCAATTCCTTTTCATTTCCTTGTCTAAATCAAAGCTCAATTTAATATATGAAATCACTGTCAAGTGTGGTTCAACATGCTTTTTATCACTTCAATGGCATCTACCATTGCCTTGTTTGAAAACTTTTACAGCTCTTAATGTCTTATTCATTTTGACATTTAATCATTTAGTCATTTCCCACTCAGAGCAGGTTTTAGTCATTAACCTTAGTCTCCCTCCTCTCCTTTGCCTCCTGGCTTCCCAGGCTGCCTTTAAAACTTAGTTTAAACACTTTCCCCAAGACACCTTTTCTGGTACCCTTGCCTTTCTCCCTTCCTTCCCCACCTCACTCCAACTGCTAGGGCATTCCCTCTGAAATGGCCTCCCATTTACACTGTATGTCTCGTGTACGTACATGCTCGTTTGCAACCTGACTCTTCATTAGAAAGTCTCTCTGCTGGCCGCCGGAGGGTACAGGGGATAGAGAGCTGGGCCTGGAGTCAGGAAGATCTGAGTTCAGACCCTCGCTGGCTGTGTGACCCTGGGTGAAACATTTAACCTCTATTTGCTTCAGTTTATTTGATTGTAAAAACGGCATAATAATATAGTACCTGCCTCCCAGGGTTGTCATGAGGACCAAGTAGCCTAATATTTGTAAAAAGTGTTTAGCCCAGTGCCTACACAGGGGTGGGGCCCTGTAGCCTCCAGGCTTCATGTACTGCACTTGAGGGCCTAGAGGACCACATGTGATCTGGAGGCTGCAGGTCCCCCACCCTTGGCTAGCATATTGTAGATGCTGTATAAAGGCTTATTTACTTCTCTTCCATTCGAATGTGACTTCTTGGAGGACAAAGATGGTGATTTTTCCTTTCTTTGTAAGTTTAGGCCTTAGCACTATGGCTTGGCATCATGTAAGCTCTTGTCGACTGACTGACCAACCTGTAACTGAAGCATTTGGATAATACTGGAATGAACACAGACCTTAGAATCAAGAGAATTTCATTTTGCTTAATAAACCTCTAACTTTGCTTTCTAACTAATTTAGACCCTCAGGATATATACACAATTCCCAGACTCTGAGAACTAGAAGGCTCTTTACAAATGGTCTGTGACCCTCAGTTTCTTCATCTGTAAAATGAGAATAAAAATGTGTTCCTTTCCTCCTTCATCAGGTTGGTGTATATGTGAACGAAGTAAGGTACACAAAGTCGTTGTAACTGCTTCTGTATAGAAGTGTCAGTACTATTAATCCTATCCTGCCTCTGTTGTTCCTTAACTTTTATCTGTATGTCTTGTCTTTTTTTTTTTTTGATTAGGGGTTGGTTTTTTTTGTTGGTTTTTTTTTTGCTTTTTGGAGGGGGGAAGACGGGCAATTTGGGGTTAAGTGACTTGCCCAAGGTCACACAGCTAGTAAGTGTTAAGTGTCTGAGGCCGGATTTGAATTCAAGTCCTCCTGATTCCAGGGCCGGTGCTCTATTAACTGTGCCACCAACTGCCCTTATATACCTTGTTTTGACAATTAAGGTAAGAGAAATATCTTACGCTTCTGGATCTTTCATGATAATTTGGGAAAGTGCTGAGCACACACAATTGTTTTTGTTCAGTTGGATCTGACTCTTTGTGACCCCATTTGGGGTTTTCTTGGCAAGATATTGGAGTAGTTTGCCATTTCCTTCTCCAGCTCATTTTACAGATAAGGAAACTGAGGCAAACGGGGTTAAGTGATTTGCCCAGAGGTCACATAGCTAGTAAGTGTGTGAGGCCCCATTTGAACTTAGCTCTTCCTGATTCCAGGCCCTTCAATCTATCCACTGCCCCAGCTAGCTTCCTGGGCACACAAAGTAGACACTTAAAGGAATGAATGAAGTTATTTCTGCTTAGGAGTGGACAAACTGAAAGGGAAAAGAATGCCCAGGGCAAGGTTTAAGTATTGCTCAAAGTAGAAGCTTGTTTGAGTGCAACCTTGAACCCTTTTTGTGCCTGTTCTGAAGATTTTGAAGAGGGGATTTTGATGGGAAGATTTTGATGGGGTGGATGGTGGATTCAAGGTACCCAGACCTGAGATTTCACTGGTGGAGGAAGCATCCAACATCAAAAACATTCCAATGCTTCTGATAGGCAATTCTTCTATTTTTATAATCTTTGACAGTTGTGCAAACTCATCTGTACCGCAGATAAGACCTGACTCCAAGTCTTTCTGGCACCAAGAAGGGCCCTCTAGCTGCCATTTATTTCACACTGTCTTTCTTCTGTACCACTATTGCTTCAATCCCAAATGTGGCTGCTTATGACACTACTTGCCAGGAAACGTCATCTCCAAAAGAGACAAAACGCTGAAAACAAACCTCTAAGGACCCCTCATCCCAATCTCCCCCTTCAGAATTTTCAGAATCAACTCCTACCTCCTCTGTGAAGCCTTCCCAGACTGCTCCCGTTCACAAGAAAGGCTCTCTCCTTATGAACTCTTATGATACTCACTCTCTGTTCCACCCATCTGGCACTTATCCTATTACTTATTACTCCTCCTTTCTCTGTCTTTCTCCCCAGCTCACCTTCAGTTCCTTGAGTACAAAGATCGTGGCTTATACCTTTGTATCATCGGCACACAAAAGAGGGATCTGCAAACAGAACATGTTCCCTAAATGTTTGATGATGGTCATGGGGATCATGATTATGGTGCATACCAGTAAGATTGTTCACAAAAGAAATAACAGCTGGCATTTATACAGTGATGTTTGCAAAATGTTTTACATCCATTATCTCATTTGACCTTCACAGTGACCTCTTGATGTAGCTACAACTATTATCCTCTTTTGACAGACAAAGAAACTGAGGCAAACAGAAGTTAAGTGATTTGTCCAGGGTCACATCGCTGGGAAGTATTTGATGTTGGATTGGAACCCAGGCGTTCCTGAGTCGAGGTCCAGGACTGTATCTACTAATTTAGGTTGGCTCTCTGTTTCTGAGTTTTATGTTCTTTTTTTGTTTAACAGGTACTACTCAGGCAGTTATGGTAATTTGATACTTCATCTACCCTGATTCATTATGTAGAGAGCAACAACTCCAAAGTATTTCTTATTAGGAACTGCTGTCATAGCTTTTACTCCCACATTTGTGATATAAAAGTCCCTAAGTGGATTTGTGTTAAGTCTATATTTGGATGAAATTATACAATATATACTACCATGTTAGAACACCAAAGCCTAAAAGAACTCATCTCACTCTGGGATTTTGGATTATTGATATTAACATGCTGAGAAATGTAATACAATGGGACGCCTTATGACTAAATCCAGAATTATTCCTCCTAAGGGACCACTGAAAGTAACAACAAAAAAAATTTCAGTAGAATTCGTGTACTAACAAAAAGTTTATAAAATATATAAATAGGAACTGTGAAGTTCTGGTGAGATGAACACAAACAAGAACACTATATTTGACACTATCTTTAATTTAGAAAATTTCTAAATTTCTAAATTAACTGGGCAAAAATAAACTATGTGCACCAAAAAAGGTATGGTAGATATAAATAAGGAGCAGTGTATTGCCAATGATGATATTCTCAATGATACATGTGAGAAGTAAGTAGCATTTTAAAATGTCATCAATGACATACATGGGAAAAAAAGAAAAAGAAGTGGGCAGATTGTGTAGTTAGAGTGAACAATAATAGATACATAACTCAAGTGGCACCCGGGTATCTGGGAAATGTTTAAAGAACTAGAGGAAGGCCTAGAGCATGTTCACATTCTTGAAGGATTTATAAAGGAGCATGGACTAGAGTTGTAGAGGGTGAGAAGCTGTAGTGGGAGGTTGAAACTTGCACTGGTTGGAAGAGTGCTTATATGCATGTGATATAAAAAATAGGAGCTCTGTGAAGAAACCAGTGTGAATGAAGAGAATTCATTAACCAACTTAGACTTCAAAAAAAAAGATATGTGAAGAAGATGGGAGCAAGACCAAGTAATAAAAGAAGAGTACAAAAGAAGACATGGTCCAGTAACCAATGGGAAGAGGGTTAAAGTACACGACACACTGGGCCTCATGAGAAGAGCTAAAGCTAAACCAAAGTTCCCTTGGGGAAAACATGACGATATGACTGCTATTTGAGGTGGATGGGACAATGATGGGACAACTGACAAGTGAGAGAAGGCAGAGCTCCTTAGTTCTTATTATCCTTCTGTTTTCTTTGGCAAGGTAGTGGTAGGACCAAAATGGCCAACGGGGATTAGATACTCAGGCTAAATAAGGACATAATTAAAAAGCATCTGTGCATCCTGGTGGGCAGCTAGGTAGCACAGTGGATAGAGTGATGGGCCTGGAGTCAGGAGGTCCTGAGTTCTAATCCAGCCTCAGATACTTACTGTGTGATCCCGGGCAAATCACTCAACCCTGTTTGCCTCAATTTGCTCATCTTTAAGATGAACTAGAGAAGGAAATGGCAACCCACTCCAGTATGTTTCCCAAGAAGACCCTAACTGGGGTCATTAAGAGTTGGATAATACTGAAAGGATTCGACAACAAGTGTCCTTGATGAGTTAAAATCTTTCAGCCCAGATGTGTTACATTACTGGGTACTTAATTTTTTATCGAGCAATCCCAGAAACTATGGAAAATTTTTAAGCATGAAAAACTAACAGGAGTATGGGGGATGCACAGAGTCCAGGGAGAAAAAGAAGTAGGTTTTAGCAAAAGAAAGAAGGTAAAGAGACTGTCCTCCAGCCTTCACATAGAGGCTGGAGCTTGGGATCCAAGGCTCTTGCAGTGAGTCTACAGTGACCCAACTACTTATAGATTTGCCGATAAAGCTCAGGCATATTCTGCTATGTGTGTTGAAGGCTGAACCAGGGCCAAGTGCTTCAAGTTAACTGCAGTATGGAGGCTCCATTGTTACAGTGATTATTTGGTCTGGCCATGGTGTTGTTGAAGTAACGCTTTTGCCCCTGGTGTAAATCTAGTTGGTCCTTCTTCACTGCCTTAGCCTGCAGGTACTTAGCAATATACTCGATAGCTGGGAAATGGAAGATATACTGTAAGTCAAAATTAGTGATAGTCTGCTCCCTCCTTTCCACCGAGATAAGAAATTGGCATTCTTTTAGGTGGATAGGAATGAGGATGAAAGTCTCCCCATTTTTGGCCCAGCTTTTCATTCCATTGTAATCCTTTTACATAGTTTGTCACAAGAGAAACTGTGGAAGAAATGACCTTCTCTGGGACAACATCCATTAGTGGATATGACTGTTGAGTCAGTCAGTGAAAGAAAGAAAGAACTGAAGAGAAAGAACGTGGAGAATGGAAGAGGTATAACAGGACTGGAAAAACAAAAATGTCCCAAACCAGAAGAGAATAGTGTTTGCAAACTATAGGCTAGTGAGCTTGACTTCGGGCCCTGGCAAAATTCTAAAGCGGATTATTAAAGAGATGGTTTAAACAGGAAGTGGTGATTTTTAAAAGGCAGCTTTTGTCAGACTAACCTTACTTTCTTTTTTGAAAGGGTTACTAAATGTTAGATCAAGGGAATCCTGAAGATAGAGTTTACATAAACTTTAGCAAAGTCTTTGACAAAGTATTTCAGATTTTTCTTGTGGAAAAGATATAGGCTAGATGATGGTATAATTAAAAGAATTAAAGTGGAATGACCACACTTAAAGGAGAGTCATATCATTGTAAATTTGGAAGGTCTCCAGTGGAGTGCCCCAGGGATCTTTGCTGGCCTGGTACTGTTTAATTAACATTTTTTAAAAAATCAGTGATTCAGATAAAAGCATAAATGGCATGCTTATCAAATTTGCAGATTACATGAATTTGGGAAAAATAGCTAATATATTGGATGACAATTAAGGATTCAAAAAGCATTTAAGGACTAGAACATTGGCACGGATCAAATAAGGTGAAATTTAATTGAATTAAAAGAAATATCTTACATTTTGCTTTTTAAAAAATAATTTCATAAATACAAGACAGAAAAGACATGATTAGACAGCAATTTGCCTGTGAGAGATCTGAGGATTTTTTGTAGACTGTGTGATATGCCAGCCAAGGAAGGAAACAAACATTTATTATGCATCTGCTACATTCCAGGTGCTGGAAGGTTAGTGCTGTTATTATCATCACCATTTTAAAGGCAAAGGGAACTCAGGGTCAATGCTTCTGTCCGAGGCCAGATTTGAACTCAGGTCTTCCTGAGTGAGCAGGCCCAATGCATCCGTGGTATCACATAACTTCCTCAAAGGCTGCTTGCTGAGAGCTTGGGCTTCATTAAGGGAAGTGTAGCTTTCAGGAATAAAGATGGGAGAATTCTAGTGCCCTCTGGTCAGATCCCATCTGGAGTCTCCTATTCCTTTCAGGGCGCCAGGTTTGAAGAACATTGACAAACTAGAGAGCATTACAGGGGAGGGGCCTCCATTCTTTGCTTGTATGAGGGCTAATTGAAGGAACCCGGATGTTTGGAGAGGAGAAGCCTCAGGGTGGATGTGGGATAACTACATTCAGTTGTTTGGAGGATTGACATTTGGAAGAAGGATTAGACTAAGTCATCTTGGCCTTAAAAGGTAGAATCAGTAAAAAAAAAAAAAATGGACGAAATTTGCAGAGGCAAATTTTGGCTTGATGTCAGAAAGACCTTCTAAAAAGTCAGATGTCCCAAAGAAAAATAAGAGCAGCTAGGTGGTGCAGTGGTTAGAGTGCAAGGCCCGGAGTCAGGAAGACCTGAGTTCAAATCCACCCTCAGACACTTGTTAGCTGTGGGGCCCTGGGCAAGTCACTTAACCCTGTTTGCCTCAGTTTCCTCATCTGTAAAATGGGCCAGAGAAAGAAATGAAAAACCATTCCAGTATCTTTGCCAAGAAAACTCCCAATGGGGTTATGGAGAGTTAGGCACACAACAAAGAGTAGCAGATTGTCTCGGGAGGTGGTGAGCTCACCTTATAAGAGGGTCTTCAAATAGAAGCTGAATAGGATGGCTTCTTAATGGGTATGTTGTAGTGGAAATTATTTTGGGGGGATGTGGGTCAAACTAGATAACCTTCGAGGCATCTTCCAACTCTAAGATCTGTGAGAATGTGACTAGATTGCAGTCACTTAATAAGCTAGAGCAGGGGTGGGGAACCTAAGAGCTCGAGGCCACATGTGACCCTCTAGATCCTCAAGTGCAGCCCTTTGCCTTGAAAACAGTCTGGATTCAGTCAAAGGGTTGCACTTGAGGATCTAGAGGGCCACATGTGGCCTCAAGGCTGCAGGTTCCCACCCTTGATAAAGGTTCTGTATAAGGATCCTTACATGCTTGGCTCTGAACTGCTGTTCCCAAGGCTTCTCCTTCAAGCCCACCCTGAAATGAGCTAAATGGGAAACACTGAAGGCATTCCTTTCTTCAAAAGGGTTGTGAATGGGTCATCCTCATTGACTTCCGTTGAAATACCATGGATCTGGTCAGAACTCAAGGGAAAAATTAAAAACCTACAATGGAAGAAAATGTGGAATACTTCCTCGAAGAACAAGTTAGTATTTAAATAGTCAAATGACTTAACCCGCCCTTCATTTCCCTCTGGTGTGATCATATGGAGGCCAAGTTTATCAAAATCATAGCTCTCCTCCTTCCAAAGGGATGACATGCCTAAGATATTTACTTGGAGAAGGATGGGGTAGGTCTTCTGGTTCTAGTAGGGAGTTCACAAAATCTGGAATTGTCAGGGTGTGGTGCATGAATTCAGTTTGCAGGGTCCATATTTACAGATGACTTGTTAGTAATAGAGAATAAAGCTAGAAAGTCTGTGGTTTCAAAGCTTATGTTTTGGAAATTATGTAAATATGTATATTTATACAATGGATTATGAAAACCTTTTGAAAACAAACTTGGGTATTTACATCACAGACCCCGAGACTCCAAAAAGTTGTCATGCGCTGTTATATCAACTTCCATACACCAGCATGAGGCCTTTAAAAAAAATATTACTGGGCTATGAAATAATGAAATGAAACCACAAGACAAATAAGGTTAATGAACCTTTCCCTCTAGACCATCACTATGCTTATTTTTAGAGGGTGGAAAAGAAGACGATTACTCAATGCACGATAATTACAAACAGTAAAGAGGAAAGATACAAAACGGAGGAGAGCACTTACATAAGAAAATAGAGACTCTGTAAAAGGGAAGAGCAGGAATATTTTTTCCTCTTTTAATGGCTTTTGTGGGGTGAGGGGTAGAATGATTAAATTCTAGAGGGGAAAAATGTGCTTTTCATCTTCAAAGTGATTTAATTTGAAGAGAAATAGCCTAGTTAAACAAAAAAAATTATCTGAGTTGATTAGCAACCATAGCAGTTTTTAAATGTTATGGTTCTCAACTTGATGGTTAAGAAACTCTTATAATATCCTGTGAAGTACAACTGAGTAATGTTAATGTCTTTCTTTTGCCCGTAACAACCACCGGTTTAATCTTTCATTATCAAGAACATCTCCTAAAAATTGGAGTCATCACTTAAAAAAAATTCTCTAAATCTTTGGTCATCTAGACACTGTGTAAAAGAAAGTATGTTGGGGAAAGGGTGATCTCAGAAGAGACACAAGTGGTTTAAATGATGGATGAGGTATCTTACTTAAACTCCAACACATTAGCCCCCTACCATGGAGGAGATGGAAATAGCACATTGGAAGATAACGTTTGCAGGAGCTGATGAGTCAGACAAGATACACAGAGGAAAAAAAAATCTTTGCTGGGGGTGACACAGTTTTGAAAGCACTGAGGGACTGATTTTCTAAGATCTGAAAGAGGGGAAGATATTGAACAATTGGAAAAAAAATTCAAGGACGATACTACTATACCACCTCCAAAAGAGGATTGAGAGGATATTTACCAACCCGCATCCCTCCCCAATCCTCTCTCTAAAATTCTTGGAAGAATGATCTACAGAGGTATTATTGTAATCCTTAATAATTATAAGCAGAGTAGCAAGGAAGAGAAAGAGTACACTAACAATGTTCTACAGTGGACCACATCTTCATGGACACAAAATTGACTGTAGCAGACGTGTACTGATAGAAAAGGATTTATTTCCCCATGATGCCATGGGCTGAAGGTATAGGGATCACTGGTAAGAAAATCAGTGATGAATATACCCAAAAATTATTTTATAGAACTAGAAAAAATAGTAACAAAATTCATTTGGAAGAACAAAAGGTCCAGAATATCAAGGCAATTAATGAAAAGAAATGCTAGGGAAGGTGGCCTAGCCTTACCAGATTTTAATCTGTATTACAAAGCAGCAGTCATCAAAACTGCCTGGTACTGGCTAAGGGATAGAGTAGTGGATCAGTGGAATCGATTGGGTACAAAAGACTCAATCATCAATGATTATAGTAATACACTATTTGATAAGTCCAAAGACCCCAGTTTCTGGGATAA
>CM053589.1:130745136-130767133 GCA_028646515.1 Pseudochirops corinnae | reverse complement strand
ACTCTCTTTTCATGATTTTCTTGCAACATTCTTATTTCTCTTCCCAATTTTTCTTCCAATTCTCTGATTTGGTTTTCAAACTCCTTCTTCAGCTCATCTCTAGCTTTAAGGCATTCTTCATGTTTATTGGAAGCCCCTGGTGGGGGAACTCTGGCTACACTCTCCTCCTCTCTCTCTTTGCCATGATCTTTCTTTTCCCCAAAGAAGGAATCTAGGGTTTGGTTGCTGTTCTTACTTTGCTTCTTATGCTTATTCTTACTCATGGTTGGTCAGTCCATGATTTTTTTTTTAAATCTCTGTGGGGCTCTGCTTCCAGAAGGGAAAACTCTGTCCCAAATCGCTGGGGTCCTCCCGGCTGCCGTAGCTCTCAGAAAGGTGCTGGGTCCTTTCCCCACTTCTGGCTCACTGGATAATGAAGACTCACAGGATCAAAGCCCAAGACCGCGATCCGGATCCAGGCCAGTCAACGTGAGAGCACTTGGCCTCTGAATGATTGCTTAGTCCCCCTGCTGTCTGCAGGTCGAGGGCACGGAAGCTGTAACACGGAGGCGGGTACAGAACCTCTGCCTTTTGCTTTCCTTCCCTGGAGGTGTTTCTGCCGGACTACTTTTCTCCCAAGACCTTGCAATTCCCACTGACCTAGTTTTGAACACTGCTTGCAGCTGCCGCTAATCCACTCACTGCTCCTCTTGTCCAGCCGCCCCCGGGGGCTCAGCCAGGGCTTCAGGCCAGGCTAGTTTCGCTTTGCAGTGCTGATATGGTTCCTTGTAGCCACGCTGACTTTAGTGGGAAGTATATTTGTGTGCGTTTTGGAGTTCTAGGATTAGTTTAGAGTCATATTTTATGGGTATTTTGGGGTGGCTATGTGAGAGCTGCGATATGTTGCTGCTCCTACACCACCATCTTCGAAGATTAGAGTTTAAATCTGGGCTCAGACACTTACTAACTGTGTGACCTGGGCAAATCACTTAACCTCTCTTTGCCTCAGTTTCCTCATCTGTAAAATGAGCATAATAATAGCACCTACCTCCCAGCTTTGTGTGAGGATAAAATAATATTTGTAAAGTGCTTTTCAAACTTTAAAGCTCTATGTAAATGCTAGCTATTACTATTTCTCCCTTTTTATGAATGAAGAAACTGAGGCTGAGTGACTTGCCTGGGGTCTTGCAGCAAGGAAGTATCTGAGACGGGATTTAAACTCAGCTCTTTTTGGTTGTAAAGCTAACATTCTATCCACTACACCAAACTTTCTTCAGTTGTTTGACTCATGTCTGACTCTTCATGACCCCATTTTGGGTTTTCTTGGCAAAAATACTGGAGTGGTTTGTCATTTCCTTCTCCAACTCATTTTATAGATGAGGAAACTGAGGTAAACAAGGTTAAGTGACCTGACCAGGGTCACACAGATAGTCAGTGTCTGAGACTAGATTTAAACTCAGGAAGATGTTTTTTGAGAGAGGGGGAGGGGAGAGAAAATAAAACAAAAAGTACACAGCAGAGAACAAAAGAAAACCTAAAAGGAAGCAAAGAAAACCTGGGAAGCTTTGAAAAAAATGTCCTATTTACTATATATGTTTTTCTGAAAGGGAAATTCATTGTTTTATATCAAATCCTCCTTTATGTTCTGCTGTACATATGGAAATGGTTTTTTGTTCTTTTCTTGTTTTAGATTTAAGTTCAAAATGAATTAAAAATTGGCAGAAAAAAAGGGAAGACGTCTTTTTCACTTCAGTCCCAGCCCTCCATCCACTTTGTTACCCAAGTGACTTACACTGACCTAGCTGATGTGATGTCTATACCCCAATTGTCCCCATCATGAGCCAGGATCATCCTCAGAGTCCCACTCTAAAATCTCTCTGACCTAAACTCTGTTTTCCTGGACACATTCCCTTTTGAGGACTGCTCCTAAACATACGTACATACATACATACATATATATATATATATATATATATATATATACACACACACACACACACACACACACACACACACACACACACACACACACACACACACACACTCTAGTCCTTTAATCCCATCAATACAATCTATAAACTTAGCAATAAATCAGGGATAACTTCAGATTCATTAAGATAGCTAGATATTAGGCAAGGGAGATTAATTGTAGCAGACCCACTAGAATATTTTGAGAAGATCATAAAAGGAACAATAAATGCACACTAAAATAAGTATTACTGATTTGAGATGATTTGGTTAAAAAAAAGTAGGTTCTTATTCTTCATATCAACAGTCCCTTTCAATCTTCCTTTAAAATAGCCTTCTCTATCCTTCCCTCCCTTCCTGCCCCTTTCCCATCCCAATTTTTTCTTATTTCCTGCTTGGTTTTGTTAAGAAGCATTTTAACATTTCTTATAATTTGTTCAGGCCTTTAGCCCTTGTATACGATGGATTCAACACACGTAATACTCTACCTGGTTAAGGAACTACTGACAAGTAAAGTATTTACTTGCACATAGAAGTCCTTTTAAAAAAGATCTCAACAAACTATTCCTCAGAGACTGCCACATGACGGCTTAAAGCGTGGGTTCCCCATTCCTGGATTAGATGATGTCAGAGGCCATGATCAAAACTAGAGATGAAAATGGGAAATTACATAGACCTGCCTCTGTAGTTCTTTCAAAATGGACATAAATAAAACCTTCTAGAAAACAATTTATGAGTCAAATTGAATTTTCACTTGCACTTATGCTGTAGAATGTCACCAAACTTTCCTCAGGTTCAAGTTAGGAAATTCCATTTTTAAACATTTCTGATCTGTTAAAAAAAAAAAACATGCACACACTCACACAAGCTCTGTAGCAACTAGGGTTGGACAGCTTCATGGAAAAATTTATCTGCACTGCTACAAGCTGAAAAAAGAATTTAGAAAGCCTCTGGAGAAGTTCCTAATCTAGCTGCACTTGTCTTCTCCTCTTCCTATCAAGTCTGATGTTGGTCTATAAAATTATGAAATACTATCTCAAGAATTCCTTGAAAGTCAAAGATACTTCACCAAAGTGGCAAACTCACAATATTCACAATCTTGGGGAAGGAGTTATCTTGAATCAGGGTTCCAAAAAGTAAAAACCAGGAAACTGACATAAAACTTGAAGATTTATTTTAAAATTAACCTTCAAGGAAGGCTGATTAAAAGTACAAAGATTTTTCATTTTACAAGCAAGAAGGAATATTCTGGGTAGCCACAGAGACTGGATTTCTCTTAAATACTTTGAAGAGACTACAAAAAAAAAAAAAAAAAGAAAAGAGGGATAGTTAAAAATAGCTTAAGATTAAAAAAAAAACCAACCCAACACATACACAACAAAACCAACCAAGAAACCAAGAACGTTCAATATCAAAGTAAATGGTCTGACTTTCAGATGCCTGGACCTGCATTCTACCTTCCCATGGGACCATGTTTTCTGTGGTTTAAGCCTTAGCCAGTAAAGTTAAGTAGTACAAGTGTATGTCATCCTATACAAAAGGTGTGTTCTTGGAAACTTATGTGCAAATCAAACATTGACAAATCGAATTATATTTCCTTACTTACCTTCTCCATAAACTCTTCACTGGACTATTATCTTGACCCCTCCCTTTTCTGAATCCCTAGAACATATGTAGTTTACAGCACCTAATTTACCTACCAACCACATTGAAAGCTCCTTGAGTCTGGTTTCTGAATCTTAAATTTATCTGGTTAATTCCTGAATTTAGCACACTGCTGGGAACAACCGTGTTGATAATGATGACGATAATTCACATTGCTTTGTTAGAATTTCAGCCTGGTCTTCCATTGCCAGTGGCTCCTAAGGCTGTCTTTGAGATCCTTTGCCCTGTATTCTAAGCAAGTTTGAAATTAATTACTAATTTTTAGTTAGTATTTTGGGGCACCAAATACACACTCATATTGAGAGTTGGGACTGGTTCATTCCTTGTACCCATATCCCCAGTGCTCATCAAAAAGTTTGGCATGCAATAGGCACTTAGTCATTACAACATTTTATGCTATTAAAGCTTACACTGGCACTTAGATTTTGGGGACACCCTGGATAAATCAAGGCCTACATGTGCCAGGAAGTGCCAGTCAGTCAATAAAACATTTATTAAGCACCTCCCTAGTGCCAAGTGCTAGAGAAACAAAAATTGTCAAAGATAATGTGGGCCCTCAGGGAGCTCACAATCTAGGAGACCACAACAAGGAAACAGTTGTGTACCAGCAAGCGATTTACAGGATAAAAGAGGGAAGGCACTGGAATTAAGGAGGATTGGGGAAAGGCCTATTTGTTTATTTGTATTTAAAAGAGTTTTGCTTAATTCAGTTCATTCGAGTCAAAGGTCTACTATGTAAAGGCAACAAGGATCTTGGATCAAAAGGTCTGGGGTCAAACTCTAGCTCTGTGACTTCCTGTGTGACTTTTGGTCAAGTCATGTCTCTCTGGGCCTCAAGTCCCTTCTCTGTAAAATGAGGGGTTTGGCCTACATGGTCTCTAAGGTCCCTTAGAAGATCTCTGAACCCAAGATACTCTCTCCCTGAAGAGGTCTATGTTTTCCCAAAAGAGAGGAAGACTAGAAGTGGAAAATCTACTCTTGGAGCAGACTAAGTATATAATAAGATACAATTGCTATCACTTTGGAAGGGTGTTTCTGTTGTTTAGTTCACTGGCTGTGCCTGACTCTTGGTGATTCCATTTGGGTAGAATCTATCAATTAATCAATCAACAAGCATTTATTAAATGTGTAACAATGTGAGATACTGTGCTAGTGATAGGGTATACAAAGACAAAAATGAAACAATCCTTATTTTTAAGGAGTTTAAATTTTACCGGGAGAGAAAATATGCGTCCATAGAAAATATATAATTAAAAAAAAATACAAGGCAAATTTCAAGGGGAAAGCACCAGCAGGGAAAAAAAAGGGAAGGTCAACAATTCAATAGATTTACAGGTAATCCCTGAAATGAGTACTCCTTCCATCTACTCTTCCTACAGTGAGTTTGTACCAGATCATTTATATGTTGTCTCCCCTGTTAGAATGTAAGCTCCCTGAGGACAGGAACTATTTTTGTCTTTATTTGTTTGCTTAGCACAGCGCCTGGCACATAATAAATCTTTGACAAATGTTTGTTAATAGGTGCAGATTGTAATCCAGTCATATTCCCTTGTCTGATGCAATTCTTGTTAAGTGTTCTCCCAAAGAGCCTCCTTAGAGGATTTACTCAATATGCTGGGGGATTTTCTATAGATCTTTTTATATTTTTTGGTACCAGCTCAGCATTTGGGCTTCCCATCTGTCATACATTGTTCTTGCTGCATAACCAGCCTGGTTCCTTTTCTGATTAAAAATTTCCTGAATGATATACCTCTGCAGGCGTAAGCTGGAGCCCAATCAGACTGGTTCTTGAGACCTGATAGTTAAATTTTCAGTGAGACTATTTACAGCTAGGAAATTGACAAACATTATAAACTGGGGCTTGATTATTTTGTTTATTGTCTAGGTTTAAGTAATGGAGAAAATATTAATGATGTAAATTAAACTTAAAAGCTGTGGGCATTTCCCCTCCCCCCAAAACTGCTTGTCAAACATTCATCAGCACACTTTTTATGCATAGTTCATCGTTAAAAACATACCACATATATAACCATTATTTTTAAAAGTGCTTTTCAGCCTTTAATAGGCCTAAGCAGGAACAGTCTTAGTCTTCCATCTCTGGTACACACAGTTATCATAGGACTACAGATTTAGCACTGGAAGGAGCCTGAAAGATCATCAAACTCAACGAGAGCATTTTATATATGGGGAAAGTGAGGCCCAAAGGGGTTGCAACTTACCCAGGATCATGACTGTGATGTAAGTATCTGAGACAGGGTTTGAACTTAGTTATTCCTGAATCCAAATCCAAGGTTGATCCATTATGCTGTGCTCCAAGGACATCTTCTTAATGCTGATTCAGGGATAAAGGGTGCCATCTGGCAAATTACAAACTCCACCCCTCAACTCCTAAGTATACCTTGGAGGTTTGTCATTCAGGCAGAAACATAACCTAGCACTTGTCCAGCTAACAAGCTGGGACACAAACCAGAGAAGAAGACGATGGGGTGGAGAGGTGTTCCTATGTCAGATTTCAAGGGGATGGTGAAGCTAGAAAACTGCTTTCTGTGAAACAGTCCTTTGGATGCCATAGTCAGGAGATCATCTGAGTGGATTAACATTCTACAACACTCTCCTGAATTACACACAAGGCACTAATAAATTCTAATCCCACTCTCCCAGTATTACTATTGCAGTGAGTGTTCAGAGCAACAAAAGATTATTTTGTGCCCGTGGTCACCCATTACTATAGGCAGGTATTCATTCAGTCAAGATGTTCCCACCACCGATTTCCTTGGTCATCTGCCCCTTCTGGGGCATGGTGGGAAATGGTGATAGATTCAGACACAATTACATATCAGCCTACTGCAGGGTGCTTTTTTAGGTTGTTTATTATTATTCTGTTGTTTCCCACCTACCTGTAAAGAGACTCCTATTTTTAATGAAAAATTTCAATGTGACAGCTGTCAACTCTCTGTTTATAAGTGGTTTAAAAATAGCACTCCCCAACAGGTAGCTGTTAAACAACCGAAAAAATATTGAATGGCACGAAGGTTCCCTGGAATTCCTGTGTGTTTTGACCTAACTAGAAATTGCAATCCCAGAAAATTAGAGAATAGGAACGGGACACTGGGGTTCTTGATCGCAGGCCTCAAGTTATGCCCAAAGCAGACAACCTAGGGCAGTGCCAGGAATCTGCTTCAATCTGCCCGCACCCTGTTCTAAAGCTGAACAAGTGACCTTCTTGGAAGTGGGTGCATTTTACCCTGCTATTTCTGGCAACAGTTCCGGTTCTCGAGCTCTTTATTCTTCTGGTTACACTTCCAAAGTAAGAAACGTGTTGTCTGCTTGATACCAGGTCCTCAGTGCCAAACACATTCTTTCAATGATGCAGAGGAAATCTTGCATAAATCCATGTGAGGCTAAGAAAATGAAGGTACAAAGAAGTCGTTCTTAGGCCTTCTCTAGCCCATTTCTGGGAAAATCTGCCTGCCTTGAAATGGATTTTATAAAACTGCATCAAATTCACCATCTACTCCTGTGATGAAGAGGGGAATGCCTCATAAAAGGATTTGCTTTTCTAGTTGTAATTTCAGGCAACCCACGTAGCTATTATGTTACTTGAAACCAACAGAAAAGAAATATGGGCATTGAAGGTGGTATTTTGAAAAGAGTCTGGAAGAAATCACAGAAATGTTTGTTTTTCTGCCCCACCCCCAATAGTTATCTCTTTGCACACTTTTTTTTTGTGGCTTCATTTATTTTTTTGTTTAATGGAAATGAGCGGGATCTTGGAGAGTTTGAGCTTTTGAACTTCAGTTATAGGGGCCTGTTTTTGTTTATTTTCTTGACTTTTAAAACCACTTTGTAAAATCCTTGTGTTTTCAGCCAAGGAGATCCTGTACTTTTAGGACTATATCAAATGGCTTTTTTTTTTCATGTGGCTATAGTTCACAGGATCATGGAATCTTAGATGGAAACTTTAGAAATCATCCAATTCTGCCGCTTTTTTACAGAGGGAAAAACTGAAGTGAGGAGTAATTTGCCCAAGTATCACAAACAATGTTTATTGAATCTTTTGCAGCAAATCAGCCTGATAGCAAGAAATAGAAAGGGTTCAAATAGATGTTTTTTTTAAAAATACCCATTTTTGCTCAGGTGGGGAATCTTAAAAATCACTAGAAAGAAGAAGCTATGGATGTATTAGGGACAAGGGGGACAGGGATATGAGGGAGAGATGATTTTGCTTCATATAAATAGATTAAAGTTCAGTGGCTTTTTCAAGGTTTGAAAATCTAGCTGAGAATCCCATGAGAATAGTTGTCCTCTGGGAGTCCTTATACTTCCTACGCAAAAGTCAGGCTGTGAATTTCACAGGAAATGTTACTCTCACAACATCCTATTACTTGCACCTTGGTTTCTAGCAGCATTTGGAAGACCAAGGGATGGGTACAAATGAATGAATGAAAATAAGACCCTTTAAATTTTTCTTAAAAATTGTATTATTAGGATTATTATTATTAGTTTAGATTAGTGATGAAAAGGAAGAGATATTTCTTATTTAATCTGAATTAATTTGTCTCCAGATGAAGTGAAATTTGTTCATCTAAAATCATTCTTTAATTTTTATCTAATGGAAAAAGGTTCTCCCTTCCTTGCATTGTTCAGTCATTTTTTGGGTCATATTCAACCTTTTGTGACTCCATTTTGGGGTATTCTTGGTAAAGATACTGGAGTGGTTTGCAATTTACTTCTCTAGTTCATTCAAATGAAGAAACTGACTTGCTCAGGGTCACATAGCTAGTAAGCAAGCTCAAATCTGAACTCAGGTCTTCACGACTCCAGGCTTGGCACTCTATCTACTGCATCACCTAACTTCCTTGTATTAGTACTTGTCATAACTCAAAGATGAGTTTCACTTTTTATTATAATTAATTATAATAATTTATTATCCCTTCTGTCTGCTTTTTCTGAAAATATTTTGTTGCATGTCCATTATGAATGTATGGCTATCTTATCAAATTACAGGCTCAGCATAAAAGTAATACATTTAAAGAAATAGAACGCATTTATCAATTATGATTTAGCCCCTTTCTCCTTACTGGAAGGTGGGTAGAAAGAAGGAAGGGATGAGACAGTCTCAATGGCTACAATATGAAATTGTTTAGAAATGTTGTTTAGAAACTTTGAGCAAGGAGAACATTTTCACCATTAAGGTCCTATACTTTGCTGCTGTTGGAGTCAGTGTGGCAAAGTAGACAGATTATCTGATTTGGAGGCAGGAAGGCCTAGCTTTGCTTATCACCTCTAACACTTGCTAGCTGTACGACCTTGGAGCCCCTGTTCTTTCATCTGAAAGATGGGGACAATACCAGTTAGCATTCAAAGTTGCAGTGACCAAACACAAAGGTAAAGTGCTTTCAAAAAACCTTAAAGTATTATGTAAAGTGTTATGTCAATTGTTACAGGATAGTGAGGCCCACAGGAAAGCCTAACTAAAGACCCAGAAGGTGAAGATGGAGGTGGGATAGGAGAGGAGCCAGACAATAGTGATCAATGGGAATGGGAAGGGGCCTTGAAGTCAAGATTCTATGGAATTAATAATTCTATGGAACTAAGGCCCAGAAAAGTTTGCCTGTGGTTTCTCAGGTCACATACGGCTGAGTTAGAATTCAAATACATGTCAACTGCCTCAAAAACCTAATGTCCTTTCAACTACACCACTTCAGGCGAGGCTGTTGGTCTCTTGGTCATTCCCATGCATGACTGTACAGGGACACAGCTCCACAAGGTGAGGAATAAAATGATGAGATGTCACGTGGCATCCATAGCTTTCATCCATCAGCTTATATTTATTGTTGCCAGCGACTCTGGTCAGGGGTCCAAGAGAAGTTCTTCCCAGTTTACCAGGAACAGTTCTTTGCTAACTTTCTTTCTTTCCAGGACAAGTATTAGCAGCTCACTCAGCAATTATTAATTACCATCCCTGTGCTTCAGAGAGTTAATTCATTTTCCCACTCTGCCCCCAGGTTCCCTAGTATCAAGGTGCAAGATTTTAGAGACCACCTACCCATTTACCCTTACTAATTCTTAGATTCACAGGGCAACTCTGCTGAAGAGTTCAGATTATCAACCACAAGGAAAGGAAGGTTGAAGTAAAGCCAGATTCTCCTCCTGTCAGACTCCCAGAAATGCATCCTGCTCGCACAATTTTATCATCATTTTTGAGTTCAGCATAAATCCTTTTTCAAGTAACACTTCAATAATTAAAACAATTATTTCATTTTAAAATTAATTTCAAATGTAAATTAATGTTTTTATATTAATAGGTCACTTTTTTTTCATTAGAGTAGTGGTTCTCAAACTTTTTGGTCTCAAGACACCTTTATTTTCTCAAAAATTACTGAGGACCCCCAAAAGCATTTGTTTATGTGGGTTGTATCTGTCAATATTTACCATTTTAGAAATTAAAATCTCTTGAGTGTTATTATGAAAATAGTTTTGACCTTGCAAACTCCTTGTAAAAGTCTCCTAGACCATACTTTGAGGAACTACTGCCTTACAGGATCACTTTGCCGAAAATACTAAATAAATAAGGTAACTACTTTTTCATTAAAAATTTTTTTTCTATATACTGAATAAATGAGAGGCAGCATAGCACAGTAAACAAAGAACTGACCTTGGAACCAGGAAGATTTGAGTTCAAGTCTTACCTCTGACACATGTAGGCTATGTGACTCTGGGCAGATCACTTAGACCTGTCAGTGTCAGAGGCAACACTCTAGCAGGATAAAATCGCTGAAAGGGGCTGGTCTGAATTAGGAGAAGTCCTTTGTGGTGAGCACAGGAAAAAAAAAAAAAGGTCACAATGAGTTCACAAACACATTGCCTTACTTGCAAGCTTTATCTGAGGAGGCAGACACTGGGATAGGCTTTACAAAAGTCTGTGGACCATTTGACATCAGACATCAACTTATAAGACATCCTAAACTGTTCAGATAGTGATATTCTAAAATGCACTAAAATCCTTCTGAAATCTTAAAGAAATTCCAAAGCATCTGCTCTCCATCCAAATATACTCAGCTTCATAAGAACTGTGCAGTAAATCAATGATATCGGTGGTTGTGCATGACAGGCATGAGTCTTTCATAGGATGCCTCATACCGATTGGTTCCCAAAGTTCTCCCACCAATTGCTCCCATTCCTCTGCCGTTCTTGATCCCTGCCAACAACGTTGTCTCAGTCACCTCTCTCTTGGGGTAAAGCCAGATGCTGTATGGTCACGATTTAAAGCTCTCTGCTTATTCCCTGCTTCCGACTCTAAAAATACCTTGAGACTAGTCAACTGCTATGTCAGTAACCTAAATAAGTTACTAAAAGTGAATTTGGCGATCAAACATGTTGTACTCAGTCTTTTACCCTTCTTTAACTTGGTTATGTAAACATATCAAAGAACAGTGTTTAGCATATTTGATATAATGATACAAATGGTAAAATTTTTCATTTTTTAAAGTTGTAAAGTGATCTATTTCATTGGCTTGATTCGACCATTTATCCCACCATTTCTTTGTATAATAACTTAGAACTCTAAACAAATAGAACATCGTTTAAAGGAAATGTTTTCACAACTATCCCAAATGAACTGATTTCTTGAGTGACATCTGATTTCTGATATGTTCCTGCATTAAAAATGAAAAACAAGATTTAAATGTTTCTTTCACAATGAGTACCAGGATGAGACACATAACAGATATATCCTAAGATTAGATCACTTCAGTGATTAGAAAGAAACAATCTAAAAACTTGAGCATTTTTTCCCTGCATGCTAAAAAAACTTCAAATTTTACCCTGTCTTAATTTAGATTCCAAGTCAATTTCTCAACAACAGCTCAAAACATTTCCATTCCTTCCTTCCTGCTCCCCACTGAGTAAGTAAAATTCAACCCTAGTAGTTTCTCTATATCTCTACAATAGGTTGATATTCAGGGCATTTATTTAACATGCTTCTGGAATATAAATTGGGGAAATGTTCTCACATCTCAAATTCTTCTGAATCAAAATCAGAGAAATGATTAAAAGGATAGGGGTACTGTGTCTAAGTAAAATACTTGCATCATCAAGAAAGACTGATATGATAATATTATTTCCTTTTAGAATGTTAAAAGAATCAATAATTATAGGTAACATTTCTATAGCACCTACTACATGCAGTCATGGTGCTTTACAGTTATTATGTCACTAGATCACATGCCTAGTCCCAAACATGAATAATTTATCTCTAAAGAGTAATTTTCCTCAGTGTCTCAACTCCTTGCAAACAACAAATATGTTAAGATACTGAAAGTGGACTGTCATCTTATGTTTTTGTTATTAACATTTAACTTAATTTAATATTTAATATTTTATTGTTAATAACATAGTGATTTCAAGTCAGCAAAGCACTTTCCTCACAGCAAACCAAGTGTATTATTGTGTTTTTTTTACAGACTTGGAAACTAATGCACTTAGAAGTTGAGTAATTTGTCAAGGACCCCTTAGTAATTGTCTGAGGTGAGTTCTGAATGTAGGCATTCCAACTCCAAATCCAGCACCCTTTCCACTGTGCTGTTCTGCTCATGGTTTCAGAATAATTTCTGCATCCATAAAAATGAAAGCACACACAGATCACCAAGAGAGACTCCTGAGTCTTTGCCCAAAAGGCAGAGTTCTCTATAAAACATTTCACTGTGAACTGTATTCCTTTTGTCGGAGTTTGAAGATGATAATCTACAAGTTATTTTAGTTGGGAATAACCTATGTATGGAATGTGGGACTTCAGACAACTGGTGTTGATTTGCTCAGACTGAATCTTAATGGATGAACTGACTTTTCCTAACTTAGTAAACACAACCATTTAAATTTAGATACAAAAATAAATGATTCACACATTTTATTTAGTCTGGTTTTTTTTTGAAACTCTTATCTTTGTGGGTTTCCTATAGCTAGGAGGAATATAAGGGAGACACAAAAGGCTTTTCTTCCTTCCATGTCCAAGAAGATAAATTACTACAACATTCTTCTGGAAACATTAATGTTCAAGGATTGGAGCGCTTTATAAAAAAAGCAATTACTTTTAAATCCTTTTTTTTTTTTTATTTTTGGAGGGAGGAAGACAGGGCAATTGGGGTTAAGTGACTTGTCCAAGGTCACATGGCTATTAAGTGTTAAGTCTGAGTTCATATTTGAACTCAGGTCCTCCTGACTCCAGGGCCAGTGTTCTATTCACTATGCCATCCAGCCACCCCTAAATCCTTTTAAAGAACAATTTAGAACATATTCTTGCTAAATAATTTTAGTGAAATCTCATCTTCACAAGAGTACAATGTGAGTTTTCCCACATATGTTATCTTTTTCATACTTGGGCAATTTCTTATGATGATAAACAATCAATCAATACTTATTAAGCTCTTCCTATGTGCAGCCCTGCGCTAAATGCTCTGAAAACAAAGACGTAAATAGATAGTCTGCCTTCAAGAAGCTTACAGTCTAATGGGGGAGTCAAAGTGCAAACAAATATATACAAGGCAAGCTATATACAGGAAATAATTAAGAGAGAAGGCATTGTGATTAAGAAGGTTGGGGAAGGCTTTCTGTAGAAGGTAAGATTTTAATTGGAGTTTTAGGGAAGTCAGGGAGATCTTTCGGCCCATCTATACTAATTTCTCAGTACTTGGAAAACATCCTTACTGACACCAGTGTGCTATGATGGTAGCACTAAAAGTGCATGCCTCTACAAAGTTTCATAGAAAAACCTTGACTCCCTTTTCTAGAGATACTCCCCTAAACCAATCGTATATTTCACTGATATAGGAAAAATCTAGATTTTTAAAAAGTGATTAGAATGTGAGAAATCACTTTGCCAAATCTTCTTTATACTCCTGGTGCTACAATTCTAGTTTAGACTTAAAAAAAAAATCATAATTATTTATTTTTAGTTTCAACATTCAGTTCCACAAGCTTTTGAGTTCCAAATTTTCTCCCCCTCCCTCACCTTCCCTCCTCCTAATTTAGATGTTTAAAAATCTCACAAATGAGTAAAAGTAGTATTCTTTTAATTGGTCTGTCTCTAGTTCTTTCCCTCTCCAAACCATCTCGTACCTGCTGCTAGATTAACGTTTCTAAAAACTTGCTTTTGTCTCACTATGCTCTTGCTGGCAATCCTTCTATGGCTCCCACTTCCCACAGGGTAAAATTGAATCTCTTTTTCAAAATCCTCTTCAGTCCTTATGTGTGTGTGTGTGTTGTGTGTGTGTGTGTGCATGAGCGCGCGCGTACATGAGTGTGTTTTACATTTTATCTTCTCCCCGATAACACATAAAGGCAACTTTAACATTCACTTACAAAAATTTGGTTCCAAATTCTCTCCCTCCTTTCCCTCTCTCCTCCTTGGGAAGGCAAGCAATTTGATGTAGGCTATACATGTGCAGTCATGCAAAATATACTTCTGTATTACAATCCACCTTTTCCCAATTTATCTTTCCAATTTTATCTTCCACCTGCTTCATCAAAAGGGACCTCTGATCCAACTAGGCTGGTGTTAATTGTTCTCGGATCATAACTTCATCATTTCTGCATCTATTCTTCAGTTTATACTATTTGATTCCACCCTCTCTTTATACTTCCAAGTACCATTCCTTATTCTAGAACACCCCTCATCCTCCTCACTGGCCTAAATCCACCAATTGCTTCAAGCCTCAGGTCAAGTTTTCACCTTCCATGAAGCCTTCACAGCCCACAGTACCAAGATGAGTTTTCTTCCCATTAAACTTTTGTAGTAACTAATCATTTATAAATTTGGTATTTAATTATGTATTACTGGGTGTCTAGGTGGCACAGTGAATAGAGCACTGGCCCTGGAGTCAGGAGGACCTGAATTCAAATCTGGATTCAGACACTTAACACAAAACTAGCTGAGTGACCTTGGGCAAGTCACTTAACCCCAATTGCCCTTTCCCCCTCCAAAAAGCAAACAAAAAAAATTATATATTACCTGATACTGTTATTTGACCTTTTAATGTGTGTATTAATGATCTCCCCAACTTGACTGTCACCTTCATAAAGACAGGGAAAGTATTTTATACTGTTTTTTCCCAATCCTTGACAATGCCTAATACAATGCTATATATCATAACTATTTGGCAAATATTTGGTAAATGAAGAAAAAGACTAATCCAGACAGTTACTTAAAATAATGAATTCCCTTGATGAATTCAAAGTACAATTTTATTTACCTACAACTTGTCAGAAATGAAGTTTTTGTGGAAAATGAGACCTATATCTCTAAGTCCTCCTACAAGGTGTGCTTACTATCGCTAGTGTTGCCCTAGGAACTAATGCCCAAGAAAGCACGGTACATGGAGCTGCAATAATCTGCCCTTTGAAAAGGTTCTGTTGATTTCCTGATTTGAGGAAAGTTCTTAACAATCACTTTACTCAGTGCTTACCGATGTGTTTTATTACCACATTGTAAGCAATAATCCAAAAATTAGGAGTGATACTGGTAGTTGTAAAAAGAGAAACAGCATGTAGAGGCCATAAGATAATCATAAAAGTATTATAGTCAATACTTTCTATAGCAGTTTAATTTAAAGAGAACCCGAAGTGATAGGTAACATAGATCAGTTAGTCTAGAGAAAGTGAGAGAACTGATTTTCTTAGACAGCATATGATATATTTTTATAAAGAGGATATACTTTTTTCCCTTTTCCATTGAGATAAAGAAAATATTGCTTTCTGTGTAACTTAGGTTCTAGAATATATTTTCCTAATGTCCTATAAATCTAAAATTCATTTTCATATGTTTGGATTGGACTAGGCAGGCTCCTAGTCCAATATGCTTACAGACAGGAAGAAGGGCCTTAAGATGACTTCTCCAAGTCCTTTTCATACCAGCAATACAGTAATATTCTTCCCATATCTGTAATTCCCTGACTCAGAGATCTTTTCATTTGAGTATGTATTTTTTTCATCTAAAATGCATAAATCATGAATTATTGCAGAACCATTTAAACACAGCCAGTTGTTTGGACGGTTTCTTGCCAAAATTATCTGTAATGATTTTTTCTTGAATTCTCAGGAGTACAGAATAGCATTAGAGTTTCTATTAATGTTTACTTCATTAAAGGTCTTTGAACAAGGATATTAAAGTTGATCATAATAGAGTTCTGGCTATTAACATGTAGAATATTTTAAAGCTGGTTAGTTTTTTGAGCATATATACACACAAAAATACATATGTATATATATTCATATATAAATAACATTATGAGTACAGAGATATCTGACTTTGCAGTCAATAAGAGGTTCAAAAATATACAAGTTGCCTTATCTGGGTTACTATTTCAACAAAAAAGTAAGAAGAACAGTATTTCTAGGCTGTCTCTGACATCAATAATGTGTACAAAGTTGCAAAGTTGGTTATATGTTCCAAAACCATTGGATCTATGATCATATGGATGAGAATATTTCCTCCCAAGATACAGATTGCAACTCATCCAAGACTGCCTCTCTTGGGTAACTTTCATCCATTTCTTCCTATCAGTTTGACACAAGGTTCTTCCCAAGTTCCTGGAGGTTGGGAAAGTGGGGAGAGGTCCAGTTTTATTGACACATGGTGTTTATCGGTGGAGCACACTGAGTCTCACTCTAATGCATCCTCTCTTTTTTCACCCAGACATCTTTTTGGAAATGTCCTTTCTAACAGTTCTCCACAATTCCTTACTTGTAATGTACTGCAGCCTGCTCACACCCACCATATGCTTTTCCATTGTCCTTCAGATGATCCTTAATTCTCTGAAGAATGTAGTGCTTCTTGACTACAAGTCACACAACATGGCTGAAAGAATATTATATCAAAAAGATGGGCCTTCTTTTCAGGAAGAAGCTTTGGGGCCATTAAAAAGTCTTTGCAAATTGCAAGTCAATCTAAACCTCTCTGGGGAAGTTGGTTAATGTGTTGAATTCCTTAATTTGCCTTGCTTAAAGTGGCTATAGTTATAAAAATTATCAAACAATCCTTTTGGCTAGAGCATAGCAAACAGATTTCTTAATCCTATGTTTGGTTAGATTATTTTGTTCAGTTGTGGTTACTGTGGAATTTTTAGTGCAGTGACAAAGTGTTTGCCTATATGCATAATACACTCTACATGTATATTTTACTTGCTGTCAAATTGTTCTTTTCCCTTTTAGCAGAGTCGAAACTTTTGTTTTGTGTGGGGGAGGAGAGGAAGTTTTGAGAAAATGCATTTGAAGTGCTAGGAATCATAAAGCAATGTAAAACATTCATCCGAGCATCTATCTCAAAGGACTCCAAAGTAAGTGCTATCAACCATGCTTTGTTGATATAAAACCTTAGTCACAGAGGAAACTGTTTGACTTTCCCAAGGTCATTCAGCAAGGTTGTCATTCAACTTTTAGAATGCACTTAATGGTATTGGACCATCTGCTTTTGCAACTTTTATGCTGAATTACTTACAATTGCCACAAATCTGTGGCTCAACAATGCCTTGAATTAACCAGTGGTTGAAGAGGGAATTTTGATGTTCCTGACATAAGGTCATCTAACAAGGAAATGACAAGAGTTAGAAAAAGCAGGCTTACCTATATACTCCCATTCATTGTGTTAAAGTAAATGTGAAGGATTATTCTATGTCTTGTGAGAAATACAGCCAAGATACTTTTAAAATGTCTACTTGTTTTCAGTTATTTGATAACTAAGCAATATGAAAAAGTCAGGAAAAAGAAACATTCTAAGCAACATTAAGTACATCATAGGCGAATTGAGTAAGAAAAATAAGAAGGAAATATTTAAGATCTTGCTGGCAGCAAAATAAATGCTGTGGAGAAGGAGAGTGTGAAAAGAAAGAAGAAAACCTAAGTCTCAACAGACATTGGCAATCACAGCTTTGGAAAAAGGCACAGCCGATATTGATGCTGCTATGAAGAGATAACATCAGGTGTTGTTCGCTAGTTCATTTGGAGAGTAAAATGAAATGAACACAGGAAATAAAAGTTTATTCAGGGAGTGAGTGCTTCGAGTTATTCAGATTTTCTTTGTTCAACATACAATCAAAGGTGCGGTTGTTCCAAGGGATGGAAGCAGTGAACATTTTTCTTTTTCTTCTTCTTATTTTTTAACACAATGTTGCTGGAAAAACAAGCCATTTATCCAAAGCAACAAACATTTATAAAACACCTACTATGTGTCAGACACTGATCTAAGAATTGGGTATAAAAAAGATAGAGAACTTCCAATGAGGAAACTCCCTCTACTGATACAAGCCAGTACTTTCTCTACAATTTACAGTCTTAAGGAGTTGACTGTAACACAGAAGGCAAGTGTTTTGTCCAGGGTCACACAGCATGTGTCAGGCTGAATTTGAACAGTGTTATCCTTGGGTCCAAGGCCAGCTCTCCAGTCACTATATGGTGCTTCCTTGCCTTCAGGGGCTTATATTCTATTAGGAGAAACAACATATAAACAAGTATACAAGATAATTTCAGAAGAATTTAGCACAAGCAATTGAGGGAATCAGGAAGGTGCCAGATAAGCCGAGTCCTGAAGAAAGTGAGAGTTTTTAAAGAGGCAGAGGTGGGGAAGAAGTACGTGACAGCCTGGGACAACTTGAGAAAATGCACTGGAGGCTGAAAAGAGAAAGTTTGAGTTTTAGATATGTCAAGTTGACTAGAATGGACAGTGCTTGAAGGGTAGTAGTGTACAAATGCCTGGAAAGGCAAGATTGGCTTAAGATTGTGAAGTGTTTTAAATGCACAATTAGGGAGTTAGCATTTTATCCTATAGTCAATAGTCAAGGAAGGTCCTTAAGTAGAGAAGTGACATAGTCAGATTGGGTTTTTGGAAGATTATTTTAGCAGCTGTATGAGGGATGATTTGGGGTGGGGCAGAGACTGTGACTTGATCCAGTAATTTAGGTGAAAGGTGATGATGCTAGGGGGTGAAGAGAAAGTGAGGGATGGAAGTACATGGGAAATGATGGGGAGGTAGACTATGATGGCTTGCAGCACTGACTTACTCTTTGGTGGGTTTCCTCCCTTTATGTGACTCTCTCATGTCAGATTTTTTTTTTTTAATCTGTGACTGCTTATGGATTTTGAATCTATTTCTTCATATTTATCCATTCTCACAATTTAAAAACATTCAAGTAATACTTGTACATTAAGTAATCCTTATTTCTATTGCTTGTCTACATATATTATACACTTACTATATATGGAACTATCACTTGGGTAAGAATGGGAATCAGCAGGCACATATACAGACCCAAGATAATACTTTTTGTATAGTTTCCCTGAGATCACTGCAAAAATATTACCTTGCTGTTTGTGACACAAGAGAACAAGTTTCAGAAGCGACTTTCTGTACTAAAACTGAAATAATGTAATGTGTGTGTGTATGTGTGTGTATGAAGAGAGAGAGGAATTAATTTAATTCCATTTGCTAATGCAACCGTAGTGAGACTATTTTTAGGTATAATCCAAACACTGCATGTCTTCTCCATTCTGATTAGTATAAATTTGGCTGGGATTCAAAAGAATTAGTATTTCTCAGCACATTATCCTATCAGCTAAAACTACATTATTCTGAGCCAGTATGGTTAATTGGAATTTAATTTACTGTTTTTCAAGGCTTTCCCCCTCCTTATTCAGGAGAACTAAGAGGCCCAACTTTGATCAAGAGTGCTGCTGGAAACTGACCATGGTGACTGTGATGATCTTCATCTGAACCCTTACTTCATAGCTCTTATTCAAATTTGGGTTCTAAGACTGTGCTGATACTTTGGGTGCAGAATTTCCATCACTGTAATTTTACATATTACTGGGAGGAAGTCAACACATTCAACAAAAATAGGAAATTAAAATAAGTTAGGAAAGTGTGCTTACCAAGGAAGGGCCTTCACAATAGCCACTTAGTAGTTATTAATAAAATTTCAGTTTCAGAGGTGTGGACCAAAACCTAGTTGCAAACTTGTTTTTTCCCCCTCAACATTCACATAAAGTACCACTAATAAAAGAAGTTAGGTTCACCAAAGGTTAAAGCTGAATTTTTTGTACTCTACATACATCATTGAACCCATAGTTTTCATCCTGTTGGGAACATCGATATATTTTTAAAGGTTGTGATCACTACATTATATGGAATCCTGCAGTGCTATACTTAAATATCACTTGCAAATGTAGCATAATGTGTTACTGGACATGCCATCCTCCTTTTTGATCACTAAATTTTATATTTATAGCACACAAGAAAAGCAAATGTGCATGCTATTCACAAACACACTTAACATCTGGATTTCCTGCATATTTGTACCTTTCTGCTCTGTTATATTCTCTCTTCCTTTCACTCCATTATGCAGTATCTTAACAGGGTAAACATATTTGGCAGCCTGTCTTCCATTGTTAATCTGTGTCTGTTTTTCTTCAAGAGAAAGAGACGGACACAGAGAGACACACAGAGACAGAAAGAGACAGAGTCATAAAGATGCAGAAAGAGGGAGAGATACACAGAGAGAAAGAGAGAGAGACATAGAGAGAGAGGAGAGAGAGAAAAAAGACAGAAAGAAGTTTTCATGGATATTTGGAATCATTACACAGCCCTGAGTAGATAAAATCATTTACTCATAAAAACTGTGAGAAACCTGTTGAACACAGAATATTTTTGGTCCCGAGTAAGTATAAAATTAGCTAAAGTGATAGTATTTTCTTTGGGAAAGAGTAATTATATTTTATTAATAAGTAATGCTCACTAATTAACTACTTTTGCTTATTTGTTATAAAAATCCAATAAACTTTCTAAGATCGCCAAGTCTCTAGACATTGAGGGCCTATTTATACCATTTTTATTCAGGGAAATTTCTTACTTAAATAGGAAGGTTAAACTGAGTGGATTAGGAAAGCAAAGCATCTGTTTGTTGCCACAAGGTCTATGAAGCAAAATGGTTACATGGCCATTAATATTCCAGACTAACAGCAGATAAGGGAGGGAATAGAACTGTTTTAAGCCATCTCACCTATTTTTTTTTAAAGGGTTATATTACTTTACTGTCTCAGTATTGGCGGAGACTTTTAAACTTTGTAAAAGCTTCTGTGTAACTGTGGAAGCCCATGCTACTGTTCATGCAACCTATTATTATTCACTAAAAAGTTAATATTTATCTTAATTCAGTGTGAGTACAGGTTACTTAAACATCCCACCAAAAGAACAGTAATCTATCCTGACTTATCACAATAGACAAAGAGACATATGAATGTTAAACACTTAGCATATACTAAAAGTTGATAGGTGGAACTTTGGCTTGCTTATAAAATTATGAAAGAAAAAACTCTTAGAAGTACAGAAGTAGGAATCTTCTTTTGGAGGACAATCCTTCACTGGGAGGAATTTCACAATACTTTCACTAGAAGCAAATCACAAAAATATTTTGGATGTTTTTGCATGTTACAAAACTACTCAATAAGGCCACCACCTCCCCATGTATGTATAATTCCACAAATGCCACATGGGGTGTCCCCAAACCTTAGTGCAGGAACACCTTGTATTATCTGTCAAATAAGTTTTATCTATCCATCTAAAATGTTGTTACAAAGATTGATTAGATAAATAAATGGGAAAAAAGTCACTTGAAAGGAAAACATTTTTATAAATAATCATTTGACAATGGAAGCATTTTACATTCAAAATAGCCATTAGAGAAATATACATACTGTACACTGAACTTTGTAGGCTACATATTGGAAACCAAGGAATTGCTGATTTCATTCAAAGCAGGTAACAAATGATTCAAAAAATGTAGAGTCTACCCTATTTCTTTTGTGCAAAGCAGCAGTTGTTCTAATTGTTGTTCTGAAGATTGCATTTTAAAGGTAAAATTATATTTCTCTACATAATCCCAAATGTTACCTCTTAAGAAAAAAGGCAAGTACAGCAGATGGGAGCCTGCTGTACTAGGAATGGTTTGGAAATGCATTTGAATTTGTCTGTGAATTTTGGAGGAAAATTAGAAGCTCTCTGTAGGAATATAGCTTTATTTGGTCTAGACCACATTTTGCCAGCTTTTATGTCAGGAAAGACTAATATGAATAGTTGCATTGGAAATCCAATCCTTATTACAAGCAAAACAAATGCTTTTCTTTTCATTACAGCTGAAAATTGTTTCCAAACCCCTCCAGACACACTGTACATAACTTGATTGTGCTGCATTTGTGTTTATTGCACATAGACCATTTACTTACACAGTAGTTAGTTGCACCAGAGTATAAATACTTTATAAAATACACAAGAGGAAATAGAAAGGACACACGAGTGCTAAATTAACAGCAGATTCACGTGAGCACTTGGACATACAAAAAT
>CM053589.1:130727321-130745036 GCA_028646515.1 Pseudochirops corinnae | reverse complement strand
CTAAGACTGTTTCCTTTCTTCAAATTGTGACAGAGTCACATGTCACAGAGGCTCGTGCCTGGTCCTTTAAACTAATATTGATACATAAATAATCTGTTTAATATAAACATATCTTTTAAAAAAATCCCTGTGCAATATGCACAGTTTGAGGTAGGAACCCGCTCTGCCTCATCACCATTGCCAAGACGCAAAAGGAAAGTCAGGTTGTTTGTTCTAAATAAAACTCTTAAAAGATGAACGTGATTTTTGCAACCTTTCCCCTCTGCTTTGTTCACTCAGACTCTGAAATAACAATCACAAAAATCTTTCATGGAACCAAAAAATATATATACCCAAACAACCCCCCCCTCCCCCAACCCCTGTCCTATCGAACTGTCCAGATTCTTTTTCTCTTACTTTGACTGGTCCAGTTCCCCGGAATAGGATGGGAACAGCTGATAGTCTTAAAAAGCAAAATTAAGTGCAGCTCTTGGAGAAACCAAGATGATGATTTTTTGCCTTTTTTTTTTCTTTCTAAATCCCATATTCTTTTCTCTGTCCCACCTATCTACCCAACTAACACTTTCACATTCCTTGCAGGAAGGATCAGAATTAGACTGTAATAGATAAAACAGGCATAGTCCCCCACTTCCCCCCAGAAGTCAAGAAGACAAGTCCAAAATCCCAACTCCCCCAGCCCCCAACTTTCCTTCTGTTCAATGGTCGAGTTGCTTTTGTTTGTCGTGGATGATTCAGACGAGGTATGAAGTATACACTATCACCTGCTTTCGGTCTTGAGTAAACACAGATCCTCTCTTCCCTGTGAAGACAGTTCAGGGCTGTTGGTTTTCTTCCTCTTGTACTTCCAAACCAGTTTCCTGGGTGAGGATGTGGGGAAGGAGTGGGGGGAAGTCCCACTCACCATACCTCCCCGACGGCCCCCAACCTCGAAACCACCTGCCCTGTCTCCCCCGCCAGAAAGGAAAAAGAAAACACAAGCCCGGCTCCCGCCTCCATCACCGCCGCCCCCTCCCCCTCCCCCAGCGGCCGGTCCTATACCTTGGATTCCGAATACGAATCTTTGCTGTCCCTGTCCTCCAGGCTGGAGTCGCTGTCCCCGGTCGCCCCCCCGTTGCAGCCGGCCCAGGGCTCCAGGTAATGAGGCGACGAGGGAAGCAGTTCGCCCTGCTCCGCATAGGCGGCAGCGGGAGACGGGGTGACATAGCCTGCGGCAGAGGTGCCGCAGCCTCCGGCCGTGGCGGTCCCGGATCCCCCGCGCGACAGCTCCCCGACGCTGGCGTGGAGCCGCCCCTCCGCCTGCCGTGGGCAGCACAGGAGCCGCTTGAAGGCCTTGCGGAAGTCCGGGCTGCGGCAGTAGATGATGGGGTTGAAGGCCGAGTTGGCGTAGCCCAGCCAGTTGAAGAAGACGAAGAGCCAGTTGGGCACCAGGTCTCGGTGGAAGACCTTCACCACGTTGGCGAGGAAGAAGGGCAGCCAGCAGAGAGTAAACACGCCCATGATGATGCCCAGCGTCTTGAGAGCCTTCTGCTCCTTGAGGGCCACAAGGCGCGACGGCCGCCGCTTGCTGGGGCGCCCGTTGGCCACCGCCGCGCGCGACGGCTGCAGCGCGGACGCGGGGTGCGGCTGGTGGGGCGCATGGGGCTGCAGCGGCTGCGGCAGCGAGGGAGAGGGAGGCGGGCGGGGGCCGCTGTAGAAGCGCCGCTCGCAACGGTCGATCTTCTTCACCTGCTTCTGGGCCTCGCGGAAGACGCGCAGGTAAACGAAAGCCATGATGGACAGCGGCACGTAGAAGGAGACCACCGAGGAAGCGATGGCGTACGCTCGGTTGGTGACAAAGTCGCAGCACTTGGGGTCGTTGTAGCAGAGCCGCGCTTCGTCGCCGTCCGCCCGCCACCAGTGCATTAGGATGGGCAAGAAGGACACGAGTGCCGAGATGGCCCACACGGTGCACACGAGCGCCCGAGCCCGTGGACGAGTCAGCAGGCTCTGGTAGCGGAACGGAGACGTGATGGCGATGTAACGGTCCAGGGCGATGACACACAGCGTCTCGATGCTGGCGGTGACACAGAGAACGTCCACAGACGTCCAAAACTCGCAGAAGAAGGAGCCATACTCCCACCGGCCCCACACCACGATGGTGGCCCCAAATGGCACCACAAGCAGCCCCATGACCAGGTCGGCGCTGGCCAGGGAGATGATGAAAAGGTTGGTGAGCGTCTGCAGACGCTGCGTCTTGGCGATGGCCACAATCACCAGTACGTTGCCCGCCACGATGAGCAGCACGATCAGGGCCATGAGCATGCCCATGCCTGCCGTCCACTGCTGGGACAGGGCTGCGGGCGCTGGCGTCGTGGAGGTCAGCAGAGAGGAGGCGGGGGAGGAGGGCACCAGCAGCCGAGCGGCCGTGGCTGCTGCTGCAGTTGCTGCCACTGTCGCAGCCTCTCCGTCCGCCCCGTCGGGGGCCGGCGAAGGAGATGACAGGTTGTAGGGCTCGTAGCCTAAGCCGAGCGCACCATCTCCCATCGTGAGGAGGAAGTAACTGAAGACGTGGGGTGGGGACGGGGTAGGGCCGTCGTTTGAAGAACCCCAGGAGCCTAGGGGTGGGAGGGGGACGGCGAAGGAGGTCAGGGTCAGGGCCAGGTCAAGACAGCTGTCTGCAGCGGCGCGAAGCCGGGGACATCCGAGCTGGGTGCCTTCCCCGCAGGAGCCGCGCCTGCTGCTGCCTCCCTCCTCTCCCAGGCTGCTGCTGTAGCTGCTGTCGCTGCTGAGACTTCAGCATGTTTCTGAGCGCTCTGGTCTGGCAGCTCCTGCACCCAGCACCCCACCCTAACCCACAGTTAGCTCCCCCCAACCCAGCCCCAGAGGCCTCGCGTCAGTATCCTACAGCCAATCAGGGGCCAAGGCACGCCCCTATTTTGTCCCCCACCTCCCTCCCCCGCTTTACTGCCCTCCCACGGGCAATTAAGTGGCTCCGGGGAGCCTGGGGGGCCAAGAGCGCAGAACTCAGCCCTGCGCCCGGGGACTGGGGACGGTGGCTCCGGATCCTTCCCGAAGGAAACTCGTGCTCCGACCCCACTACAAGAGGCTTGGTCGGTTTTGGGGGGGATACAATGGGGGACGGGAGAGAAAAACATTTTAAAGAGAAGGGCAGTTTGGAAAGTCGGGTTGGAGGAGTTTGGCTGTATGTCTGATTCACGGATCGGAAAACCTGGCGGAGTGCGTATAAAAAACGTCCCCTGGTCAGATGGGACATGGCCAGCTTCAGACCTGCCAGTTCAGGGGATCAGAGGAGGGTGTTATTGGTTAGAGAGAAACTTTCAAGCAGTGCTACGTGTTACATAGAGGGGAATAACCATGCATCTGTCAGGAACACTTTCTGGGAGCTATTCTTCTAAGAAGCTCGTGTTATTCCAGTGCGGTAGTTACATAAAAGAAGCCAAGGTTGTGCATCTTACGATGGAGACTAGTTGGAAAAACACACACATCCAAATCCCAGCTAATGAATGTGTAAGTATGATGCAACCGTGTGTGTTGATAATATAAAGAGAGGTTTAAGGAAACACAAATGTTAACGTACAAAGTAAATGACACTTCAATAAAAAAGAACGTGTTTAATTACATTTCAAACCTTTCACACTCAATAATAACACCTGTATTTTGTTTTGTTACTCACATGATTTATTATTCTAGTTGGTTCAATACAAACAGCAAAAAAAGTACTGTCAGATTGGGTTGACGTAATGAACAGAGACTTCTGATTTCTCAGTTTGATCAGTTGTTTTCTCCCTTGCCCGGGTTCCCAGATTCTTAAAACTGTGGGATTAGTTTTGTAAAGATGAGAAGAGAAAATATGTAAATACTCAAGAGGATTAAAATCCCAAAGCATTTAAAGAAGTATAGCAATGATTTTTGAATTGGCAAAAGAACATGTTTCAAATTAGCCAGTATATTAACCCTTCTGAAGGCAGGGTTGATATTATCTTGATATTATCACCCACACCCGAAGCGGCATAAGAAAAACAACTAATTTTATGTGACTAGTAAAAAGTAAATCTCAAAAAGCTGGGAAGAAAAACATGAATCTACAGCTATATAGTCTTGATGCAGGCAAACATCTTTTAATTCCATGTATATAGAGAAATACTGGGTAATGAGCACATATGTATGTTCACATGTATGCCCACATTTATAAAAATAAGAAATTGCACTCCTGCACTGAAATCTGGCACCTGGATGGAACCCAAATTCTTCACTAGCAGAGGAATTGGTTTTTACAATCATGTTGGAGTGCTTAGCTCTACAAGCATGCAGTGCAGATGCAATAAACAATATCTGTTAAATATTGTAAGGTCACTTCACAGACATAAAGCTTTTCCGTTTCTTCAATTCAGCCATAAAAATTGCTTCAGGCCCAAACCTGACCTACAAGAGGACACCATCAGGGAGTGATTTGTTTATTCTGCATTTGTTTAACCCTGCCCAGAGATTTACCAGCCTGCCTCTTCCCAATGGCATAACCACCCCAAGGTAACTACAAACCTGTGTCAAGCTTAAGCGCATGCCCATCTTCCTCCTTAACTCGAAAGAGTCTCAAAATAGATCAGGGCCCTGGAAAGGCTTGGAAATGGTGCTGCCCTATTAAGGGGGGGAGGGGGGGAGGAGATGACAGAAAGGCTGTCGATCAGTCACCATCACTGTCAAGTGTTACAGGAATAGATTCCACTGGCCTTGAGTATCCCAGAAGCGCAATATACTATTGATTGCATTTCTGTGAGAGATAAAGGCAGTATTTGGTTGTATGGGTATTTAAAGGCTTAGTTGTTTATGAATTGACTCTAACTATATGCAAGAATGCTCCAAATAAAAAGGAAATATATGACCTATATATTATAAGACCCTAAATGTAAACCACCTCCCACTACCCTTTTTAGGGAATTCTTAGAGCAGGGTACTCTGATTCCCTATTTTAGAAATGTGTTAACACCATGAATATTTAAAATCAAAAAGCTCCTTACATTATTGCTGATAGAGCTTTAGAATGAAGTAGGGTCACAGTCTGACGATAAGTATTAGAACTTCCCAGTTGAATTTGGTAAGTTTCATTGGCTTTAAGAAACCAAAAAGAAAAAAAAAATGGGACAGTTAATAACCATTTTGGCCCTTTGATATAATTATATGTTTTGCATACTTTTAAAATAAAACCTTGTTAGGTCACCTCTAACTCCATTTCCTTCTTTTGAGTAGGAAGACTGTTAGCATTGCTTTGATATGATTTCTTGCCCTTAAGTATACCAGGTCAAGAGGAGAAAGTTCAACATACTCATCTAGATTGTTCTTACTTATTTCATAGGTCATGACTTCACATTTAAAATAGTTTTTTCCCCCTCCCTGGAAGTAGTTTTTAGAAAGATCTCTATAGTACACTTCTTAGGAACATATAATCATTTATGACATAATAGAATATAATCATATAGATTATATAATCATTTAGTTTGTCATCTAAACAGATTATTCTAAAGGGAATATCCAATAGTACATTTTGAAAGACTGAGTCTTCCTTTGCAGTGTTTGAATCCATCTTGCCTTACCATCCCCACTGTTATTACCCCTTGTCAAACCCCTTATCATGTCATGCCTTTTAACTACTGCAGTAATTTCCTAACTAATCTCCCTGACTCCAGTCCTCCTCTCCTGTCCAATTAACACCTTTGCAGCATGACTAATCTTATTAAAATGCTGCTTTAATCCTTGATTGTCTCTACTTGAAAATATCCAATGACTCCCCAAACTTCAGCCTGATCCCAACCTGACTTTCCAGGTTTAACTACTACTCCTCTATAAACTAAACTAGTTTGTCCACTGTACCCAGCCTCCACCTTAAGGTGAGATCTCATGCGTCTATCACTATTGCTCATGAAATACCCTGTCTTCTGGGTCCATAAAAATCCTACCTGTTACTTGAGATCTAGCCCATATCAGGCTTGTTCCATATAGTCTGCCATTATTACCCCAGATTGAAGTCATCTCTGCTTTCTCAGCACTTTTATAATTCTCATTTTGTCTAGTTCACTTGTTAATGAAAGCTTGATGCACTGGTTAGAAAACTGGTTTTGGAGCCAGGAGAACTGAGTTTTAAGTTCTACTAACTACACTAGCTGTGCTATTTCAGACAAGTCTTTCACCTTCTCTTTAAAAATCCTAATTTGCAGAGAAGGTGCCAACCTAGAGCTCCTGTACCAACAAAATCAAGGATCTGGTCCCTCTCCTTCTATTTGCGTGTTACGTTGGAACTTCTTTTCTAATTGTCTTGAACTGCTGTTTAAAGATAGTATTGTTAAATACCTTTCATGCTCTCTTCAGTTGTTTCCCAAACAATACTGTAAGCCCTTTGGAAACACAGATTATATCTCGATTAAAATTTTTGTATCTCAGTGGAATTTACTCTTGATGTCTTACATATAGTTGACGCTTATTAGCTGTGTGATCCTGGGCAAGTCACTTAACTTCCATTTTCCTCATCTTTGTAAAAATAGGGACAATTTATAGGGGTGTTATGAGGATCAAATGAGAAAAAATTTGTGAAGCACTTAGAACCTTGCTCAGCACATAGATAAGTGCTATATGAATGTTTATTATTATTATTATTATTCAAAAATACCTGTTAGTTTGATTGAAACTGCCAAACTAATACAAGCAAATTCTGGCTTATTAACTATATTATGCATTTATATTTTAATTTGTGGTGATTCTTCATATTTCCATATCTTTTATTATTAACCATTTTTATCTAAATATTTTAAAATGCTTTAAAATCACATTTCATAATAATCTTGTAAGGGAATTTATATTGGCAACTTTCATAATGAATCAGATGGATGTATTGATGATATGTAACTTTCTAGAGGTTCACATAAATTAACAGGCAATTTTATTATCACTTTGTTAGTTATTACTATTTATCTAGCATTGCGCTAAACACTGGGTATGAGGAAAGGCAAAAAGAGCCCCTGCCTCATGCTCCCCTAATGGACAAGACAACACCTAAATAAATAGGCACATAGAAGATACACAGAGAGGAGATAGAAGTTAATCTTAGGGAAGAATGCTTTGACAAGTTGGGAGGATTGCTAACGGCTTCCTCGGGAAGGCAGGGACTGATCTGAGACTTGGCAGAAGCCAAGGATTCTAAGAGGGGGAGCAGAGGAAGGAGAGAATTCCAGGCACGGGGAACAGCCCATGCTAGGTCAAGGAAATGGGAAGTGAAGAGTTGAGTGTGAGGAATCATCATGGGGCAATGGAGTTGGATCTTAGAGTGTGTGGAGGTGGCCATCTCCAGTTGTCCTGATGTGTGTCTGGCCACTAGATCCAGATGGCTCTGGAGGAGAAAGTGAGGCTGGTGATTTTGCATAGTCCTGCCTCACTTAAATCCAATTCACTTAGAAGTCATGGCACCATCTCTATGATGTCAAGATCCTCTTCAAGAATGAAGGACAAACAACATAACGTGTGGAACGGGGAGTAAAATCTAAGAAGATCGAAAAAGTTGGAAGGGGTCAGGCTATGAAAACCTTTAAATAACAAGCAAAAGATTTTATGTTTGCTCTTATAAGTGATAGGGAGTCAACAGTTTAGGAAGGTGACATGGATAATAAACCTGTGCTTTAGGAAAATCACTTTGTCAGTCCAGTGGAGGTTAGATTGGAATGGGGAGAGACATTAGACAGGGAGACTAATTAGAAGGCAATTTGCAATAATTCCATCAAGAGGTGGTGAGGACCTGAAGGAGAGTGAGAGAAGGAAACATAGGAAAGAAGTTGTGAAGGTAAGAACAATGAGGTTTGGTAACAAGACTGGATATAGGGAGTAAGTCAGTATCAGGTTGAGATGGGCCCAAATCTTCACAAATGACCATGACGAATGAACCTTTATTGTTTGTGTATACACAGTACCACGTGTCCTGTCAGCCTCTCACTAGAAGAACAGGAAACAGATGACTTGAGATCTAGACCAAATTAAATGTTTACAGGGCAGTGAGCAGTAATGGCGCTGGTTATAACACACGGATCTCCCAAAAACATCTTGTTCTCTTAATGTCACATAGCCCTAATATCAGAATACAGTTTCATTAACATTGTGGTTCTAGAATCTGCAAGCTTTGAAGTTCTTGCTTTGATTCATCTCTGTTTAACTTGAAGTTAAGCAGAAATGTGGGAAATGTGGGAAACTTTAAGGAAAATTTGACTGTGTACTCAAGAAGATTCTGTAAATTTAGAGGTGTTCAGTTCCATAAATGTTTTATTAAGCACCTACCATGTGCCAGGCACAATGCCAGGTGCTGGGGATACCAAGATGAAAATGGAAGCAGTCATTGCTTTTGAGGAGCTTATATTCTGCTGGGGGTGGGGAACCTTTGTGTGCAGATAAATAGCTATAAAATATGTACGAAGTAAATGCAAAGTAATTGGAGGGAGGTGGAGGAGGGAAAGTGCTAACAATTACTAACAGAATTAGAACAAATAGGATAGAAGACATTTCAGAGTAGAACTTAAAGAGATACATGAAAGCTGTCAACTGGGAAACAGGAACTTAAGTCTTTGTAATCAGAGCTAGGCTGGCTCTTTTAAAGCAAAGATATACTGGCATTGAGATGAAGCAAAATGGCCTCAAAACAGCAACACAATGCTAAGTAATCAAAGAACAGCCTGAAATTGACATTAGGACTAGACATCTTGATTTTGTTGCCACACTTGGACGTGGGGCTTGTAGCACATTCATCTTTGAATATGGCAATCAATGATTAGGGCAGTTTGAAGATTTCCAAAGTCCTTTCCCTTTCCCTTTCCCTTTCCCCATGTCCCTGTCCTTTCATTCCTTCTTCCCCACCTCCATTATTCCTCCCCCCTCCCTCCTTTCCTCCTTCCTCCCTTCCTTCTTTCCTCCCTTCCTTTCCTTCCTTCCTTCCTTTCTTCCTTTCCTCCTTCCTTCCTTCCTTCTTTCCTTCCTTCCTTCTTTCCTTCCTTCCTTCCTTCTTTCCTTTCTTCCTTCTTTCCTTCCTTCCTTCCTTCTTTCCTTTCTTCTTTCCTTCTTTCCTTCCTTCTTTCCTTCCTTCCCTTTTTGTTTACTAGATGCACTGTGTTAGAGCTAATAATGCTTTTAAAAATGTTTTTACAAACATTATCTGAATTCTCATGGCATTTTAAAATTTTCTAGCATTTAAATTACTGGAACCTCACATATGACCACCTACAATTTATTTGAGTAGTCATTTTCTATGTTCTTCTTAATAGTCATTTCTTACTTTCTGATTTGTCCAACTGGATAGTTGGGACTTAGATTACCACAAGCTATTTCTAGGTTAAGACATTTTAGAAAACTTATGCAAATGCTGCTTTTTTTTTTTTTTTTTTTTAGTATTTCAGTTAAGAACATATTTGATGTACCTTTAATAGATAAGCTTTTGTAATTCTTCGAGGAGCTTTCCTGTTTGAGTATCTGAGTGATGATGCGTTAATATTTTTATGAAAAAGCACTAATTTTTTTTTCAAGTCAGTTGTTTAGGGGCATAGATAGCAAACCCTCTGAGAAGGAAAAGTAAGAGAATTCACATCTGAATCACAATGAAAATTTTATCTTCAAATGTCACTAACATAACCATACATTACTATCGTCTAGCTTAAATCTTTTAGTTCTCTCAATAACCAAGTTTTTGATGACTTCCAGCTATGCTAACAATAGAAAAGTAGGTATTCTTAGAATGAAGTTTTATTCTAGTCCACATAAAATAAATGTTTGCAGAAACAGAGAAGGGCTATCGTAGAAACAATCTAGGCTCTTGATTGGTCATGTGACTCCCCACTCAACCAACTCTAGTGGCTGCCTATTGCCTCTAGAATACAAATTCCTTTGTTTAATTTTTAAATTTCTACAGCCTGCACCCAGCCCGTTTTTACACTCTCGTTTCCCATCTCTGTGCCTTTGCACTGGTACTATTCTATTCCTGGAATGCACTCCCTTCTTACCTTTGCTCCATAGCGCTCCTCTTTTTAAGATGCACCTTCTTCTGCATGAAGCTTTTCTTGATCTTCCCAACTGCTCTCTATCACATGTTGGTATTGTCGGTGTCTGACTTCATTACCCCATATGGGGTTTTCTTGGCGAAGATACTAGAGTGGTTATCTATTTCATTCCCCAGTATATTAAGGCAAACAGAGGTTAAGAGACTTATCCAAGGTCACATAGCTATTGAATTTGAGGCCAGAATTGAACTCAGGTTTTCCTGATATTAGGCCCTGTGCTCTGTCCACTAAGCCATCTAGCTGCCTCTTCTCTCTCACATAGTACCTTGTATTTTGACTATATATAAAAAATATTGTATATGTAAATTACATACAACATATTTTTTCATATATACTTGTCTCCCCCAGATAGAATGTAAGCTTTTTTTAGAGTAGGTTTCATTTCATTCTTATTCTTGTGTACCTACAACCTATTTATTTGCTTGGAAAATAAAAATGACTTAATAAAATATTTATTGATTGAGTGATTAAAAGTAAGGGTCATGTCTTTCAGGTCTGACATATTTCCCAAATGTGCTCAGCAAACAAGTGGCATTGCATGAATACACATTAGATTCAAGAATAAATCTTCCATGCCACTTGGTGGCATGACTCCAGGGATTTTCACTGGCTGTGGCTCATGCTTGGAACTCTCAGCCCTTTGGCTTCCTTCAAATCTCTGCTGAAGTCTCGCCTTCTGCAGGAAGCCGCTCCTGGTCCTCCTTAACCTCAGTGCCTTCCCTCTGAGATTATCTTCAGTTTATTCTATTTGTACCTTGTCTGTACACTCTGTGTGTGGCCTCCATTAGATTGGGATCTCCTTTAAACTAGGGTCTGTCTTCTGCCTTTGTGCACCTAGCACACAGCCCAATTCCTGTCACATATAACATGCTTAATGTTTGACTCAGTAAACTACTGGTAGCTCCCTCGTACCTCTAAGAGCAAATAATGACTCTTTTTTCGGTTATTTAAAAGCTTGGCAACCTGTCTTCAACCTCCCTTTCTAGCCTTATTACACATTACTGCTGTTAATGGTCCAGTCAGGCTGGCCTTCTTCTTGTGTCTCATACATACTGCTCTGTTTTACATCTTCTTGCCTTTGCATTGACTGTCTTCCATGCCTGGACTGGAATCCTTAACTCCAATTCTTAGGATCCACTCGTTCAAGATTTAGGTCGTGTCACCTGTACGAAGCATTTTCTGATTCCCTTCCCCCTTATCTTAACTCTTTGAGTCAGATGTATTGCTTTGAAAACATAGTAAACCTTTTATTTGGCATTTATTTTCTATAATGTCTCAGCATTGCTATAGTATAGTGATCTTTATCCTGTTATGGGCATTGTTGCTGCCCTCTCCCAAATCTATTTGACATATACCTTCCTGTGTGCATGTTGTCTCCTTCTTTCCCCTTACTTCACAGAATGTAAGTTCCTTGAGGGCAGGGTCTTTTTCACTTTTGTCTTTGTATGCTCAACACCTAGCACGTTGCCTCATACATAGTAGGTGCTTAATAAATGTTTGTTTGACTGATTGAAGAACCACAGGGAGGTTAATGTTCAACAGATTGTTCCTAAGGAGTGGACTTTTCCATTAAGTCATATTGGCATCTTATATCTCACAAGATATTTTTGAATGAGATTATCAAATGGAAACACTTGGAGGAATTTGACTTTTTTTCTTCCTTTGGATGACAAAACAGATTATTTAAGTTTCTCTTTTTCTATTGATCTCCTTTGAGTAGACTAAAGTTTTTTTCCCCCTATTTGATGTTTTGTTTCTTTTTAAAAAATTCCTTTCCCAAATACTGTTCTGACTAGTTCTTCTTTGGAATTTGTAGACTTGATAAAAGCATTAACATTCTTGGCCACCAACATTCTAAACATCATCCTTATCACTCCCCCACTGCAACCTTGGCCTTTGCCCGGCGGTCCCTAACTCTGACAAGTAAGCTTTGTACTATCTCCCTACTATGACTGAACACATACCCCTGTGTATCTTCATGTGTCATCTTCCTCCATTAGAATGTAAGCTCCTTGAAGACAGAGTCTTGACTGATTATATTTAGCACTTGGCACAGTGCCTGGTCTATAATGAGTGCTTAATCCACTCTTTATCTTTCTAGCTATTAATAGAGCTGAGTCAATGACTAAAAACCTTCCAGTTCCCTTTGCCTCACAGAGGATGTGATCTCCAGGCATTGGTGACACAACATTTTTGTTACTTTATTTTTGATTACTCCTTGGGTAAGATTTCTTGCTTTGAAAATAAATAGCAAACCTTCTACTTGACATTTATTTTCCATGTCTCAGCTTTGCTGCAGCCTTTGCATAAAGCCTCTTAGAGACCTTTATCCTGTACCAGTATTTCATTTCCTTAGCATTACCTCTTAATTAGATGTTAAAGGTGGCAGTGACCTTCCTAGCAGAACAACTGTCTATAAATACAAATTATATTTCACACTGGTAGAGAAATGGCACCATTGACTTCCCTGTCATCACGTGGAGATTTTACAGTGATAGAGTGCTGTAAATTGAAAGATTGCAAAGCACATTGTAAGGTATTATAGGCTCATAGAATATTAGAGTTAAGAGAGGAGTTTAGAGATGATTTGCTGGATGGATTTTGATGGATAAGGAAATAGATTTAGAGAGATGAAATGTCTTGCACAGAATAAAGTAGCCTTTCCCCCCCTTTTTTTGCAAATAGAGAAAATGAAGCATAAAAGGACCGTATCCTTTACAAGGTCATGAGAAAAGTCCTTCTGGGAAAGGGGAAAAGTACCTAATTTTATTGACTTCTAAGGTAGTTTTTAACCATTAAAACCTACTTCCTTACCATATGTCTACCTGCAAGTTGCTACTTGTGGAAATAATTTAATTTCGATACATATTCTGGGCTTATAGCAAGAAACCTAAAGGAAGTGTATTTTAAGTGATTAACTTTAGATTTGGGAAATTATACCACATACATGTAAAGTATGCATATTTCAGTATTATTTTAAACAAAGTTCATATATAACTTTTAATGCTTGTTAATAAAAAGAAAACTGTTCATGTTATTACAATTTTGTTCCAAGTTCCTCCTCCTTCCCAAACTATGCTTGTAAATAGTATTTCTGGGACAAAGTGTTGTCATGTAAGATTCAAAGAATTGGATAGGAGGTTTTTTTGCTCTTTGTTAACATATTTCACAGTCAGTAAAAAACTGATAAACATAGACCATACACTTTAAGGCTTTCTATAAATGCTGAAATAGATCTGTTCCAGAGTTTGGAGCAGAAATGTTGAACACAGATGCTTAATTTTAGCATCCTTTGAAATATTGTACTAAGCAGGTAGTTAGATAATATATACAATTAATTCTTTGGAGCATCCAAAGAAGAAATGTAAGCTCCTGAAAATACATTGACATTTTACTGCCATGTACATGAAAATATTATCCTTTTTACTCTGGAAATTTCTAAATTTGCTGATTTGGGGCCTAATTTGTCACCATTTCCTTTTCAATCTCCACCTCTTCTCTTGCCTGCTGCCAACCACTCAGTACCAGATTTTCCTGTGTTACTTGGCATTTGTGAAGTGACTTTTTCCATTACTAGTTGGGGATCTTACCTTCTTTTTTATAAATCTATCTTTGGGATAGAGCGTATGTCATATTTATATATAAAATACAAATATTTGCGAATACACACTGATCTATAAATATATATTACATATCTATTTAAATTTGTTCTTAAATTGTCTAAGAAACTTAAACTACAAATCACTCCATCAGTAATTCAAATAAAATTGAAATCTAGGACTAATTTTGCCATATGAAGAGGAATATGAATAGAAGAATAATGTAAATTTAAAGTATAACCAGCCTTTTCTGAGAAGTTTTGCAAGTACTGCTGATGCATACATTTTTTGTGTGTCTTGGATTTAAAAAAAAATTCATAATTTCTAGCAATGACATTTTAGTAAGAGCCACTTACATTCTAGTTGCAACTTATTTTGACATATATTTCTTTTTCTTTCTGTTTCTTCAATAAAGGTGGTGGGATGAAGTAGAAAGTCTTCATTCAGTACAGCTTCCGTAGGTGGCACCTGAACAGATTGTATTCTTATTTCAAAAGCTTAGAATTTTGTGATAAATCTCACTTGTACAGCTCTCTTTTGTTGTCAAGGAAGATTTGTTCCTTTGTTTCACTTACTTCTGTGGCTCTCTGATTAGAGTATTTCTCCTGCTAATGATGCAGATTATAGACCATTTATATACCATCTCATTCTTGGTGACTTTTCACTATGTCTTCCTCCTCCTCATGACAATCATAAGTAACATTTACATAGTGCTTATTATGGTCAAAGTGTCATGCTAAGCACTTTACAGTTATTTTTTGATACTCATAACAACCCCGAGAGGTAGGTGTTATTATTATCACTCCCATTTTACATATAAGGAAACTAAGGCTAATAGTGGTTAAGTGACTTGCGTAGGGTCACATAGTAGTAAATGGTTGAGGCTGGATTTGAACTTAGGTCTTCCTGATTCCAGGTACAGTGCTCTATCCACTGTACTACCTAGTTGCCAATCTTATATAAGGGAGGCCCACTCAATGCATTTAAATTTATCATATTTGGAGGGATTCTACATCGCAATCCCCTTTCCTTTCTCCTTCTTAGTATACTTATCTTCTTTCCAGACTCAGCTAAAGGTAGGTACAACACCTTATTTTTTCACAATACCAGATAAATGAAATATATGTTTATATCTGTATACCTCAAAGTTCATATATTAAATAAAGCCCATCCACTTTATTCATAGGAGATACCATTTAGCTTTTATTCAAAAAACTATTTGCTTTTACTTCAGATAAAATTCTTGGGTGGGGGGACATTTGCATTCTAAATAATTTTAGTTGGTTACCTTTTCTTGGCCATTGTGTCTTGCGTTCTTTGAATCAGAGGCCAAGGCGTAATAACTTCCCATATCACATGCTAATGGTAGCTTCCAAAAGTAATGGGATACTGACCCCCGTGCTGGAGAAAACAAGCTGAAAAGTTATGCAGTCTGTTACAGAGTGAATGCATACCACAGATTGATTATATTCAGATCAAGTTTCTGTACCACTGGTAAATAACTATAGGCCTAGGAGAGAGGAAGGTGGGCGAGAAACATTACTGTGAGGCATGAAGTTTGAGGTGAGAATAAAAATGATAATTCTTACATAATCCTTTTAAGAAATTAAAACTACTTGCAAGCTTAATAGAGAAATTTCAGTAGTGTCTACCCAATACTGAAACACCTAATTCAGACAATTCAGTTTTCTAAAGTATCAAACCATTATTTGGGTCACGTAGACAACTTTTCACTTGGTGGTTCTGATAAGATCAAGAAGTCTTACAAGTTGTATTTTTTACTGGAATAGAACTGATAGAAAGCATATTACTGGGTGAGATAATGAATATAAATTACAACCAAACTATAACTGAAATATTAAATTAGTCTTTAAAACAGGGCAAAATTTGGTACTCTTGCAGCTTTAGTTGAAAATTTGACTTTTTTTTTGACTTTGCAGGAATGATTTTTAATTGATAGTCACAGAAAGTCAGATCCTATAAATAAAAATTGCCTAGCCCAGATAATATAGGACTGAGAGTCTCTCCCGTTAAGCAGAAGCTTCCTTGATTCTATTGACTCAGAACACTAAAGGTATCTTGTGTAGGTCATCATTTCAGAGGTTTCTAAATTACATATCTAATTGTCCTTTTTGTCAATAATGATCATTTCAATGTAATTTCTATCTTTGTGCATAACAGTATCCATAATGTTCTCATCAATGAAGGTACTCTTTCTGCCAGTTCAGCAGGAATTTTTATTTTGGCATTTTTTTTGTTTCCCAGGGTAAGCATCTCCAACTTTTTCACTTCCTTCCCTTGGAATAACTTGATTGAGTGCCTTACCTGGCCTTTTTCAGGCAGACATCAATTGTGTTTCAATTGACTCCCTACTCTCCTATCATACTTGCCAGTTGTCATGCCACCAATTCATATTGGACACCTTCACCCTCCAGTTTTGGAGTCATAATCAACTCTGCCAGTGTTCCCCAAAGGATATATGTGTCAATCTTCTCCTTGATGGCCAAACTTACCATCCCTGTACTTTTCTGAACCAAAATGCCTCTTCCTGGGCTTTCTCTTATTAGAATATAAGTTAATTTTTGATAATATCTTTGATGTTGGGAGTTTTTTTGCATATGTTTAATAGCTGGTGACACCTCAATTATATCCACCCCTTATCTCTCTATTGCCCTTTTGATGATCCATCATTTTGATTTCTTGGAGTTTGTGGTAATCCATGGTTTACAACCCTATAACATCACCTGTAGAATACTGATGGGTAGGAGACAATCAAAGAACTTTAAGCTGAAATGATGGGTTTTATTTGTTTCAGGGAGAATCTAGAGATCTTATGTGATCCCCTTTCCTTCTGTCATGATAGCTGAAATGAATGTGACTTTAATGCCAGTGCATTGATGTTGGTCAGAAAACTCAGCACTGGTGTCTTTGTTTTGCCTTTTGATGTTGAGTATGACTCATGCATGAAACTCATTGAAGAGCTGTATAAAGTCCTATACAGGTTTATGGCTATCATTTATATAACAGTTCAGATAGTTCCAAGATTTTAGCATGGACTGGGATTTGGTGCTGCTGCAATATTAAACTAGTCACTTTACTCTTCAGAGATATCCCAGTTTTCTCCCTGTGCTTGAATAGAATAGAATGGACAAAAATGACAGGCTTTAAGGTGAAAACTGTTGAGTTGAATGCACTCGCACAATTTCCAACAGGGTTATTTAAGAGTAACAAAGTGGAAGAAGCTAAAATCTGTTGGTTTGAGTCCTTCTTAGTCATCTATTTGAGAAAATACATTTTAAACCTTTTTTATGATAAGCAAATAGGGCTAGCCTTACAAGTGATATTTCTAACTTTCAATATGTGTTATTTTCCTCTCAATTTACTATACAACACTGTAATAATGAAATTTGAGGATCTTTTTGTATTGCTAAGCTGAGACGTACTTAGCACCCAGTTTCAAATTAAGCCTCTGTTAAAGAAACAGAAGGTATGAACCCCAGCTACTGATGTAACAGGAAGGGGCTGAACAGGGAGGAGCAATATTATATATAAGGAAAAACCCCAGCTGAGGAATTCAGAATTTCCTGGGAACTTGTGGTGGCAGAGCTTCTTCTGAGGGCCAGCTGAGCTGCTGAGGACTTCTGAAGGCCAGCCGGAACTGCCAGAGGAGGCATGACTGTGGTATTGGTACTTTGTCTGTTTGTGGCTTTGTTAAGCCTTGACTTCCCAGGAATAGAGACTGTGAAGGATTTAAGGTGGACTGGACACTGTGAGCTTCAGTGTGGAATAGGAACTGCATGGAGAGCTGGACAAGGAGCTGGGAGCTGTCTGCCTTTGAACCCAGGTTACAATTTGGTGAATTCCAGTAAAGATGAAAAGACCTCTCCATGTATACTGAGTAGTGACTGACCCTAATGTGATGTTTTGCTTTGGGACTCACTTTGGGAAGAGTTGTGTGATTTGGCCAGATGAGACTCTGGGGAGCCATTGAGCCCTCTTGGCTTTGAAAACTCAGATATTGGAGCTTCCCTTTCTGGTAA
>CM053589.1:130690971-130727221 GCA_028646515.1 Pseudochirops corinnae | reverse complement strand
GGTCAGACAGCTGGAAGCCCTGTCTGCTGAATTGTGTTATTTTCTGTTGAGTAGTGACTCATGGAATTGTAATTTATTTGTAATTGTATTTTGTGATTGAATTAAGGACCCTGCAATTCACTAAATGAATGTACTATCCAGGGGTGGAGTACTTTGACTTTTGTATTTTGTGTCCCTTAAAGAGGCAAGCCTGAAGATTTATTCTCTAAACTTAATTACTATTTTTTGAGAGAACTTATTATTTGGCTCCACTTTAATCCCTATTAGAAATCTCTTAGGTAAATACTATATGAAAGGTCTTCATGTATTTTTTACCTTAGTGTTATGCAAGTATTTTAGATTGTTAATGATGCTTTTGTTGTAGTAGATATAAGTACAAACAAGGACTGTGTGATATTGTATTACCAGAACAAAAATAGTGCATGTAATTCATTAGTAAATTAGTTGAAAAAGGATTTTTTTGAGGGCATAGAATTGAAGACTATTAAGTGATCATTTTAACAGAAAATTTTCCTAATCCAAATTTAATAGTTTAATGTTATTTTAATGCATGTATTATGAATAATACATAATAACATTAATTCCTTTTTATAATTTCATGAGGAATTAAGAGCTATCCTGAAGTCAGGCTGCTCAAGGAAAGTAAGGGATATGTCATGCAGAGCCCAAATTGCCTGGTGTTTTGAAAACTTAATCGAAAGAACACTAAATTTAAAAGCCATGAGAAGGAGAAAACTACCCTTTTATTTCTAACATACAAGACCCCATAAAACTCATCTGCAATGGAGGAGGAAGAGTAGCAGTTGAGACATCATGAAATTTATAGGAGATAAAAGATCAAGAAAGGATTCAATTGTTTTAGATATCTGTACACAAATACTCAAAGTTTAGACAAGACGCATGCAAAGATGCAAATCTGACCTTGTAGGTATCATTAAGTCTTGATGGAATGAAGCCAATGACTAGGATATAGCTCTGGATATTTATACCTATTTAAAAGAAACAGTATGGGTAAAAAGGATGTTAGGGTATGATTGTACATTGAGAAGGCATACTCATGGGAAGGCATACATCTAGGAACTTGGATGGGGAAGCATTATGTAGGACATTTAGGTGAAAGTCAATGCAAGGCGAAACAGAAGTGATTTTGTAATCATACTACAGGCCACTTGGACAGAAAGAGAAAATCAATAAAGAACTTGGAAATAGATCAATAAGCTTGACATGATATTGTAGTAATGAGGCATTTCAGTTATCCCAGTATCTGCTGGAGCTCCCTTTATGCCAAAAGCAGAGTAGCTGATAATTTCTTGCCATGACTTAATGATAATTTCATCTTTCAAAAGGTAGAGAGGCCAACAAAGGAAAAGACTATTGTGGATCTGATTTTTATTAATGGAAAAGAACTTTGTTGGCTTAGAAATTATGGGTACCCTGGAGAAAAGTGATCACTCTGAGAGTTTCTGACATGAACACTTAATTTTGAGAAAGCAGATTTCAAAGGGTTCAAAGGAAGGATAAGATTACATGGACTAAAATTCTACAGGCCCTGAATTCAGCCCAGGAGGCATGGGATAGTCTTAAAGATGAAATTCTGATTATATAAACAGAAAAAAAAATTTATGAGGGAAAAAAGGAGTTTTCTGAAAAGACCAATATGGATATACAATCTATTTAGAAATCATAGGATCATAAATCATGTAATAAGTCATGCACAGAGATGATAATTGAACCCATGGGAGCTGATGAGATCACCAAGGAAGAGACTAGAGACAGAATAAGTCTAATGCATTTTCCAAATGATAAGTCCTTTTAAATACTTTGAGGCAGCCATCCTGGCCCTTTCTTCCCTGCCCCCTGCCTCCCCCGAGTCTTTTTCTAGTCTAGACATCCCCAGTTCCTTCATCCAGTTAATACAAAAATGAATTCAAGGTCCTTCTCCATCCCAATTTACTTCCTCTGGTTACTTTCCACCAATAGTTGAGAAAAGACTAAATACCAACAAATTCAACTGAGTGCTGTAAAACTTGCTATATGATTAATGATTTAAGTTGGAGATTCTTAATCAAAGTTCTTATATGAATCCAAAACAGAGAAAAGGAGGCAGCTAGGTGGCTTACTGGACAGAGCACTGAGACTGGAGTCAGGAAAACTAGTTCAGATCTGGCTTTAGTCACTAGCTGTGTGAGCCTGGGCAAGTCACTTAACCTCTGTTTGCCTTAATCTGTTGAGAAGGAAATGGTAAACCACTCTAGTACCTTTGCCAAGAAAACTCCATAGGAGCAGGGTTATGAAGAGTTGTACATGATTGAATGATTTAACAACAAAACAATAGTCTGCAAATTAAGTCATGACACTCTTTCCTTGGGTGTGGTTCAGGACAAAATCAAATTGTAGTCATTAGAGCTGTACTTCCATCTTAATGGGGTTTTGGAAATTACCTATTTTACCCACTAGAATGGAAGAAAAGAAATAGGACATGGAGGAAGAAGTGTTTTTAACATTCAAATGTTATTTATCTAAAGAAAAAAACCACACACATAGAGGATTTGATGGGGGTTGCCTGAATCTTGAGCAAAAGCTGCCAAGATTTCTAATTGGGTGTTCTTTTGTTCTTCCTCTTGGCTAGTTCAACACTGCCTTCAATGCCCTGAGAAATACAATTTAAACCACAAGTGAAGTGTTTATATGAGTAAGCCATGAGCTGAAATATGTGAAATGCTAGCATTTCAGTGAGATTGAAAAAGTGATTTACACATTTAATTTACCCACCCCAACAAATAGAGCAACAAAAATAGACATTTCCCTTCAGGGTCATCACCGCTGGATGCATTAATAGTCTTGAGGCCATTTGGGGGCTCATATGAAGCAACGGAGAGGGTGCAGTGGATATAAAACAAAGCAAACTTTTTGACCTTGCAGATTAATTCTCTCAGGGATTAGTCAGCTGGCAGCCTGTCTCAGAGTTGTAGTTATATCAAGAGCTGCCTAAGACAGCACCCAAACTGGACTGCTAGACTGGAAATTGGGGGCACTCAAATATCAGACAACAAAATGAAAGGTTCCAGGTGGTCTCCTCCTTCTGTCATGGTTCTCTATGGATAAAACAAGGACCTCATTCATAGAGATCTTGTCATTCTGGAGAAGAAACATATTGACCCATTCCACCAGATCATTCTAGAGTATTGTGGAAACTGGCTCATAGTTTAAATGATTAGGTAATTTTGTGCTGTCAAAGAAAATTCCTTTCCTCTAATCCCTTGCCCTATTCTCCTGATCTTAAACCAAAATCACTTTGACCATGACTTTTAGTGTGGGACTATAATGCTGCAGATAATCTGTCAAATGAGGAAAAATTGGTTGTAGATTGGAATATTTTAACCTACATATGCTAATTAATATTCATATATAGATATATATGTATGTATATATCACAAAAGATAAAAGAAGGAATTCCTGTCAATTATTACATATTTTGTTATAAATTGTTGGATTTCACATTCAGAAATAATTCCACTAGTGTCATCAGTTCAACTTAAGCCATTGCCATCATAATTAAAAATATTTAAGTGCCAACTGTGTGCACAAGAGGTGTCAAACATGTGGTGGTCACAACATTCCTGAGTGTTGCCTGAATCTGATTAAAATGTAATTGGGAAATATTTAACAAATGAAAGTTAACTATAACATAGATAACATTACATTTTAAAACTAAGCTGTTATGTAGCCCAGAGGTTCCTTATATACAGATTAATGGTCCCCTGTTTCTGTTTGAGATTGACACCATTGGTTTACACAATGCAGTTTTCATAATTTACCTGCAAGTTGTATCAACAGTGGAAGTTATAGGGGCAGTTAGGTGGCATAGTGAATAGAGCACCGACCCTGGAGTCAGGAGGACCTGAGTTCAGATCTGACCTCAGACACTGGACACACTAGCCGTGTGACTTTGGGCAGGTCACTTAATCCCAACTGCCCTCCAAAAAGCAACAAAACAAAACAAAACAAAAAGCCAGTGGAAGTTATCAAATCATAGGTGTTTTATCTGAAATATGTGGAGATGATCTAGCTAAGTTTCCCTCATTTATAGAAGAAGAAACAAAAATGTGACCTCATACAAGTGCACGTATACACCCTCATCTGGAAGACACCATTAGGAATGATGGAGCCTCAAAGCTAAAAATGTTATGGTCACTAGAAGCATGTCAAAATAGCTCAAGGGAGATGTTGGGACCTCAGCCAGTGACTTCTGACTCACAGACAAAGAGGATACCTGGGAACTGAAGGGTATGTTATCTTTTTTGAAGCAAAAAGAAAAAAAAATCAACCCAAAAAACTTTTGTTCTAGAGCCAATTATCTGTAACTGGAATAAGATATTAGGAAGAGGAGGTTTCAGGTGGTAAACAGTTTTGGAGAAAGGATTTCTACACATGGCATTGCTGTGGTTGTGTAAAATGGTCTTGGTTTGAAAGGAACACACATATATTTCCAATATGTCTATCACAGTGACATATAGGAACATGATGATTCTTTACAGTAAAATAGCAATCTAATTATCGTAACACTTAGAAACAGGGCTAGTGACTGGACCTCAACTTTCACTGATAGAGGGAACTCCCAGAAGATGCAGCTCTACTAATACAGAGCAGTACCCTCTCTGTGACATACTCCTAGAGAGCTTTCTAGAGGAGCACTGAGAGTAACTTCACAGGGTTCATCTAACCACTGAACAAATACTGTGATTATAATAACACTAAATGGGTACATAGAAAGAAAAAAACTATTTCTAACCTTTACTGTGTCATCTTTGGCTGAATGAAGAGTCTTTTTGAGATTAGATGGTTATTATTTAGTCATTTTCAGTTGTGTCCGACTCTTTGTGACTCCATTTGAGATTTCCTTGGCAAAGATAATGGAGTGGTTTGCCATTTCCTTCTCCCGCTCATTTTACAGATGAGGAAACTGAGGCAGGCAGGATTAAGTGACTTGCCCAGGGTCACACAGCTAGTAAGTGTCTGAGGGTGGTTCTGAATTCATGAAGATGAGTCTTCCTGATTTCAAGCCCAGTGCTTTATGCGCTGCTCTACCTAGCTGCCCCTTGAGATTAGCCCTTCCCCTTTAATAAGGGATGCTATCCTAAAAAAGGTGGATCCCATTTCTTTTTCTGAAGATATAAGCTTGGATTCACCTTCTTCTGCTCTAGGAAGAATAAGACTCCTGAAGCTTGCGAGCTCCAGCGGGTAAAATTCTCCTCCCACAATCTGTCTTCACTTTGTTTTAGGGATACTGCCTGCTTCCTCACTGAAAATCCCTATGGAGTGATACCAAGAATCATAGTAACTTTCAGTGCTCCATAAGGAGCCTGTCACAAGCTGAGCAAGCCGGAACGGGGCCATTGGCATCTCCTTGTATCTAATGTGTGTGAAGGAATTTTAAAAAGAAATATGTAGACAAATTTTGAAATGTGTTCTTAAAGAGTCATTCCCAGCTTAATATCAAGTTGCATTTTAAACAATACTTTGTGCTTTTTGCCTAGGACTTTGTGACTGTAGTCTTTGGCTTGTTGGAATTAGAATTATGAGCAATGTGGAAACTTGCTTTACCTATTTTTTTTTTTAAATAAAAGAATCAAATTCCATTCCTGTCTGTTTTAAACGTTAGAGCTACTGAGAGTGGTTTTCATATAATTGTGAGTTATAATAGCTTTCGCCTACTTGGCTTCTGCAGATCATCTTGGCCTAAGCTAGGTACAGCTGAAAATATTTTTAGGCTCCTTTCTTCAGTTTAATTTTTGAGAGGCATTTCGGAGTACAGGTTTGAAAATAATCATCATAAAATGCATCATTAACAATTGAAATTTACTGATTGATGGCAGGGTAGGCTGAATAGCTGTCTCTCCCATTCTCAGACCATAACCATTATCGTTCACTAAGTACCTAGCACTGTGCTAGGCAGTGTGAGGGACGTAAGGCAGTGACATGAGGGAAAGGCGGGAGGAATACGAAGCATAAAATGTAACCTGCTAAACTCTTAATGATATACTCACATTGTTTGTGGAGAACAGTGACATCTGCCTCCTCAGACTATTTTTAGGGGTGTGTAGTGGTCTGAAAACTCAAAATGAATCCATGGTGTGATTTGGCAGCACAGAAAGTTTAATTCAAAGTTAAGAGGGGCAGGGGTAAGGAGGGACTATTTCTGTTGTATTTTGCTCGACCATATCTGGAATATTGTGTTCTGTCCTGGAAATCCCATTTTGAGAAGGGCGTTCATTGATGATCTGGAGAGAGTCCAGAGGAAGACAATCAGGATGAGGGAAGGCCCCAACTTTGTGCTACCTGGGAATCAGTTGAAGAAACTGAGCATCCTTAGCATCTTGAAGAGAAGACCATTCATTTGTTCACTTGTTTATTGACTTGTCTTTTTATTCATTCATTCCTTTATTTACTCTATTTTTCTGTCTTTTGTGGTGCAGAAAATGTCATTTATAGGTGACAGAAAAAAAAATGTGCTTACATACGAGTGCATAGCTATGTGTATATACACCCTGATGTGAAAAAGCACCACTTGGAAAGTGGTTAAATTGTTGTAGTTCAGTTGTTTCAGTTGTGTCCGACTCTTTGTGTCCCCTTTTGGGGTTCTCTTGGCAAAGAATTTGCCATTTCCTTCTTTAGATCATTTTACAAGAAACTGAGACAAACTGGGTCAAATGACTTGCCCAGGGTCACACAACTCGTGTCTGAGGTAGAATTTGAACTCAGGTCCTCCTGACTCCGGCTTAATGCTCTATTTACTGTGCCACCTAGTGGTGAATTGGGGCCTTAAAGCTAAAAAACTGGTCTCTAGAAGCATGCCAAAGTAGGCTTGATGTCAGGAATGAGTGACTTCCTAACATTTAAACATATCCAAAAGTGAAATGGACTGTTTTGAGAGGAATAGTAGGTTCTCCTTGACTGGAGGTCTTCAGTATTGGTTGGGTGGCCATTTGTCAGGTTATGTTTAAGAGGATACCCTTCTGTATATTCTGTATTACTCTGTATTGGTCACTAGGGCTACTTATCTAATATTCTTTTAAATTTGATTTATTTACTTATTTATTTGATTTTGGACTTGTAGTTTTACCAATGTAAACTAGTAACTCTTCCCTAATATAGTCTTAAAGAGTTGCTTGAGGGTTCTGAGAGTTTGAATAACTTGACTAGGGTTATACAGCTAGAAAGTGTCCAAGGCAGGACTTGAGCCTTGGAACTTCCTGCCTCCAAGCCAAGCTCACTACCTCATTTGTGCAGCTTCCTTTAGGTGGCATAACTGCAGATTCTTTAGCTTTTTAAAAAACATATAAAGTAGGTTCTGCTCTGGACATATAAAATTACATTATTTGGAAAAGAAAACTCTTAGGTAAGGTTGTTTCTGTATTGGATGGAGGGTTCTTCTCTGTCTATAGTCATAGGAAGGCTGCTGTTCATTTTGATACATAGAAGTAACTACATCACACTATTTGATATAAGGATAAGGCTGCCTAAAAAATAGTAATAGAGATAAGACTACAAGTGAATTATTTGCTCCTTAGCACCGCCTTGTGTTGAGAACGTGGCTAAATAGTTGATAGAGGCTGCTGGTGCTGTTGTACCTTCATATTCCAAAAAGTAGACCCCTCAGCAGTGTTCCCCTAATGTCAGGCCATTAAGCAGGGTTTCTGGAGAAGAGCATCTCTGCTATCCTTTGCCTTCTCCTGGAAATGAATGACCATAAAGGCCAATGGGCTCTTGGAATAGGCTCCTCTCGTTTCTAATAAAGATAAACGTCATCATAGACATTTTTAGAGCTGAAAAAGACCTTAGAGGTCAAAAGGCCTGATCTTTTGGCTTGGTAGACAGGGAAATCCATACCCCAAGAGTTAAGTGACTTGCTCAAGGTCACACAGAAAGAAGGAAACTTGGGCTTAAAATACAGGTCTTCTAACTCCAAATCTTTCCACCACATGGTAGAAAAAAAATCTTAGAGGAATGCTTGTTGAGAAGCAACCTGATTTAATACCGCAGACTTTATCAATGTTGAAACATTCTTAAGATTAGGCCTGTGCAGCACAAAGTGAATTTGTGAATGGGGAATTATCTAGTCAATATTTTAGTCCTGCATAATCTCATCTGGCTGTCTGCATGGTCTAATTAGCTGCATGATTGACTGCCCTTCAGTTATGCCAGATGAATCACATGTTAGTGTTCAGAGGAGAGTCAGAGGGTCAAGTTTACTTCCAGGGTTCTGCGTCCCCTTTCCCACTCTTGTCAGTGCCCCTTTCCCACCATGTTTTCCTGTTTTAGTTCTTCTTGTCAGGAAAGTGATCTGATAATATTGTTTCACTTGGCATGACTGCTTGACACGGAATAGCTGATTGCTAATGGTGGGATTTCAGGCATGGGGATATAGACTGGGGGGGTAGATATTTGAGGATGGATTTTTAGTATTCATCAATTTATTTCATGTAGATGATTATCTCTTCTTCACATTTGTAAAGTCAGCCCTGGTTTTGAGGATGTCCTATAGTCCTAATTCACTCTGATGACTTCAGGATTTGGGCTGCGTGGTGCAGTGGATAGAGTGCTATGCCTGGAGTCAGGAAGACCTGAGTTCAAATGTGACCTCAGGCACATACTAACTGTGTGACCCTGGGCAAGTCACTAAACCCTATTTGCCTCCATTTCCTCATCTGTAAAATGAGCTGGGAGGAGGAAATGGCAAAACACTTCAGTGTCTTTGCCAAGAAAACCCCAAATGAGGTCACAAAGAGTCAGGCATGACTGAACAACAACAACAATCCTAGGAGCAAATTCAAATGTGTAGCAAAAAATTGCAGATGCTGTTTTTAATGAGAAGAAAAATGCATGATTCAGACCCAGGTGTATCAACAATACATAAGCTGCCAGAAAAATGTGCATGATTTTTGAGCAGTGTATTTTTCACCTCTCAGCCTAACTAATGTAGACCCACCCTAAGCTTTATAAAGTAAATATTTATTCATTAGTTCTAAAATTACTGCCCTTGAGTTTCAAAGTGTTTCATCCCTTCTGAAATTAAATATAGTAAATTAAACACAAGGGACTGATTGGATTCCTTCATGCTCTTTGTTATATTTAGTACCTCTGCTAAATTTCCTCTGTCTAAATGAAATAATTATTTTCATTTCCTCCCCCCAACTAATTCCTAAATACGTTATTTTTTTTTCTCTTTGCTTTTCCCATCCTGCTGGCTTTCTTATGATGCCACTAAAACTGAACTTGAAAATGAAAATATTTTATGAAAGGTTATTGAAAGCCTTTAATGCATCTTCATTCATTCATTCAACAAGTATTTATTTAGTATATAGATTTCATTGTTCTAGATTCTGGAGAGGGGTGGGCAGAAGATTATCAGGTATCAAAGATATGGTCGCTGTCCTGCAGGAGTTTAAAATTAGAACACATACTCCCATATACATGTTACAGTCTGAATCAGGATACAATTAAGTGCAAAAGTGACGAAAGTGCAAAAACGTAGACAATCGTTTCATGAATTTCAAAGAAAGCAGAGATCCCTGTGTTCCAGAGTGATTGGAAAGGCCATAGGGACAAAGGGAGGATTTCCCCTAGACTTCGAAGGCTGGGGGGATGAGTACTTTAATAGAAGGAGGGTGTAGGGCAGCGGTTCTCAATCTGTGGGTCGCAGCCCCTTTGGGGGTCGAACAACCCTTTCACAGCGGTCACAGGGGTCGCCTAAGACCATCGGAAAACAAATATTTCCGTTGGTCTTAGGAATTGAGACCTGCTCCTCTATCTGTCTCCAGGTGGGTCCGCCCACATGCAGATATGCCCACATACAAGTATTAAAGGGTTGCAGCATTAGGAAGGTTGAGAACCACTGGTGCAGGGCAAATGCTCCACTGCTAGGGTTCTAAGGATGAATCAGATATTGATGGTTCTGGGGATTTGGCAAAAAAAAAAAAAAAGTATCAAGTACATACTATGTGCCAGCACTGGGGATACAAAAATGAGTAAAAAGATACTTATTGCCTTCAAGGAGCTTATATTCTAATGGGGGAAGAGAGTACACAAAAAGGAGCTTTAGCTGGGGGTGGGGAGGAGAGGAAATATCCATGATTTGGGAGCATGGTGCTGAAGTCCAGAAAGTCAGAAGCATAGCAGGGAGGAAATTGAAGCTTGGTCTAGGCCCCTCTCCAAAAGGGAGGGACCAGAAGGAATTCCCTCATGGTATATTCTAGGGTGGAAAGACCTTTGGGAAAGATATATGTTCCAGGGAGAAGGGACCCCAGGAACTGAGGGAAGTTCTGGTGAGACATACTGTTGAAGTCCAGAAAGTCAGAAGCACCACCAAGAGGGGTGAGATTGTGCCCATCTGATGTCGGAAAGAGTTCACCATGGATCTTAAAGAGATAACTCTGCCTCTTATATGTTTCTGCTAATTGCTACCTGTAATCGTCTTGGGCAAATTACTTAAACTCTCTGGTCCTCAGTTTTCTTATGTATTAAAATTGAAGAGTTCAGACTAGACGACCTCTGAAGTCCCTCCCAGCAGTAAATCAAGCTTCACAGGACTCCTGGACTGAAAAAAAAACTTGAGTATTTGCTCTTTAAATCATTTTTGTACAACAGTCACTCCTCAGATGCACCATCCAGAGTAACCACTTTAGGGAAATCCACCAAAGGTCATTTAAACCTGAGCTGTGGCTTTGGAAAACCCTGGACCTTTTTGCCACTAAGGGAAAGCAGTATCTGACCCAAGCTCTATTTCCATGGAGCCCACTGAATGCATCTGTGTGTGAGAGGCGTTGAGATGATGTTCCTTCCCCTCAGCTTCCCACACCCTGCGAGGTATTATTTCACATTTTCTGCAGTTACATTTAAACTATTTTTGAGGCTGTGATTTTCTTCACATTTGCCCAAGTTATGAGTTGTCTGCAGTTGTGCTGGTCCAATCCACCCAGTATGTCTAAATCCATCTGGTGTTGTTTCTCATAGTCTTTAGCTTTAAAAAGAAATCTTCAGTAAGGCTCTCCACTTCAGTAAAATACCACTTTGAGAGTTTTTATCCATGTTTCGTAATTTTCTCTGCCATCCAAAGGAGAATCTCACATTTCACATACATACTACTCATATCATGCAAGCAAGCTTAATCATCTTGACCTTCGCCATGTCTATCCCTTAATTTCTTTGGCTGACCAGCGCTTTTTGGCAGCCACTTATTGACTTGCCTCCTCCTCTTCCTTAAAGAGGTGAAACGTTCAAGTGCACCAAGATAAGAAGGGTCAAAATAAGAGATTCCATCCTCCCAACCCCCCCTTCCCTCTTCAGTATTAGGAAGCAGAGTAAACAATCTAGATCAGGTCAGAGAAATGGAATAGTCAGAATCTCTTTTAATCAGTTCTTGGCTATTTTCAAGATGGAGTTAGCTGGTTTGAATGCGTTGTCTCAGTCTCCCAATAGTTTCCTTTCTTGGAGCCCTAAGTGCTGTGCCGCTACTTCTCTGAGGTTCAGTTTCCTCACCTATAATATAAAAACAAAAAACAAAACTATACTATCTCCTTTTACTGGCTTGGTGACCCTGGACAATTCACTTAATCGCTGAGCCTCAGTTTCCCCTTCTGTAAAATGGGGAAAATACTAGCACCTACCTCCCACAGTTCTCATGCAGATCATGTGAGGTAACATATGAAGAAGACTTTGCAAACTTTTTGTTACTGTTGTTGAGTTGTTTAAATCTTGTCTTACTCTTCATGATCCCATTTGGGGTTTCCTTGGCAGAGATCCTGGAATGGTTTGCCATTTCCTTCTCCAGTTCATTTTACAGATGAGGAAACTGAGGCAAACAGGGTTAATTGACTTGCCCAAGGTCACACAGCTAGTAAGCACCTGAGGCCAAATTTGAACTCAAGGAAGATGAGTCTTCTTGACTCTAGGTCCGGCAGTCTATCCAACAAGCCACCTTACTGCAAACTTTTTAAATGCTGTATAATCACTAGCTATTGTAATGTTACAAGTTATTGTGAAGGAATCCAACTATACCTGAAAGAAATCACAGATCTAAGGAAAAGGAAAAGCAAAAGCCAAAAGTAATATTTTTAAATATTTTAAAACAATTTTGCCAAATAACTTTACATATGAAGTTATATGTGTATATATGTTTATATATATAAAGTTAATTGGCAAAATCATTTTATGTATATGTATATTATATATGTATACATATTATATATATATATAAAACCAAACTAGTTAATGCTGTTTTCTGTTGGTATCTTCAACATGGCACCAACAAAAAGTACAGAAACTGTGGTCAGCTTATACTTTGTAGATTCTATGTGTGACTTCCGAGAAAGCCACAGAAGAAGCATTTGTAACCAAAGCAGCTTTTCCCTGAGAACAGCTCTTTTAGGCTATGCTTTAAGTCATCTGAATAGAGAGGAAAAATCAACAAGAAATCCTTTGTTCTCTTACTTTTTTGTTAAGTGCCTGTTTATTCAGTCCAATCTATGGGTGTTGCTATCAATCAACTGCAATATTTAAAAACGAACAAGGTAAATATTAACCATAACTAGAGGTATCTTTGTATAGTGTCATCTGAATGAATGAATGAAAAGACACTTAATAAGTGCTTACTATGTACCCCATATTAGGAATACAAATACAGGAGGAAAAATAGGAATTAACATCATAATGTGAATTTTTAAGCAAAATAAGATGATAGGATTTAGATCTGAAGAGCATTTTAGAGATGAACACTTGAAAAACACTCCTAAATTTTACAGATGAAGGAAATGTGTTCTGGAGAGATGAATGGATTTTAGTAAGGTCATTCAAGTAGTAAACAGAGTCTGGAGTTCACACTCAGGTCCTCTGATACCAGATCTAACATTCTTTATTCTAACCTTATCATTCTTCTTCAGTGTCTCTGATTAGTTTTCTATTGAAGCCTTTTTTTTTAAATCACAAAAATTTCTTGCACCATCCTCTCCTTAAAACAATCCCTTGACACAAAGACAAAGAAAATCAGTGGACATAGTGACTATATCTGACAGTGGACGTAACATTTAATATCTATAGTCCCCTACCTTCATTCAACTAAGTAAACAAAAAAGCAAAAGACAATCCCTGCCCTCAAGGAGCTTACAATCAAATGGTGGAGACAACATACAAACAAATATATATAAGGGAGGGGCAGCTAGGTGGCACAGTGAATAGAGCACTGGTCCTGGAGTCAGGAGGATCTGAGTTCAAAACTGACCTCAGACACTTAACGCTTACTAGCCATGTGACCTTGGGCAAGTCACTTAATCCAACTTCCCTGCCTTCCCCCCTCCAAAAAAACAAAAACAAAAAAAAAAAGGAAAAAATATATATGAAGCAAACTATGTATAGGATAAATAGGAAATAACAGAGGGAAGACACTGGAATGAAGAGGGGTTGGGGAGAGGTGTGCATCATCTGCTTTCTGGAATCAGTATTGGCTATTACCTTTAACTTGAGTTTGACTGCTTTTTAGCATTGTTTTTAGATTTACAGTATTGTGAATATTGCTATACTGGTTCTCTTTTCTTTGCATCTATTTATGCAATGCTTCCTATGTTCAGGAATTCCTGAATTCCTCATGTTTATGGTTTTTTACAGCACAGTAATATTCCAATATATTAATTTACCAGAATTTGTTCAGCCATTTCCCATTCAGTGGGTACCCATTTTCTTTTCCAGTTATTATTACCCCCCCAAAAGCATTACTATGAATATTTTGACGTATTTGTAACATTTCTGTCGTTGATTCCCTTAGAGCAGTGGTTCTCAACCTGTGGGTTATGTTCAATTTGTAACAATGAAAATACATCCTGCATATCAGATATTTACATTACGATTCATAACAGTAGCAAAATGACAGTTATGAAGTAGCAACGAAAATAATTTTATGGTTGGGGGTCACCACGACATGAGGAACTGCATTAAAGGGTTGTGGCATTAGAAAGGTTGAGAACCACTGCCTTAGAGCCAGGGGTGGGGGAACCTGCCGCCTTGGGGCCACATGTGACCCTCTAGGTCCTCAAGTGTGATCCTTTGACTGAATCCAAACTTCATGGAACAAATCCTTTTTATTAAGGATTAACCACATAGTGGGTTGATCAATTTTCTATGTATATGATTATATGTATTGTTGGATTTATTAGAACAATCCACAAAGGATTTTGGATTTATTTGTGTTTTCTCTGAAGTACAATGAGTTCCATCATAAATGCCTGATGGCATTCCTATGTCAATGAACAGCAATGGGTGTTCTTTTGTATAACCATAACATCTCACATCCATAAAAATGTCTTAAGACCTACAAAGGGTTGTCCTTATAACTACAAAGTAAGAGATGTGGTACAAGTATCACCCCCATTTTACAGGAGTAATTGAGGCTTTGCGAAACAAAATAATTTTCTGAGAATCATGCAACTAGCATCAGAAGCAAGATATTAACGCATTTCTCTTAACTTGAGGTGAGGATTCTTTCCAATATACTACCGGACCCTCCACAGTTATTTTCTCTCTGTCTCTGTCTCTGTTTCTCTGTCTCTGTCTTTGTCTGTCTTTCTGTCTCTCTCTCTCTCCCTCTCTCTTTTTCCCTCTCTCTCTCTCTGTCTCTCTCTCTGTGTCTCTCTTGATTTCTCTCTCCTTCCACCCTTACAGGAACAGTAAAATTGTATACATAACTACTTTTCAGTACAGTTTTATCATTGGTTCACCTGGAAATAGAAAAGGGTTTCAAACTGGATTTTAGATCCTTAAAGCAATGATTCAAGCCAAGATGACACTTCATTCTGGTGCCTCTTAACTTTTTACAATTTTCTTTTAGTGGTAGTGGTGGTGGTGGAAAGTAAATCTATCAAGTAAATTTTTAAGTTTTATTTTCCTGAATTTTTCCTACTAAGTTATCACTTAAATGTCTTCCATTTTCTCCTTCAAAGAGTCCCAAAATATCTTTTGAGAAGGAAAAAATCCTCAGGAAACTTTAGTTAAATATTTTGATCTTAGACAAAAATGATTTAATTGTACTTATTTCACAGGTAATAGAATAACTGCAACTAGCATTTAAACCTGTGCCCCACCTCATACCTTGAATGGTTTCCATTTGGAATCAGGGAAGAACAGCTATCAGTTTTATTAACTGTTCTATTTAATTTCATGAATAGTGAGAGGTATTCTGTCCTTATCCTGAATTGCCAATGAAGTCACTTGGTGAAGCACAAAGTACACTGAGGGTGGTTGGTTGTGGTTGTGTATGACTCTTTGTGATCTCATTTGGGTTTTCTTGGCAGAGATGCTGTAGTGGTCTACCATTTCCTTCTCCAGTTCATATTACATATGAGGAAACTGAGGCAAACAGGGTTAAGGGACTTGCCCAGGGTCACATAGCTACTAAGTGTCTGAGGCTGGATTTGAACTCAGGAAGAGTCTTCCTGCCTCCAGGCCCAGAGCATTTAGGGATCTAGCTGCCCTATACTGAATATCTAGTCTTGACTCATCCACTTACTATGCGTCCTCTGGTAAATCACTTCAACTCAGTTTCTTTTTGAGTCAAATGGGTAATAATAATGCCTATTTTGCTTACCTCAAAAGGTAGGTTGTAAAGATCAAATGAGACAATGTATGTTAAAGGTCTTTGAAAATTTTAGAGTAGCACACAAATGTAAAGTGATACTATCAGTGACCTACGTCCCGTGTTTATTTACCAGTTCTGAGATCCATTCACGTCAACATCTTGTAGTTAACATGTGTTTGAATTTCACACATCTCACATTTTTATATATGGAGCCAAGTTCAGACAAGACTTACATATGCAAAATACTTTTAGATTAAGACATAGCATCTAACTTAAGCTAACCTTTGGAATAACTAAGACTTTGGAATCGAAGGATAAACTAGCCTTCCAGTCTCAGTGGACATTTCTTCACATCCCACATGTTAAAATCCAGCCAAACTAACCTTCTCTATGTTCTTCACACAAGGTAGTCCATCTCCAGTCTCTGTGCATTTGCCCTAGTCATTCCCTATGCCCAGAATGCACTCCTTCCTCTCTCTCTCATGGAGTCCATTGCTTTCTTAAGCTGGGTCTCAGCTACCATCATCCACATCAAACCATTCCTGATCCCCCTATCCCAATTGCTAGAGTCCTACCTCCCAGATTCCCTTGTATTTAACTACTTTCTGTGTATCTAATACATATATAAAACTCATTAGGAGTAGGAATTGTTTTATTCCTAGAATTTGGGTCCCCAGTGCCTAGCACAATGTTTGGTACATTAGCAGGTACTTAAATGAATACTTGATTGATTTATTGGCTCTGCAAACTAATCATCTTGCTCTAGGAGTAGCCATAATAGTGTTGACATCATGTGATATATTTTGAAAGAAGTAGCATTCTCAGGGTGGCAAGGTGGCACAGTGAATAGAACACTGGATCTGGAGTCACAGGGACCAGAGTTCAAATCCGACCTCAGACAGTTAACACAAAACTAGCCATGTGACCTTGGACAAGTCACCTAATCCCAATTGCCCTGCCTTCCCCCCTCCAAAAAGGAAAAAGAAAGAAAGAAAAAGAGGTAGCCTTCTAACTTTAAAAGTTTAACATCAAAATCCACTGAAATTGAATTAGAAATAAATAATTATTGCACTCAATGCATAATGCTCATGCGTGCCTCTGAGAAATTGGCACATCCATTATTCAAAATAATTTTTAAAGTGTCTTATTCTGATAATGACATTCTATCAAGGTCATCCAAAATGGACTCTTTTCTCCTTATCAGTGATTATAGTTATCAAGTCAGACTTATTCAGCATCTGACGAATTCCAAATCTGAAGAGATTTTTAATACATGACATGACCCAGAGATGAGTATATAGTTAAGACTTGGCTACTAATCAAGGGGAAATGAATTTTTGAATGACCCATGTTGTGGATTCAGGTCTAATGGTGCTGATTCATGATCCTCCATATGAATTTTATAGTAATGGTAACTCAGAAATAGTTACAAGTCACATAAAAAATATAAGTAACTTGGGGAGGAAAAAGAGAATTTATATAAATTGGGCAATGACTCCAAATATCCCAATGTGTTGGTCTTGTACTGAGCCCTAGCAAGAATGTATAGATGTGGAATTTTCTCCATGTTTACTCAGTGGCTTTGTTCTTTTGGAGAACACAAGTCTGAAATCCTGACTGAAGCACATTATAATGGAGAGAACCTCTGTACTTTGAGCCAGAAGACCTGAGTTCAAGTCTAGTTCTGACATTTCCTAGCTATATGAATGTGGGCAAGTCACTTAATTTCTTTGAGCCATAGTTCCATCATCTGTAAAAAGAGAATCATAATACTTATACCACAAATTTGCTATGAGAAAAGCACTAGGTATACTGAAAAGGGGCTATATGAATGTTGTGAGTTAGTTCTATTAAAGAAATAGCTGACTTTAGAGCCAAAATAGACTTTATCTCTCCCTTAACTTACAAAATCATAATTGGAAAAGGGTTAGCGTGGTTTTGGCTAGTCCTGTACTTAGCCATTCTTGGCGCCCTTTGCAAGCATCAAGGCAACCCGTATTATAGGACTGGAGAAGCACAACTACCCATCCCAATGTTTGAGGTGAAGCTGGTAAATCGCATAGCTTCGGGTGATTTTGAATAAACATTTTCCCATTAGGAGATATTCTTTAATACTTGAGAGAGAGTTAGGGAGGAAATCCAATACTTCATTAGCTTCTAAACAAGCAAGGAGTATTTCTTTATGTGGTAGTCACCCCTTCCAGATGTCAGAGAAAGAAAGGACATCTCATTTTGTAGACAGCAGAACTAACTAGAGTTAGTAAGGAGGACTCTCTGGAAGTTGGAGCCAGAGGTTGGCTGGTATGGTGAAAAGGGAGAATAGATACACTGAAAATAAGTTTTTAGTTTAATATTGTGTCATTAGAGCTATGAAAGAGGGTGAACTAGGAATCTTCTGACAGACAGAGTGAACTCTGAAGGTCTATCTTTCCACGGGCAAAAGACCTCATCAATAACAGCCAAAATTTTTCTTGTTAAAAAAGTTTTGGCACGATTTGACCTGACAATAATGAGATGAACAAAATATGTGGGTCTTATCTGGCCAAGAGACAGTGGGATAACTGAGAGAAAGAACCAAACTTGAGGCCCTCATTCTGAGCAATGATAACAGGAAATGAGAGACAGTGATAGAGAGACAAAGAAACTGAGACAGACAGAAAGACAGAAAGACAGAGATGGAGACAGAGCCATGTATTGTCATTTGACTGTTTCATTATTTGATTTGAGAGAGTAACAGCTGACTATGTTTGCTATCAGTGACTGGAAATTTACTTAACTCTTTGTGGTTAATTGGTGGGTTTCTGTTTGCTTTCTAAGAGCTATTTGGGGTTGTATTGTGTTTTCTTATTCTTTCAATAAAGTTTTCTTTCCTCGATATCTGAATCCTGTGTTCGTAAGGGCAGAGTTCATCTCAGTTCAGTATACATGGGATGAGGTACGATCTGTATATTTCCCCCAGTTCCTTAGGTGGGCACCATAAACCTTTGGATCCTTCTTGTCACAAGAGTCTCTGATACAAGGATTACATATACTAAACATAATGCCCTTTCTTTGAACCATGAAAAATAAGCTAGGCTAGCTTATGATATACAGGTAAAGCTCATTCACTGGACTACTCCATGAAGAAAAGTTTGAGTAGCCAGGAAACCATATAGACATCTTAAAACTTTGTGTCTGGATCTGCAGGTGATGTATATTCATAGCATGCAACCTTGAACAGCCACTTATACTCTGTTGCCCCTTGAACACTCACCAACTTGGCATATCATTTGTTTTGTTTGTCACCGATTTTAGGTTGAAACCCAGCCACCCGCCTGCTTTGCCAGAATCTATTTCTTTGCACAATCACTCAGTGTGGTTTTAGAAATTTCTCATTATGAAGGGCTCACCACTTATCACAGGCACCTGCTACATTGATTTAACCTTCCATATTTCACCTTATGCTTGAAGGGCCATTCATGTAGAAGAGCATAATTACTACTGATGTACTAGCCAACTCTGGAACCTACAATGGTACTCAAACCCAGTAACTCTGCAATTTCTACCAACTTCCTTAAAGACTTACCATTTTACGGTTTGAAATCCAGTCATTGACTGATTATTGTTTCAAACCCACAGATATATTATATTGGGAAATTTGAATAAACATGCTTTGAATTTTGAGGGAAAAAGATTAATTTCCCTCTTCTGCTCATTTAAATATTTTCAAAAATTCCTTTTCTATACTTTTATTCATGCCTGGCCCCACCCTGTCCCACACCTCACTGAGCAAAAGAGGTTGTTGAAGTAAGTGACATGTCTCCAGATCTGGGATTTCACATTACAAAAGAAAGAGAGTCAAATTCAAAAAAAAATAGTTTCTTTTCCAAGTCCATGAATTATTAGTTCACTGGAGTTAGTGCAGCTAGGAGCTTGAACCAGATGAGGACACAAAAGCTAATGGGTTTCCAAGATTTTTTCTTGTTTTTAGAGCTCCTTTCTGTACTCAGACTGAGGCTACCCATCTCAGTTATAATGAGTACACGGATTTGAGGAGAGAAGATGCCACATATCACCAGTTTTCTTTCTTATAGTGGGGCATATCCATAGGGAGAACCCATTTGAGAGGAAGTTATTGTAGAATCAGGAGAACTGAGTTTTAATCATGGTTCATTGAGTAAGAGATGGGTTCTTTCAGCCCTATAAGATCTATGGTCCTCCAGAGGATCACTGACCATATAGCTATGGGTACTAATTTCTACCTGCACAGATCTTAACTCACCCATACTTTTTCATTCTGTATACTATCTACAATCTCCCTTAAAACCTCTTGAAATGTTAAGAGAAAGACATTCACTACAATGAGAAACTATTCAATCTGTTGGAAGTATTCCTTTTTTTTTTTCGACATTTTTGAGGTGCTAGAACAACATGAATATTGTCCTTCTGATAGCTGTCCTACACACTACATGGCCTGCCTACCAACTTGTTAAATAACACATTTCCTTGATGATATATTTCATGCCACTGTTTGCAGACAAGTCATAGTTGCACAATATTATACAGCTTACTCATAATTCCCATGGATCTTTCCATTGGACTTTGGGTTATATGTGATTTTGATTTTTTTTTTGGTACTACCATGTTAAATTTATTGTTTTTTAAACATTTATTTACTTTTGATTTGCAACATTCAGTATCACAATCCCTTGAGTTTCAAATTTTCTCCCCCCTTTCTCTCCCCATTCCCATGGCGGCATGCAATCACATACAGAATCTACAAATACCTTCACATTAAATATTAGTCAAGTTGTAAAGAAGGATAACACCCAGTGGAATATGAGAAAGAAGAAACAAAACAAAATAAAACAGAAAAAAAAAGAGCAAGTAGTTTGCTGCAATTTTGATTTTTAAGAGGTTTTGATTCACTGGCAAATTACATTACTGGAAGAATATTGATGATAAAAATGAGATTATTCTTTTCAAAGTGCATCCTAGATTTATTGCCAGTGTTGCATAATTACTCAAATGTATCTAACCAGCTCTTCTCCTATTCAGTTTTAGACACAACTTGTTATTCAACTATAGTGCATATAAACAACATATGTACTAATGAAATAACTGGGTTTCCCATCCAACTCCATTTCACAATATGGACAATAGACATTCTTCATCCACTTAATTTTTCCTGTGTGGATTGTTAGGATGATCTCTTTTGAGGGGTCCTAGAACTCCTTGAAGATGATCTGTAATATTCTGGTAATTTATATACTTGGGGTAACTTCATGAACAAATAAGAGTACCCAGAGGATAGCACCGTTTTTAGGGAATCCTTTTTCTATTGAGACTTTGTACAGACATCCTCCTTAAAACTGGTGGACATCTTTGGCAAATATAGGACTCCTTTATTTGTCTAATATTGACAAGAAGACTGTTGGACAAAGTTTTGCATCAAATAAAACCTTGTATCATCTCAACACATAGGTGGGAAATACATTGTTGGAGTAGAATCTTCAAAGTTATGTTTGGTTCTAATAAATCAAATGCTTTTTTTGTAATCAGTAAACAATAAACAGTGGGATTTTATATTCTTCATTTCTTGTTATCAATTGTGACTATGAAGATACAGTTTTCTGTAGAAAATTGTTTGTGAAAACCTGGCTGCTCCCTTCTTACTTTAAAAAAAAAAAATCAAGTGTGCCCTTGATATGTGCTTATACATTTTCAGAAAGATTTTTACAGAGATGATAAAATAGGCATCTCAGGCAGTAGCTGATGATTTATTCTTAATCACCTTTTTTTCTTTTTTGTCATACTCTCTGTGATTTTCTTTCCCTTTCTTTTGGCATCTTCTCATAAGATGTGAGATGTCTTAAAAACTGATCTCAGTACTTTCAAAATTATATTGTTTCCATCACAGTTTTCTTCTGTGTATACTTGGCCTGGTCCTTTTTCAATTTCATTCCCTTAAGTGCCATTTCCTCTTCCTCATGTAGCACATAGAATACTAAGATGCTGGAGTCCAAAAGTAATTCTTCAGTTGTCGATGACAAGAATAGGTTGCAGCTGAAGCACTCAACAATCTGATCCATTTTGTTTTTCTTCATTTTCCTCCTTTCCATTTCATCTAGAAGTGTCCTTGGGGCTTAGTTGGGGCTCACAGTGAGTTTTCTGCAGACTGAGTTTCCTTTTCCCTTGCTTTTTGTAGTTTTGCTCATGGTCTTCTACTGTCTTCCTCTGTAATGTTGTTCAGATGACCTTATATTCTGAACCAGTGTTTCCCTGAACTGTTAGGTCTCTCCTTTTGGCTAGGAGATCTCTTGTTTGCTTGCTGATCTCATGAACTGACACAATCACTGGTAGCTACGCTATTATCATTGATTTTATTCACACCGACAGTTCTGGGTCACACTGGGCATTTCTTTTCCTATACACAGACAACAAAGAGCTCATCATTTGTGATAGCTGCAGAGTAGGAAAACCAGGGTATAAGACCAATTGCTGCCATATATACATTTGTCTGTCTATCGCCTTATCTGTTTGACTGTAAGTATGTATGCATGCATACACATAGAACTCACATATGTACATGTATAGGCATATGCACATATACATACATTGCACACATGTACATGTATTATAAGTATGTTGTTGTTCAGTCATTTTTCAGTCATGTCTGACTCTTCATAACCCCATTTGGGGTTTTCTTGGCAAAAACACTGGAGTTGTTTGCCATTTCCTTCTCTAGCTCATTTTATAGGTGAGGAAACTGAGGTAAACATGGTTAAGTGATTTGCCCAGGGTCATACAGCTAGTAAGTATCCGAGGCTGGATTTGACCTCATGAAAAGGAATCTTCCTGACTCCAGTCCCAGCAGTCTGTCCACTGTACCACTTAGCTATGTTTATATGTGAGTAACAGGTTACTGAATTCTTCATAATCTGTATATGTGTGTGTGTGTACACACACACACATATATGGAATAAACATTTATTAAACACCTACTATGTGAAAGGCACTGTACTAAGTGTTTTATAAATATTACCTCATTTGATTCAACAACTCTGGGAAGTAGCTGATATTATTGCCATTTTATAGTTGAGGAAACTGAAGCAGAGATAAGAAAGTGACTTCCCTAGCTAGTACGTGTTTGAGGCTGAACTTGAACTCAGATCCTCCTGACTCTGGGTCCACTACTCTAAACTCACTGTACCACCTAGCAGACCTTCTACCACTATCACTGCAGAAATGAAAAGGGCCATAAAAGACGGAGGGGCATTTCATATTTTAATTTGTTTCATCGATTGTGATAGAAAAAGTATTCATTATCTAGTGGACAAGCTGCTGCTGCTGAGCCTTCTTATAACTTAGTTAAACTGGACCTAAGGTAACCAGTTTAATCTATTTCTTTCTTTAAAAAAATCGGTATCAGGGTGGCTAGGTGGGGCAATGAATAGAGTACTGGCCCTGGAATCAGGAGAACTTGAGTTCAAATCCAAACTCAGAAACTTAACTCTTACTAGTCACATGACCTTGGGCAAGTGACTTAACCCCAATTGTCCTGCCTCACCCACTCCAAAAAAAAGGCAAAAATTAAAAAAAAAAATTAATATCTTATTTTCCCCCAATTACATGTAAAACAATTTTTAACATTGATTTTTTTAAAAATATTTTTGACTTCCAAATTCTCTCCCTTCCTCTATCCCCTTCCCATCTCACTGAGAAGGCAAGCGATTTGATATGTTATACATGTGCAATCATGCAAAATATATTTCCATGTTAGTCATGTGAAAAAAGACACACACAAAAACTTAAGAAAAATAAAGTAAAGAAAAAGTAGGCTTTGATCTGTATTCAGAATTCATCAATTCTTTTTCTGGGGATGGATGGCGTTTTTCATCATAATTCATCTTCAGAATTATCTTGGATTGTTGTATTGCTGAGAATAGCTAAGTCATTAACAATTGATCATCATACAGTATTGCTGTCACTGTGTAAATTGTTCTCCCAGTTCTGCTCATTTCATTTTGTATCAGTTCATGTAAGTCTTTCCAGGTTTTTCTGAGAGCATCTTGCTTGTCATTTCTTATAATACAATAGTATTCCATTGCAATCATATGCAACAACTTGTTCAGCTATTCCCTAATTGATGGATAGCCACTCAATTTCCAATTTGTTGCTGCCACTAAAAGAGTGGATCTCTCTCTCTCTCTCTCTCTCTCTCTCTCTCTCTCTCTCTCTCTCTCTCTCTCTTCCTCTCCATCCTTTCACCTTGCCCATTCTCAAAAATGTTTTACTTTTGACTTTTATCTCTTCCAATCCACTCAGTAATCCCCATCATCCTTCTCTTATCCCCATCTTATCCTACTTTCCTGTATGGTAAGATAGATTTCTATACCCAATTGAGTGTGTATATTATTTCCTCTTTGAGCCAAAGATTCACTCCCCTCACCTTCTCCATTTTTCTCTCCACTGTAAAAGCTTTTTTATACCTTCTATATGTCAGGTGATTTGCCTTGTTCTACCTCTCTCTTTTCCCTTTTCCCACTGCATTCTTCTTTGTCACTCCTCTATTTTTTAGACAGTCATCCATCCCATCATATTCAACACACACCCATGCCCTCTATGTGTACTTCTTCTAACTGCCCTAATAATGAGAAAGTTTTTAGGAGTTACAAGTATAATTTTCACATGTAGGAATATAAACAGTTTAAGCTTAATGAATCCCTTATAATTTCTCTTTTCTGTTTTCCTTTTTATGTTTCTCTTGTGTCTTGTATTTGAAAGTCAAATTTTCTATTTATCTCTGGTCTTTTAATCAGGAATACTTGAAATTCCTCTATTTCATTGAATATCCATTCCCTCCTTCCCCCCAAGGATTATCAGGTTTTTTTGGTTAGGGGATTCTTGGTTATAATTTTAGTTCTTTTGCCTCTGGAATGTAATATTCCAACCCCTCTGATCCTTTATTATCCTGATTGTGCCTCTATGATATTTGAATTGTTTCTTTTTTGGCTGCTTGCAATATTTTCTCCTTGATCTAGGAGCTCTGGAAATTGGCTATAATTTTCCTGGGAGTTTTCTTGTGATCTCTTTAAGGAAGTGATCAGTGAATTATTTCAATTTCCATTTTACACTCTGGTTCTAGAATACAAGGACAGCTTTCCTTGATAATTTCTTGAAGGATGATGCTTAGGCTCTTTTTTTGATCATGACTTTCAGGTAATTCAATAATTCTTAAATGATTTCTCCTAGATCTATTTTCTGGGTCATGTGTTTTTCCAATGAGATATTTCACAACTTCTATTTTTTCATTCTTTTGATTTTGCTTTTGTTGTTTCTTGATATCTCATAAAGTTATTAGTTTCCACTTGTCCAATTCTAACTTTTAAGGAATTATTGTCTTCAGTAGCTTTTATACCACCTTTTCCATCTGGCTAGTTGTACTTTTTAAGGAGTTCTTTTCTTCAGTGAATTTTTGTATTTCTTTTTCCATTTGGCCAATTCTGCTTTTCAAGGCATTCTTCTCTTTGATGGATTTTTGTGCCTCTTTTACCATTTGACCTATTCTATTTTTTAAGGTGTTATTTTCTTCAGCATTTTTGATGCCTCTTTTGCTGAGTTGTTGACTCTTTTTTTCACTTCTCTTCCCAATTTTTCCTCTATCTTGCTTACTTGATTTTAAAAATACTTTTTGAGCTCTTCCATGGCCTGAGGCCAATTAATATGTTTCTTTGAGGCTTTAGGTGGAGTGGTTTTACTTTGTTGTTTTTTATTTTGAGTTTGTATTTTGATCTTCCCTGTCACCATAGATACTTTCTATAGTCAAGATCTTCTTCTATTGTTATCATTTTTCCATTCTACTTCTTGACTTTTAACTCTATGCTAATGTGAGGAGGCTCTGCTTCCAAAATGTCCCAACCTTCAGGCTTTTTGTGCAGGTGTTTTCAGAGATAATTCTAGGGATCTGAAATTTTCAGTTCTTCCAAGGTGATATGATCTAGGGAGAGGTGTGTTTACTACTCTCCTAGCCTGTGCTCTGGTCTATGAGTGATCACAAACACTCTTTTCTGCCCTGGAGCTGTGACCAGGGTCCCCACTCTACTGCAGCTCAAACCTCTGGTGTGACAGTGCTCTTCCCAGGACTGGGAACCAGATCTAAGTATGAGCAATGCAACAGAGTCCTGCCTCTGTTGACAGCAAAGGGTCACCTGTAATAATCTCCTATCTAGTTGTCTGACCCCCTTACTCTCTGTGGGTTGAAGTGTCTGGAAACTGCCACTCTTACCACAGATTCAGTTGCCTCAAAAGTCTACTGCTGATTTGCTAGTGTGGGATCTGTTCTGGCCTGCAGCCTGCAGCCTGTACTGGACCGTGCTCCACTCTCATCCAGGTGCAATAGGTCTTTCTTGCAGGCCTTCCAAGTTGTCTTGGGCTGGAAAATTGTTTCACCCTGTCCTTTTGTGGGGTCTGCTGCTCCAGAATATTTTTAGGCATTATTTAAAATTGTTTGGAAGGATTTGGGGGTGAACTCAGTTGAGTCCCTGTCTTTTTCTGCACTGTGTTGGCTCCACCCCCTCCACTCCAACCTATTTCCATGATCATACTAGAAGATTTTCTCATTTTTCTCCTTCACTGTCATTCTATTTATTTTTAAAAAATAAACAATTTTTTCAATGAACAAAACTGATTTTTTTTCTCCCTCCCATCTGTTCACTGGAAAAAGAAAAAGAAACCCTTTGTCAACAAATATGTGTAGTCAAGCAAGACAAATTACCATGTTATCCATGTCTAAAAAATGTATGTCTCATCTTTCATGCAGAACCCATCACCTTTCTTCCAGGGACTAGGTAACCTTCTTTATCATTGGTCTTCTGGAATTGTGGTTGACCATTGCTTTGATGAGAGTTTTTAAACCTTTCAAAGTTGTTCATTTATATCAGCGATTCTCAGCCTGTGGGTTGCGACCCCTTTGGGGGTCAAATGACCCTTTCACAGGGGTCACAGTGGTCGCCTAAGACCATCGGAAAATACATATTTCCGATGGTCTTAGGAACTGAGACACCACTCCTCTATCCGTCTCTAGGTGGGTCTGCCCACATGTAGATATGCCCATATACGAGTATTAAAGGGTTGTGGCATTAGGAAGGTTGAGAACCACTGATTTATATACTGTTTTTATTGTATAGATTCTTCTCCTTATCCTGCTCACTTTACTCACTCTGAATTAGTAGAGATAAGTCTTCCCAGGTTTCACCATTTCTTATGATACAATAGTAATCCATTGCATGCGTATACCATTGGCAAGACTTCAGTTTTCAGCAACAGAAGGTAGGATCTACCAGAGATAGCTCTCTGCTGGCCTTACTTTTCAGAACATACTAGCTTTTGAGAGCCTCATCTCTGAGAACCTCTTTGATAGACTTTTCAAAAGGGTTTTGAGAATAATGCATAGGAAACTTTTCCCATCCTACTAAGCAACAATTTGGATAAAGGCAAGTTGAGCTCAAACCTAAATGAAAAAGCTCCTTCTCCTCCACCCCTTTCCTTTCTTCATTTCACAGTCCAAGATTCAAAGTACAGAAAATGATGCCATTCTTAACAGTATTTATTGGTGCTGCCTTTCATCTTAGGCATGCTAATTAAGATTTTCAGAGAACAGATGCATTTGTTTCATAACTACAGAAGCTATCATTGAGCCAAGACAATTTCACTCTGGAATCCTGATGTATTCTTTTATTTCATGTTGTCTGCCTTTTGTATTCATTGACTAAAGTAGGATTTCTTGATAAAAAGTTAAAATCTTACTAACAGATGAAATGACACTGTATTTTTAAGAACACAAAATGATATGTGGCTGGCAATTTCCCTTGGGAATGATGATATTTCAAAAATTCTAGCAGATTTTTGGGCACCCTTTCAAAAAATTATTCACCACATCAGGGCAAAAAGCATCAGATTCTTGAAGAATTTGGAAGTGAGGCCCTTCATTAGACCAAAGGGAAACCATGTTATCATAATTAATTTTTCATTTATTTTTCACTTCTCAATCAAGTCAAAGCAAAATACTCTTATAAAAATCAGTAAGAAGAGAAAAAAACCTATGATAAATTGTTCTGATATACAGCATTTACTCAAACAGGAAGCCAGCGTCATCAAATTCAGCTTTCCCAACACAATGTACCCTTTAGAGTCATATTTGACATTGCTGAATATTAAGATTGTTTAGACACAATTATGGCTGTTGTTGGATACAACTCTGGCATAGTAGAGAATAACAAAATGCTCATGCTGTCATTGTCTCAAGGTTAACATTGAACCAGCTATGACTTAGTGGGTGACTAGATATTATGCCATTATTTTGAAAACCTACTTTATAAATAAAGTCATTTTTAATCAACATGATGTTTTACCAATAACTGATGTATATATGCACGTGTGCATGTGTGTGTATAATCTAAATATCTATAAACCTAGAATGAGGACCTAAGAAAGAAGTAGGTAATCCCCATTAGTATAGGCAGTCTGACTTTGTTAAAAGAGAGTATTCTGTCTTTAAAGGACACCATCATACACAGTTGTATAAGCCTCTAAAGGCAACGGAAAAAAACTTAGCCTTGAAAACTTTTAGCCTTGAAATGTCAAAATCATTGATCAATCTTATTGGGCATAACTCCTTTTGAGGTTGACTTGTAGAAGACATTCCTAAGTGGACACGTGAATAGAAACCTAGACAAAGAATTCCATCAAGATATCTAAAATATTTAAGAACTTAAACCAGCTTTAAGGTAAAGAACCCTTGATTTAGAGTGCATAGAATATTATTTTAAATAAGTTGAAAGGAAGCAAGATACATATAGAAAGTGAATGTTTCACTTCATTGAAGTTGTTTGCATTCAGGAAATCTGTAGCACACATGCAAGTGTGTGCTGGAACTAGCTCAGACCAGAGAACTGATTGTTAAATTTTCAGCATTAGCACCTCTACCTTGGAAATTGGCAAACACTACAAATTAGTGCTTGATATATTGTTTTATTGGTTGTCTAGACTAAGGAAAGTTTTAATAATGAAAGTAAACTTAGAAGTGTATTGTTTAGACTTTTTTTTGGAGATACAGTTTTTAAACAGTGGCCAGAATATCTCCACTTATGTCAAAAATTTTCATTTGACCCAGTCCCATTGACTGTAATTTTTTTTATTTTCTTCTGTAATATTTTGGATTTACATAGTGCTTTTCCTCAGAAGTCTCAGGATATTCCTCATTGAAATCTGCAACCTCACAGCTTGTTTCCTTTTACATATAGGTTAATTAAACCACAAGAAACTTATGATTTTGCCCTAGGTCACCCAGAAAATAAATGATAAACTGAGACTAGATCCCAGCCATCTGACTCCTAATTAAGGGTTCTAATGTTTTGAATTTTTGTAATTTTATCACAGTTTGTAAGAAATATCTACTCTTTCCAAATGCTTTGCTTCTGTGGAATATTGCTAGTGGGAATTTTAATAGCTTTCTCAAACCTTTTCAAACTAGATTTTCTTATGAATATATTAAAAAGTGTGAAGTTTTCTATTTACTGAAATCAATAGAATGGTTTTGGAATACAGCTCCTATTTTTTTTTTTTAAATAAATCTTCAAATGAACCAGAATGGTATAGATCTGGGGATTAGGAGTCAGGAGCTCTGGATTCTTGTCCCAGCCCAACCCTATAAAGAACCACTGTAAGTACTCAATGACCTTGACCACATTTCCTCCTTGTCTAGGTCTCAGTTCATCTATAAAAAAAGAGGGTTGAACTAGATAAAACCTACAGTCTCTTCCAATTTTAAAAATCTACCGAGTAGCTTAGTACAGTGAACTAGACTTAAGTAAAATGGTTTTGAATGTTGCTTTTGACACTGGCTCTGTGACCATAGGCATATCATAGTCAATTAAAAAAGCATTTATTGAGCAGTTATGTGCTAGGTACTTTGCTAAATGCTGAGAGAGTGCAAAGAGAGTCAAGAAAAACTCGCCTAAAGAGCTTACATCCTAATGGGGGAGACAAATATAAGTAATTGCATATATGGTTGTGGTCCTTCATTTTTGAAAAGGACCAAAATGACATCACTATGTTAGAGCCAAGTTTCAATGTGTCCAACTATGGGCTGATCAGACCAATATGAGCTCAGAATGCTCTACCCCAGGTCAGGCGCATGGGAACATTTCAAGTGGATACTTTAAATTTGCACATCCTGTATTTCCTTTGAGTTGTTTCAATTCTACTTTGCTCAGAGAGCACAGCACCTTCTCTGATGTGGGCATGCCATGCCGAGTGGTCCCTGTGCCAGTGTCTCCCGTGTCACACAATCCATTCCCAAGTTCTTGAGAATGTCTTTGCATCGCTTTTTCTGACCACCATGTGAACGCTTGCCCTGTGTGAGTTCTCCATAAAATAGTCTTTTTGGCAAGTGTACATTTTGCATTTGTCTTTGAATACTTTGCAGTTTAACTTGAGTAAGGACCTCAGTGTCTGGTACCTTATCTTGGCAGGTGATCTTCAGAATCTTCTTAACAATTCGAATGGAACCGATTGAGTTTCCTGGTGTGGTGCTGGCATACTGTCCAGGTTGCATAGGCATACAACAATGAGGTCAGCACAACAGGGTCTGTAGACTTTCAGTTATATATGTGTGTGTGTGTGTGTGTGTGTGTTTTTGTGTATATTTATATATATAAGACTTTCAATATATATACTGCATATATACAGAGTAAGTGGGCGGTAGGGGTGAGGAGGGAAGGCATTAGTCCCTGTGAGGTCCAGCAAAGGCCTCTTGAAGGTTTGATTTGAGCTGAGACTTGAAGCAAGTCAGGGAAAATAAGAGAACTAATGGAGGGGAAGCATTCCAGGTATGAGGGAAATGTGTATCATTTGTGAGGAATAGCAAATGGTTTAGGGTAATTTAACATTTCTCAGCTTCAGTTTCTTTTTCTTTTTTCTTTCTTTCTTTCTTTCTTCCTTCCTTCCTTCCTTCCTTCCTTCCTTCCTTCCTTCCTTCCTTTCTTTCTTTCTTTCTTTCTTTCTTTCTTTCTTTCTTTCTTTCTTTTTTTTGCTTTTTTTGGAGGGGGGAAGGCTGGGCAATTGGGGTTAAGTGACTGGCCCAAGGTCACGCAGCTAGCAAGTGTTAAGTGTCTGAGGACACATTTGAACTCAGGTCCTCCTGACTGTATTCACCACACCACCTAGCTGCCCCAGCTTCAGTTTCTTAATTTGTAAAATGGGAATAATCATGCTTGTACTACCTACCTCATGTAGCTGTTGTGAACCCCATATGAATGAGAGTTGTTATTCTGACTTTTTGATTGCCAGGTGCTGATGTGACCATATCATCCATGTGCATATTAGAAATACTTTACACACGCACACACACACACACACACGTATGTATGCCTAGGTTTACTTTTGTTGGACATTCTTTGGTATGTTCTTGGAACACACTCCTGTGTTTTTCCATTTATCTAATTAAAGACATTTTAAACACAATGGAGATTTAGATATTAAAAAGATCATCCCCTTTCTCTTATTAAAGCATATCTTGCTTGGTATCAAGTAATAGATTTATTCAAGTAGTAGTTCTGTGGGCAGCAAATTGGACCCGATCTCATGGTGAGATGAGAGAATTAACTGTCCTTTTTTGTTGACATTAGGGAGCTATATTTAGGCCCTTGGAAATGGCTATTTACTAAATGGGTTCTAGATGACTGAAAGAGTTAACAAAGCTCCAAATTGAATATCTTCATGTTCCCACTGGCAGACACAGTAATAGAATAGCCTTCCCTCCCCCCCAACCTTTCTTGCTATGAAGAGTTGAGCTCACTTCACTAATATAAGCCTTCCAGAGCCTCAAAGTTAATGTGTTATTGATAAGACTCAGGAGGTGTTCTCCAATTTGATGGAACATAAGGGCTGTTGACAGATTTGAGCAACAGCCAGAGCTAGAAGAAAACACCAAAAAATGGGGAGAAAAAAAAATCAGTGAACACATCTACCATCAGGTAAAAGATAAAATCTTCAAAAGTCATTACAGAGATGGGCTAAGAAGAGCTTAGAACAACAAGAGTTTTCTATTGATAGAGCACTTTCATACCTTACTTAATCCTCATCAAGTGGATCCTTAAAATAATCCTGGAAGAGAGGCAATAAGAGCATTATTATCCCCATTTTCTATATGAGGAAACTGAGACTCGGAGATTTTAAGCCTTTTCTGATCCTCTTCCTGAAAGCATTCTTTCTCTCCTCAAATTGCTTATAGAATTTTGTGTACATCTGTCCCTTTCTCTTATTACTCTGTACTTTGTGTTAGATTTATTTTTGTACATGGATTAGACTGTAAACTCCTTGAAGGCAAGGATGGGGTTGTTTTCATCTTTGTTTTTCCCAGTACTTGATTTGCCTTTAGTAGGTCTGTCAACAGTGTTTATTTAAATAAACCAAATCGAGGGAAATGACTTGCCAAAAATCATCCAGCTCGTAAGCGGCATTGCTGAGACCTGCACCTAGGTGTTAGCATTCTGGGTTTAGGACTCTACTCCTTGTTTTCTTCCCTCTCAGAATGTATGTCTCTTCATTTCTGCCAATCAAATTCCTATCCATTCATCAAGGCCATCAAGTCTCTTACTCCATGTCACTTTCCTCAATCCTCTGTTCCAGAAGTGTACTTTCCCTTCTGTCAAGTCCCACGTATCATTTTATTCATACCTCTCATGACTCATCATTTACTGTATTATAGTTATATAATATTGCAATATTATATGTATATATTATATCTTGAATATCTTATTCTTCCTCCAAAATTGTAAGGGTATTATCATCCCTTTTAGATTGCAAGCTCTTTCCAGGAAGGAATTGCTCCTCATTCATTTTTATATCGACACATGGTTTGCCCCCAAAACGTTTTTGAATGGATGGGTTAATATTACATTTTCCTAGTGAGCACAATCCTCATCCATATATACCAATCATTTCTATAGAAAGACTGTTTTGGGGCCACAGAATGTACTTCCAGCACTTGTTGGTTATCTCATGATGTCATGTCATTGGGACTGGTCCAGAGAGTGTAACAGTATATAACATATTACTATTGCTAGGGGAAAAAAAACCCCATCACTTCCTTTAAAAGAGGAGATCAGCAGTATATACAAAGGCATGTATAAATGAGGTATACATTGTGAGGCCAAGAGCAATGAAAAGAGCTTACAGTGCGTCCCCGGCGGATCTGGACTGCAGTCTCAGCTTTGCCCTCTGTGTGACCTTGAAGATTTTATTTAACGTCTTGGGGATGACTTATTTTTCTTGTCTTAAAAATGAGGGAGTTTTGCTTTTGAGTGAAAGGATCTCTGATCTTCCAGCTCTAAATCCTGTGACCCTCTTATATCCACTGGTTTTTATTTCTGTCCTCATATTCAGGGTGCAGATACAACTAATTTTTGCTCGTGGCCAAGAATAGCTCCTTATATAACTTATTTTGCCCTTTGTGGTGTTAGCCCTGCAGAAAGGCCCTCTCTCTTTTATAGGCATTTCTTGTTAAGGTGGCTTATACCCAGTCAAAAGAACACAGGCTCTGACTCATACGGATCATTTATAGAGTTATAGCATCTTAGAGCTGGAAAGAGATCTCAGAAACTCTTCTGGTCCAACCACAGCTGTGGTTCAGAATTTAAGGAAGTTGCCACAGTGATGAGACCTGAATTGTTTCACTCAGTTCTCTGGGCTTTCTTCTGCATCACACTGTCTCTCCCTTAAGTGTATCATTGCTCCCCAACCAATTAGTCTCCAACTGCTGAGGAGGTTGTATTTTTGTGGGGTGAGAAGCCCTGTGCAACAGTACCCGGAGACCAGCATTAATAGACCAGCACTTCCACTAGTCCAGCCATTTACAATGACACAACAGGTGTCTGTAAGGCTTGCAGGATCAGAGGGATCGCCCCCTGGAGGAGAGGGAGAAGACATTTCTCAGAGAACCTGCCTGGGGCTATGTCCTTGGAATCAGCTGCCCCCCTTTTGAGGATTAGTCCTTATTTTATGCCATCTGCCCCAAGTTTCTAGCACCCTCTGCTTGACTCTGCTCTCTGGCTGGATGGGCCGCTTTCGTAACCTACTCTGTCACCTGATTGTCTTTGTGTGGGGGCAGGAAAGACAGGAGCAGGCTCTGAAATGCTTTTATTGGATTTGAACTTCGGCAGCTGCCTCAGCAGTGTGGAACAGGCCGTATGCAACTGATGGGTCTGTCAGAAGCTTCTCTAGTTTCCCCTCAGCAGTGCCTTAAAGGGATACGGCATTCCTTGAAGCAAGAGTCTCCCCTTTTGGTCCTCCAAACAAAAGAAAGAGGAAAAGCATCTTTTTAAATTTTCTGTTTCACTTATTACCACACTTATTAAAGTGTGGACTTTCTGAAAAGTGGAATAGCAACTGGGTGTAGTCCCTGCTAGTGGGGAGACTGAGGCTAGCAGATCTCTTGAGTGTCTTGAAATGCAGTAGGGCTAACGTCCGTCAGATTTCTGCATTAAGTCCAGCACTAATAGGGTGAGCCATCAGAAGCAAGGGGTCACCAGGTTGTCTAATTGGGGGGGGGGGATGTGAACCTACTCAAATTCAAAAAATAGAGCATGTTAAAGCTTCTGTGACAACTGATATCAGGATTGGACCCATGAGTGGCTGCTTCAGTCCAGCTTGGGTGGGATAGGGAAGCCCAGTTTAAACAAAACAAAAACAAAAAAGAATAGCATCTTGGGATCATAAACTTGGAACTGGAAGAGAAAACTGAGGCCAGGAGAAATTAAGGAATTAAGGGGCTCGCCCAGGGTCATCTAACTGGGAAATGTCAGAAGTAGAATTTAAAACCATACCTACCCAACTACAAATCCCACCTCCTAACCACTAGACAACACAAGGACAAAGAGAAGATTCCGAAATGAACTCTATTGTCCCAGGCATCTCCCTTGAAGACCAAAGAATGTTTAGATAGCTCTGCACCAAGTTGTGGTTTGACAGCTTGTGAGGCAACATTTGATTATTTCCTCATTCAGAGAAAATATCAAAACCATGGTGTTTCTGTTAACACAAATTATGTAATGCACAAAGGGGAGAGGTGTTTGTTGTATCAGCAGCAGATTTAACTGAGCTTAGCCAGGATATTTGGGAAACCTGCATGGAGTTGTGCTCATGTACAACTTGTGGAGATGGTGGTAGTACCTCCTGTGTGAGTAATGGTATATCTGAAACCTTAAAAATACAGCTTCTATCAGCTTCTTATATGAGAGAGATCACATGTTGTACCTGTTTGCAAACAGAGGCTGTCCTTAGCCAATCGATGTGGGATTTGGCTTCATACCTTGGATCTATAGGTGTGTGCTACAGACCAGATCCAAGTCTGCGTCTAAAAGCAGGAATTTCAGAAGAAAAAAAAAAACAGTGGCTTCACTTACACCTCTCCTCTTTGTGCATTACATAATTTGTGTTAACAGAACACACCCTTATCGTCTCTCGCTTAAGACTTTGACATTCTAAGAACTTACAGATATTCTGAAAGGTTTTGTGGAAGAAAATTATTATGGCCAATAAGAAGCTTTAATTGTAAGAAGACTATTGTGGTAGCCTCTTAATTGATCTTCCTGTCTTGACTCTCCCTGTTGCAACCCATTCTTCACACAATTACCAGACTAATATTCCTAAAATATGGACCTAACTGTTCCACTTACCTACTCCCTAAATTTGAGTGACTACTATTACCTCCAGGATCAGATACATACTCCTCTATTGGGAATTTAAAGTCCTTCACCACCTAGTTCCCTCATCTATTTCCAGCCTTGTTATGCATTACTACCTTCTGTACTCTACCCAAATTGATATTCCCTTTGTTTTTCATATGTGACACTCCATTTCCTGCCTTTATCTCTATACTTGAAATGTATAACATCTTTTTTATTTTATTTTTTTGAAATGAACTTTCCCTATTCCACCCAACCTGGAAGTTCAGGGTCCACTGACTGGCTTGACACCTACTGCTGATTGATTACTGGAAGTTTTGACCTGCTCTATTGCCAGTCTGAGCTCGTTCACCCCTCCTCAGGGCAGTCTGGCAATCCCTTCCTTTGGGGGGCTTATCGTATTGGTGCTGGGCTTAGTGTGGCCACCTCGTTGGCTTTAGCCCTTTTGCAGCTCAGAATTCCCAAGCTCAAGTGATCCTTTGGCCTTGTCCTTTCCCAGTAGCAGGGATTATAGATGACTGCCACCATGCTCAGCTCTCCATCACCTCTGCCTCTCAGAATCCTTAGCTTCCTTCAAGGCTTAGCTCAAGTGCTGCCTTCAATTATAAGAGCTTTCCAGAACTTTGCTCATGCTCTAGTGAGCGGCTAGTGTCTTCTCTCCCAAACCACTTTCTATGTATTTTGTATAAACCTATATACGTCACTGTTTATGCCTCTAGATGGACTATAAGCTCCTAAAGTCAGGGATGGATTGTTTCTTTTGTCTTTTTACCGCCAGCCCCTACTCTGTGGCAGGCACTGTGCTGAGCACTTTATTGCCTGGAATACAGTAAGTACTTAATAAATATTCATTGATTAATTAAGCAAAATGAATTTTTTCTTTGTTTCTCTCTCTCATATA
>CM053589.1:130675336-130690471 GCA_028646515.1 Pseudochirops corinnae | reverse complement strand
AGGTCAAAGTGATCAATCTGAATCAAGTTCATGGTAAACAGCAATAGGAAAAACTAGTATCTCACCATTAAGAGAGTCTACAGGAGAATGGGTGAGATAGAAAGGGGGGCAACGATGATATTGACTCCACAGTAGGAGGGGGTCCCACTGGGGGGAAAGATATATTTTTGTAATGAAAGATGGAGCCTTAATTTACTGGGATTTTGGTGCACAGGGAGACCACATCTTCTAAGAGTGTTGTGCCACTATGGACAACACGCTACCTGAGAGAAGGAAAATCAGATCTCCTGGGGGCGGCTACAGACCTGAAGTGTGGAGGGCATGCACCGAAATGGGAGATTGCATGGCATACAGGAAAACAAATGATCATGGGGAGAGTAGGAGGTAGAATTGGAATGAATGATTTGGAGCAACTGGGTGGATCAGGGAAGATGTCACAGAGAAGATGGTGCTTGAACTGAACTTTGAAGGAAGACAGCTATTCTGAAAGGCAGAAGTGAGGAGTGAGTGAATTTAGGGCACAGAGGAAAGCATGCACTGATACACAAAGACAGGAAACAGAATACTGAGCTCAGGGAAGAGCTAGCAGTCCAGTCTGGCTGGAACACCAAGTGGGTGAAAGGGAATAATGGGAAATAATTCTGGAAAGATAGGTTGGAGTAAGAGAGAGTCTCAAATGTCCAGCTAGGAAGTTTGTAATACACATAACCACCTCTTCATTCCTTCTAATCTAATGCAATTCTTATACATATGTTTTCCTAATTCCTTCATAGAAAATCTATACAAAGTGCTATCTCAATATATTGGGATTAAAGATGAACCTTGATACAAACAAAGTAGATGCAAAGTGAATTGTGCATGTAAGGTATTGTTTACATAAACAACTTGGAGAAAGATGATCATAGGATTTAGGGCTGGAAGGGGCCTTGGAAGACATGAAGTCCAATTCACTCATTTTATAGATGAGGAAACTGACTTGCCCAGGTCACAGAGCTAGTCAGTGTCAAAATCAGGATTTGAATTTAGTCATTTTGAGTAATCCCAGCATTTTAGCCACTGGTCCATTTAGCTGCCAGTCTATGGATCCCTCAGTCCCCAGTTCTGATAAGGGCAGCTAGGTGGTATAATAGATAGAGTGCTGGGCCCTGGGTCAGGAACTCATCTTCATGAGTTCAAATCTGACCTCAGACACTTACTAGCTGTATCACCCTGGGCAAGTCCCTTAACCCTGTTTGCCTTAGTTTCCTCACCTGTAAAATGGACTGGAGAAAGGAAATGGCAGACCACTCCAGTATCTTTACCAAGAAAACCCCAGAAGAATCAGCAATGACTAAACAACAACAAATTGACAGAATGGACAGAGAATGGACCAAAAGACCATCTTAAGCAAGCCTTCACTGTTTTAATGCAAAGATAAAGAGGTGTCCATAAAGACAAGTGTAGAAATGTCTAGTCAGCTCTACAATGCTTCCCACAAAGGTGTACATATTGGAATATTGGGTCATGGCAAAACTTAAAAGACATTGACTTTCAGCATGTAATGGAAAACATAATATTCAAAGTATGACTTCATGGTTAATGGAAAGTTCCATGGCCAAAAAGCTCCACAGTATTGTAGACAGCTTGGAAAGTGAAAAGTCATTGGAAGTAGAGCTAATAGCTTAGGTAGAGCTAGAAGGAACCTTTGCGGTCAATGAGTCCATACCTTCCCACCCCCTATTTTACAGATAGGGTCTGTAAAACTGAGGTTTTACTGTAGAGCTATAGAGCTGAGGGTCAGAAACATAAAGTGAATTGGTCAGGATCACACAGCTAGCAAGCAGGCAAGTCAAGATTCAAATCATGTCTTCCTGACTCCAAACCCAGTGCTTGTGCTTGGAGCAAAGTCATTTAGGGGAAGAATTGGACCAGCACAGAGAAGCAACCACCCTTAGGAGAGGGGCTGGCCAGGATTCACAGCACTCAGGTAGCAGTCCAATCCATATGGCTTCTGTTTATCTCTAAGGAGAAATTGTAACAGGCTAGAAGAAGTTAGGGCATTGGGAGTGGGGTGGGGGCACCCAGTTAAGCGATTTACTACAATTTGAGAGTCCAGTATCTTTTCCCCCTCTTTATCTCATCTTGTGTATAGAAAAGCGGATAATGATGAAGTTACTACAGCTCACCTTACTCTTTTTTCATCATCAATCATGACACTGAATTTTTCCAGATCAGTGGGATGGGTAATGATGCAGGCATAGTTTAGAGAGAATGTTGTGAAATGTTGACAACACTCTCTAATCAGGTGGCAAGGGACCCAGGAGGGACTTTGTGGTCAGCTAAGAAGCAAACATCAACTTTCACCCTTCTGCCTGTGAATGTGATTTTTGGGGAAAATGCAGAAAGCTCAGCTCTCCTGGATGAGGGGGGCTGCTCATTGGCGACATTTGTACTGCGTTCCTCCTGAGTGGTTTTGCATTACAACACTCTGAATGGAGCAGGCAGCTCCTGCAGCCAAGTGTCCGATGGAGGTCCCCCAGAGACAGAGTGAGTACAAATTAATCTTCAGAGCCGTCAATTCCCCCACAATACAACTTGGTAAACTGTGGCTTTCCAGCCAAAAGCAGCAGTTTTCCACAGCTGAGGTCTAAATTTCACTTATTGGCAAGGCCTGCCAAGCCACATAGGTCAGACACTCCAACATGGTTTTGTCCTACTTTGCATAAAGCCATGAAAGGGACAAATCTCCAATTCCTGAAGCACAGTTAGAGAAAGGTCAGAGGCCACAAACCTGAGCCTTTGCTTCAGAAAAAAAGAAGAGAGTTCACTCAACCAATGTGTGCATTTCTCTGTGCATGTATGTGTGTGTATGTGTGTGGGGGGTATATTTAAAGTTAATCTGAACCTCTAGGCCATCTTCTTTGGAAAAGGGAAAACAAACTGATGACTGTTCTTAATATTTTTTCAATTTTCCAGTCAACTAACCCATGATAAAAGTGCCTATTTCAATTCTGAAAAACAGAAAATAAGTGAATTTATAGGCATGTGTTGGAAACAAAAAACCACGTTAGATTTATTTTTTTCTAACTGCATCACTATTGTAATCATTCATTTTTTTCCTCCAACTGCTATAAAACTTAACTCAAGTGGGTTATTTGGTGAGAGTGAATCTCCCAGTGGGCAGCTTTGCGTGTGACTTGGGCCAGTTGGGTTAACCAAATCCCTGGTTCTTTTAAGACAGCGGAAGAGTGCAGTGACCTGCTGCCTCGTGCCCTGGCATTGTGGGACTTTGCCTGGCCTGACTTGTGAAGGTCATCCAACTCTGGCTACATTAATTTGTCATTTTGTAGTAACAGTTCCCATTCCCATCCAGAAACATCTCAAAGTATCTCACAATAATATTACTAACCTTAGTCACTTGCTGGCAGCTTCTACTGACTTGAGATTTATCACAGCACATGCCCAAAGAGGCTCAGTCAATAGTCCCCACCTTATAATATGTGCTTTAAATCTAAGATTGTGGTAAAGCCTGGGGCTCTTTATTGCACATTTTTTTTAGTGTGGAAAAAGAAGAGGACCAAAGACAGAGTTGTGGGGAGTTCATGCATTTGTATGTATATATGTGTATAAGGGGTGGGTGTGAGGATGGAGAGTGAAAGGACTAATAAAAGTCAAGGAAGGAGACAGAAAGGGAATAACAAGAGAGACTTAAGAATGGGAGTAGTATGCCATCAAAAAGGGTAGGGCAGTGGTTCTCAACCTTCCTAATGTTGCGACCCTTTAATACAGTTCTTCATGTTGTGGTAACCCCCAACCATAAAATTATTTTTGTTGCTACTTCATAACTGTAATTTTGCTACTGTTATGAATCTATCTGATATGCAGGATGTATTTTCATTGTTACAAATTGAACATAACTCACAGGTTGAGAACTGCTGGGCTAGGAGATGAGTGAATTTCAAGGAGATAGGTAGTCAGATGCAGAAGGGTCAAGGAGGATGAGGATGGAGAAAGAGCCATTGTATTTGGTAATTAAGAGGGTATAAATGACCTCTAGGAGAGCCATTCCATGGTGGAATCAGTCGACAAGTTTTTATTAAGGGTCTATTTTGTGCCAGACATTGTGCTAAGAGGTACAAATACAAGGTATTAAACAACCCCTACTGACAAAGAGCTAAGGGAAAAGAAAACAAGGGCATAAATAAGCATATACAGAATAAGCATAAATCTGCCATAATTTGAGAGGTAGCGCACCAGCAGTGAAGACTCACAAAGAGGCTTCGTATAGAAGTGGATGCTTGACTTGCATCCTAAGGAGAGGGGTCCCAGGATGCAGGAGGGAGGTGAGAGTGCATTCTGGTGGCTGGACTTAAAAGGACAGAAACTTACACAGAAATGGGGGACAGGCCTACAGAGTGGGGACAGAATGAAGAACAGAGAGAAGACCAGTTTGACTGGATGGCCCAGTACAGGAAATGGAATAATGTCTAATGAGGATAGAAAATAGATTGGGGCCAGGTTGTGAAGGGCTTTTAAAAACTAAACAAATGAATTAATAATTTACACTAGAGGTAATAGGAAGCCTCTGGAGTTTGAGTAGGAGAATGACATGGTCAGATCCATGCTTAAGAAAATTCATTTTTGCCTCTCTGTGGATGATGGGTCAGAGTGGGGAGAGACTACTGGACTCGGGCCAATTAGGAGCTGTTGCAATAACTCAAGCATGAAGTGATGAAAGTCAACTTAAGCTGTAGCTATTCAAATAAAGAAAAGGGTTCAGATACAAGAGATGTTATGGAGGTAGAAAATGGCATGATTTGGCAACTGATGGGTCAAGGGAGACTGAGGGGTCAAGGATAACACCGATGTTACGAACCTATGAGACTGAAACTTGGATGGTGCCGTCAACAGAAACAGAGAAGCCCCATTACAAGGGGCGAAAGTGGGCCAATGAAAAGGGAGGCTTTGCAAATTGATTTCTCTTTCTCTTTTCCTTCACTGCCAAATTTCTTGAGAGGTGGATCTTTGCACAAAGGGTTTTCTGAATGTATACCAAATATTATCAGCAAAATTGGATGCTTTTGCTAACATCAAATAATCAGATTGCATTAGCAAAAAGTGTCCCCCAGATTATAAAGTCACCAACATCAAGGTCCATCTGCTATGCTGAGCTCTTTCAGCTCCTCAGGAGAAAAAAAAAAAAACCAAACAAACACCTACATAAATGAAGAGGTTTTTTTGCACAACAAATGGCAAACTAATGAACTCCTTTGAAGGAACCACCTACACAAAACCCTAAGATTGTAATTAGCCAACCCTCAGATTTGACAAAAAGGATTTTCTTACAATACAGCCCCTTCTCTAATATTGGCTTCCCCTGTCAGGCAGTAGTGAGGTCCTATGGTTGCCTGTATCCAAAATAGACAAAACTTATTTGGATACTCAAACTGCTGCTTCGGAAGGAAATTCTGCCGACGTTCATTTTGGCTGGGACCTAGCGTTTTTGTTGGATGCTGTGGGGCCTGTCTTGGGCTTTTCTGTCTCTGCTTAGAATCATGGATCACAGCACTGTAGATTTTAAGCTGGAAGGGGCCTTAGGGGTCATTGAGTCAACCTCCTTCATTATAGTATACTGAATTTCCTTTCTCTCTCTCTCTCTTTTTAAAAGGTGCCTAATAAAACAAATTACATACTGTACTTCAATCCCTTCACTGGTTTCCATGAGAAAATAAAACTCAGTATTAACATAAGACAATTCGCCTCTGCCTCTGGTCTGCCTGGATGAAACGTAGGACCTTAGAACTAGGAAAAGACTCTTGTGGTGGCAAAAATATTGAAAACTTAGGTTCATCTCCTGGCCTTGCCATTTCATGATGAGCTCGGACAAATTATTTAACTTCTGTAGGCTTCAGTTATTTTTCTGTGAAATGGGGTAATATTGCTTTAAATATGTTAATTAATATATTGCATAACTTAATATATTATAGCTCAATAATATATGTATATCTCAATCATAGAGCTACTATTTGGATCAACTAGAGATAATATATATAAAATCCTTTATAGCTGTAAATCTTTATTTAAAAGAGAGTAATTGATACTACCTTTAATTTCTCATCATCCTTCTTAGTCTTTGACCTCTTTCAGTCTGACTTCTGACACTACTATTCTATTGAAAGCCCCCCTTCCAAAGTTGCCAGTGGTCTTTTAATTACTCAGTTCAATAGTTTTTTCTTAGTTCCTGTTGTCCTTGAACTTTCTGCAGCTTTTGACACTCCTGACAACCCCCCTTTTCTGTATGCCCTCCTCTCTCCTGGCTTCTGGGACACTCCCTCTCCTGATTCTTTTTCTATGATTGGCCTTTCCTCATCTCCTTCTCTGGTTCTTCCCATGGTTATCTCATCTCCTTCCCCTGGAATGTGCCTCACAAATCTAGATTGAGCCCCAATCTCTCCTCTGAGAACCAATCTGCTTTGTTACTCTCCCCTCCAATTCAATTTTCACATAGTTACCAAAATGATCTTCTTAATTAAAGACACAATCATGTCACTCCCCCTGAGATACAACCTTCAATAGCTCCCTATTGCTTGTAACCTGCATTTAAGGCCCTCTACAGTATGGCTTCAACCTATCCTTCTGGCCTAACTCCATACTTATCACATTCATGTACCATACACTATAATCAAACTGGATGTTAGTTCTTTTTTTATCTCATTCTCCCCTGTCCACCCTCCACACATTAGGGCAGAATGCAACAAGATGCACTGCTTGCTTTCTGGTCTTTGAAATTATTCTTTTTTTTTTTTTTTTTAAAGATCTCTCTCAGCTGCTTCCTTCACACCATACTCCCCTGCAGTCTTGCTTGATCCCTTCCTACTCAGAGTTTCCTAGGAGACTTCATCAGGATCCTTCTTTTTTTCTAATCACTCTCTACTTTGTATTAAACTCCTCAGTTTAAGGACTGTGCTGTTTTTCGTCTTTATGCCCCTGGCACCTGGGCCATCCCTTTGAATGAAACAGGCCATTGACAGGTGTTGGTTGAATTGGATTGAATCATTATTGTTATCCTCAAATCCAACTTCCTCTTTTTATAGATGAGGAGAAGGAGGCCCAGGGAGGTTAAGGGATTCAGCCAAGATAAAACAATTAGAACTGGAGTCCAGACTAGCAAATCCTAGTCCCTATTGTTTATTGTGACCAATTCCAACAGGGCCTTCTGTAAGTACCAAAATCAGTGTGAGTGCAAATATTGGGCCCCTCTCAGTAAAGGGACTTGTTCTTTTCTCAGGAACGAAAGTTTAAGGGGATTCCTTCTGAATTCTGTTGAGGGGCTTGGTATGTACATTCATTCCTCTGACAGCAGGTCAATGTCTTCCAGTCAAGGAGGGAAACAAGACAAAACAAAACAGAGATGACTCACTAATGTTCACTCATTCATTCAACAAAAGTTTATTACACGTCGTGTGCTTTAAAAGGCTTAATTTCCTAATATAGGAAAGGATGGGTTCATAGCGAAACTCTGTATGATACTGACATGATTGGCTTTCTTTGTAATCCTAGATATTTAATTTTATGCATATAAATATTGTTCTAAGCAGGGGTCCATTAGGGTCCATGGAGATGGGGACGCACTTTATTCTAGGATGCTCATTATGTCCAAATGGGAATTGTGAGAGTTACCCTCTTTGCCAGCTCGGTTTTGATCCTTGTAGACTCTGGACAGCTCTGCCTAGTTCTACATGAGTCAAGACTGAACCTGGCATACTCTCCAGGGAGGCGAAGTAGCACAGTAAAGAGGAGCATGTGACTGGAGTGCAAGGAACTGGGTTGGAACCCCTGTTGTCACTTACTGTCTTTGTGACCTCTGGTGAGGTACTGTCTCTGGGCCTCAGTCTACTGCTCCGTAAAAACAAGGGGGTTAGATGAGACAACTCTCCAAAGATACAGGAACCAATAAGGAAACATTCTTTACTGGCTTTAATTTTCACCCACAGGGAAGAATTGGTTCCTGGGGTAGAAATAGGAGAAACTTTTTTGGGGGGAAGCAAAAAAATCTTTTCCTAGAGAAGAGGAAAGCTGGGCATAGTCTAATATGCATCTTAGAATTTGAGAAAGCAAATTTCAAAGAATTCAGAGGAAGGATAGGTAGGATCCTAAAATCCTATAGGGGAAGTCTGCTGATGGGGAATGGGAAACCCACAAAAGTTAATAATAAAGTAATAATAACTAAGATTAACATAGCACCTACTATGTGCCAGGCCCTGTGCTAAGTGATTTACATATATTATCTTTACTATAACCTTGTGATGTAGGTGATATTATTATCCCCATTTTGCAGATAAGAAAACCAAGGCAAACAGTGGTTGACTGACTCGCCCAAGATCACACAGCTTAATCATTATCACAACAGCCCTTCAAGGTAGGGTTCACAACCCTTCACAATCCAGCCCCAATCTATTTTCTGTTCTCACCAGACATTATTCCACCTTGTGTAGTGTGTCATCCAGCCAAACTGGTCTTCTCACTGTTCTTCATTCTGCACCAACTCTGTAGACCATTGCACTGCCTATCTAGGAAAGGTTCCATCCTTTTAAGTCCAGCCACCTAAATTGCATTCTCACTTCACTTACTGCATCATTATACCCATTTTATAAATGAAGCAAACATGAAACTGAGGCAAAGAGAGGTTAAGAGTATTGCCCAGGGTCATACAGCTAGTAGTAAGTTCCTGAGGTTGGATTTGACCTCAGGTCTTCCTGATTCCAGACCAAGCACTCCATCTGCCACATCACCTAACTGCCTCACTTCAACTCAACTGGTGTGGACTTACATTCTTGGGCAATGAGAGAACTGGCAGGTATGATTACTGAATGACTGACAGGGATATTTGAAAGATCACAGAGAATGGGAGAAGTCAGGACTGGAGAAGGGTTTATGTTGTCTTGATCTTCAAGAAAGAAAAATTCCACAGTTTACTATTAACTTGATGGGAGGCTGTAGTGGAGTACCCCAGGGATTGAGTTGCATCTTGTGCTGATTCACAGTTTTATCAATAGTGAGGTAAAGACAGAGAGAGCTTGCTCCTCCAATTTGCAGCGAGCACAAAGCTGGAAGGGGTAGCTAATACACCAGATCCAAAAATCTCTCCTCAAGGAGCCTGGACCTTGGACTGAATCTAACAAGATAAAATTCCAATAGATATGACTGTAAAGTCTTACATTTGGTTTCAGGACATTAATTCACAGGGACAGAATGAGAAAGGTGCAGTTAGGGAGCAAGATGATAGACTGAGCCCAACATGAGTCAGGAGTGTGATGTGGCCACCAAGGAAAACTACTGCTGCCTTGGACTCTCTTCAAAGAGGCAGGTAGCCCTTTTAGTAATGAGAAGGTGACAACCTGACTATATATACTCTCTTGGGGTCAGACCACCCAAGGAGTAGGAGTATGTTCAGCTGTGGGCACCACATTTTAGGAAGAGTATTGATAAGCCAGAGAATGGGCAGATGAGGGCAAAAAAAATGATGAAAGATCTTAAGTGCATGTTAGGTGAGGATTTGGTTAAAGGAAATGGGGATGTTTATCTTGTAGAACAGAAGAGTCAGTGGGTGTATTATCACTGTGTTCATGCATCTGAAGGACCAGCATGGGGAAGAAGTATTAGATTTGTTCAGTTTGGCACCAGGGGCAGTGGCAGGAATAGTGGCTGGAAATTGTAAAGGGGGAAATTGAGACCCGATGTCAGGGGAAATTTCCTAACAAATAGAGCTGTCTAAAAGTGGAATGGGCTGTGTCTAGGAGTCTTTGAGGACACACTGTATCACCATTGATCAGAGGTGTTAGAGGGGCAATTCCTTTTAAGTGTGTTTAGACCTGATGACCCCTTAAGTCCCTAAAATGCTTTGATTCTGTGACTTCTGAGGTCTTTTTGAACTCTCAGTCTATCATCTTGCTGTTTTATCTACCTTACCCAATTCCCAGTGTTGGGTCATTAACCATCTGGGCAATCAGTGATGCCAGAGCTTCTTGAGAGAAGAACATCCTCACAAGTTCCAGTAACTGTTGGAAGCTGGCATCTACGTTGGGGACTTCTAGGAATGGCTCCTACACGACAGTGCTGCCCATTCCTGGGAGGACTATTCTGAGTGCCCCAAATGTTAGAGGTGCTATACCCAGGAAGAGAACAGACTATTATAGAACGCAAAGAGTGGTGTATGATGGGTGCAGTGGAGATTGCTAGAGTCACATGTAAGGTTAATGGGATATAAGATCTTCCCTGCCTATTAATAGGCCTATGTGCCCAGCTATGATACATCCTGAATCACATATAGCCCATTGGGGCATGAACGTGCCCAAAGGCAGTGGCTCTCAACCTTCCTAATGCCACGGCCCTTTAATATTGTTCCTCATGTTGTGGTGACCCCCAACCACAAAATTATTTTCATTGCTACTTCATAACTGTAATTTTGCTACTCTTATGAATCGTAATGGAAATATCTGATATGCAGGATGTATTTTCATGTTATAAATTGAACATAACGCACAGATTGAGAACCACTGCTTAAAGGAAAGCTTGCTTAAGGGAGGCTTGCTTGTAGGAAGGCTTTGATAACTTTAGGTGTGAAACTTAATTTTTTCAAACCCAATTAGGCACAGAATCACAAGAGTTGCGATGCTTTCTGGTTCTGAGAAGTGTATAGTTAGTATTTTGCTTTGGGAGTTCACTCATGAGAAGGATATTTTGATTTCCTGGTCAAAACTCTGTGTAGCTGTATATTCAGAACCCCCTGATTGCTCAGATGTCTGTGCTCCCTCAATCTAGCGATGTATGTAAAGTGTATAGCAATATTGCTTTACTTAGACAGTTAGAGCCCTGTCTGTTGGTCTTTGTGCTAATTTCTCTGCTTGTATTTCCTTTGCCTGTGCTTTCTTCACATTCAGGGTACTGACCTTTCCCCTGAACTAGTGAATATAATTAAAGAAGATTGTTGACCCCTTTAAAAGGTTGTTTTCCTTCAGTAAAGCAGATCAAAGAACCTGTGTTAGCAGTCCATCTTGGCTGTGCTAGGGTGCTTGCTGTTATACCATAAGACCTGGGTTTAAATTCTTCTACTTTGTGATCTTTGGGGCAATTCCCTTTATTTCTCTGGCTTTTGGTTTTCTCATCTATAAAATGAGACTAGGTGGCCTCTAAGATCTCTCCCAGCTCTAAATATGTGACACTATATTTAGAGTTAAGCATCTTAAAGGCCATTCAGTCAATCAATGAACATCAAGTGCCTATGTGCCAAGCACTGTGTTAAGTGCTGGGGTTACAAAGAAAGGTTAAAAAAATAGTCCCTGGGGCAGCTAGGTGGCACAATGACACTAGTCGTGTGACCTTGGGCAAATCACTTAACTCCAATTGCCCTGCCTTTCCCCACTCCAAAAAGCAAAAAAAAAAAAAAATAGTCCCTGACCTCAAAGATCTCATTGTCTAATGGAGGAGACAACATGCAAACAACTATACGTGAACAAGCTGTATACACGCTAGATTGGAAGGAATCAATAGAGGGAAAGAAAGCCCTGGAATTGAGAGGGATTAGAAAGGTTTCCTGCAGAAGGGAACATTTTAGCTGGAGTGAAGCCAGGGAAGCTAGGAGGCAGAGATGAGGAGAGAAAGCATTCCCTGAGAACCAATGAAAATGCCCAGAGTTTGGGAGTAGAGTATGTTGTTCCAGAAACATGAAGTCCTCTGGTTTCACTGCAAAGAAATAGAAGCCCAGAGGGGTTAAATAACTTGCCCCTGGTCCTAGAGTCAGTTAGTGGTAGCCTAGGTCTTGTGACTCCCAATCAAATTCTGTATCTGTTACGTCATCCTTGGCCTTAATGACCAAAGCTGTAATTTTTTTTTATACCCCCTCTACTTCCACCTTCCCAGTCTATTCCTTAAAATCCATGCTCATAACTAGAACTGGCAGCTCTAACCCTCTGAAGAAGTGGAGGCCCTTGTGCATGCGGCCCTAAGAGGACAGGCAGAATTCCTTTTAATGGCAGACCAGGTGGAGCCTGGAAGGATATAAATAAGCCCTCAGTCCAGCCAGTGAGGAGTTCCTTACGGGCTACTGAAACACCGTAGGGGATTGATTCACTCAGACTGGCACATGATAAAATGTGGCCACACCGGTTCATGCTATTTTAAGCTCTGAGAACCCAGAGGGGAGGGGCGATCAGTGGGCTCACTGGGCAGATGTGTCCTAGCTTGCAGTGTCACCTTGGGCCTTTCTGTTCCCTGGCTCAATATAATCTTGTTTTCTCTCTTCTCAAATTAAGATAGTAGGCCCATTCTACCCTCATGATAGATTAGCATAACGCCTGGCACATAGCAAGAACCTAATAAATGATTGCTGACTTGTTGACTGATGATACTATGCTCAGTCTCATCCCATATTCCCCAATAGCATGCCCAATCCAGTCCCATGATACTGTGCCCAATCCACTCCCACGATAGCATGCCCAATCCGCTCCTGTGATAGTGTGCCCAATCCACTCCCGTGATAGTATACCCAATCCACTCCCATGATAGTGTGCCCAATCCACTCCCGTGATAGTATGCCCAATCCAGTCCCAAGATAGTGTGCCCAATCCAGTCCTATGATAGCATGCCCAATCCAGTCCCATGATAGCGTGCCCAATCCAGTCCCGTGATAGTATACCCAATCTAGTCCCAAGATAAGTATGCCCAATCCAGTCCCATGATAGCATGCCCAATCCACTCCCGTGATACTGTGCCCAATCCAGTCCCATGATAGTATGCCCAATCCACTCCCGTGATAGCATGCCCAGTCTAGCTCCATAGCATGATGAGAAGATGGTAGCTTTGAATAACCAGTGTCAGATAAGTTTAGGAGGAGATTGTTTAGATGGGATGGGGAATAGAAGACAGTTTGGGAAATGAATTCTTTAGCAAAAGTGAAATGAGGGAGAAGGAAGAATAGTTAGCACTTAATACTTACGCCTCATCTCAACCCAAAGTTTGCATTTCTGGAACACTGTATTCACAGCACTCTCACATACATTCTTTTGTGTGATCCTTACCACCCCATCAAGTCTATGGCACAAGTAAAATGGCCTGCATTTTATAGCTAACAGAACTGAGCCTTAGAGAGGTTGTGACTTATTCAAAGTCACACAGCTGGTAGGAAGAAAAGGAGCATTTGTGAAGTGTTTACTGTGTGCCAGGCACTGTTCTGAGGGCTTTACAAATGTTTTTGATTCTCACAGCAGCCCTGGAGAGAGTACTATTATCATCATCCTCACATTATAGCTGAGGAAACAGGCAGATAGAAGTGAAGTGACCCAGCTGGTAAGAGTCTGAGGCTGAATTTGAACTCAGGTCTTCCGAACTCCAGGCCTGGCACTCTGTCCACCGAGTCACCTCACTGAGCCTAGTGGTGCTAGTAGGTAGCAGACTTTAGGTCTGGGTCATTCATGTCTACCTGCAGGTCCCACCTTGCTTCCACTTCATACATGATCCTTAAGCATAGATATGCTAAAGAACTTGGAAATACTGGGAAGAAATCTAGGAATTGACCCTTCTTATAGAGATGGAAACTGAGACCCAGAGCAGCTAAACTGTTTGGCCACGGTCACACAGCTGGGATCAATCTGGTCCTAGGACTCTGGTTTTCTGATTCTTAAGTTGTCTGTAAACAAAACCCTATTTTCCCGAAGGCTCGTACTGTAATTTTACAGGTATTTTCTCCCTGGTTCACCTTCAGTCATCAGGGCTCTGTAACCAGGAATCTTTCAGTTTCACTGCCACAGGACCCTGGTCCTCTATCTAAGAGTTAATGACCTTTTGTCAATCATTAAGGAGGCTGTCGGTAAAGGAATCTAGTATGTACAAATAAAACTTCTAGAAAGGACATAGAAATAATTCTCCACTTGTTTAATCTCTTTTTAAGATTTGCATGTTGGAGGGGATGGAGTCAAGATGGCAGGGTAGAAGCAGCAAAATTCTGTGGCTCTCCCCTTAACCACCTCAAATACCTATAAAATATGACTCTAAACAAATTTTAAAGCTCCAGAACTCACAAAATGACAGAGTAACAAAACTCCCGCTGAAGGCAGCCTGGCAGAGAAGGGGTTCATCTAAGCATGCTGGGAGCCCAGAACAGCACCACATGAACCTGTGACTGGAGCCCTAGGGCCGCCAGAACAAGCCACAGCTGGAGAGCAAATCACTGGCAGCTGTGGCATTTTCCAGAACTACCAACCCATAAGAAACAAGGACTAAGTGAAAGGTCAGTGGAACTCAGATAAATTTGAGGGAGAAGGTCTGGCCAACTACCCGAGAGCTAGGAGTGGCTGAAGCAGTGACCCCGCAGCCACCTCCATGTGGCTGCTTCAGAAGTTCCTGGTGTGCAGATTGCAGGGGAGCCAAGTGATCATTCAGAGGCTAAGTGCTCTTGCCTTGAGCTGCCTGGAAAGGATTGTGGTCTTGGGTGGTGGTCGTGAGGTGCATTTTCAGTGAGCCAAAGCTGGTGGGGGCCGCAGAAACTCTCTGGCAGCTGTGAAAACCCCAGTGATTTGGGACACAGCTCTCCCCTCTGAAAGTAGAGTTCTACTGAACCTAAAAGACAATTAACTGACTGGCAACATGAGTAGGCAAAGGAAACAAAGCAAACCCAGCAATGCAACTTTAGATTCCTTTTTTGGGGACAAAAAGGATCAAAGCATGGAATGGGAGGAAGACAACACAGTCAGAACTCCTGCGCCAAAAGCTTCCAAGAAAAATATAGACTGGTTATAAGCATAGAGCAGCTTAAGAAGGGTTTTGAAAACCAAATAAGAGAAGTGGAGGAAAAATTGGGGAGAGAAATGAGAATGATGCAGAAAATCATGAAAAGAGAGTCAAGAACCTGATTCAAGAAAATAACACCTTAAAAAAATAGATTAACTCAAATGGCAAAAGAGGCCCAAAAAAGCCAATGAGGAGAAGAATGCCTTAAAAAGTCGACTTTGCCAGATGGAAAAAGAATCTCAAAAGCTTTCTGAAGAGAATAATTCCTTCAGAATTAGAGCAAATGGAAGCAAATGACTTTATGAGAAATCAAGATACTATCAAACAATACAAAAAAATAAAAAATAGAAGGCAATGTGAAATATCTCCTTG
>CM053589.1:130656824-130674836 GCA_028646515.1 Pseudochirops corinnae | reverse complement strand
AGGGTTGTTAGAAGCACACACTTTTGTAAAGGGACAGAATAGAACAAGTGGGGGGTGGAATAGGAAGCAGGGAAATATACAGGTACTGGGGTAGGGAGATCCATCTTGCCCTACCAGAAAGTCAGAGGCGTGATGGGGGAAGATATAGGAGAGAGCTGATTGGGGGAGGGAGTATAAAGTGGGATTGCTGTTTTGGGGTGGTGGGTAAATCAAAATCTCATGGAAATAAATTCTTTTCCATGTTTACCTTCTCATGCTTCTTGTATTTGAATGTCAAATAAACAAAAGCTAAAAAAAAAAAAGATTTGCATGTGGGTTCCTTTATTTTTTTGTGGAGGAAGGCAGCTAGGTGGCATAGTGGATAGAGCAATGAGCCTGTAGTCAGGAGGACCTGAGTTCAAATCCAGCCCAAGACACTTGACACTTACTAGCTGTGTGACCCTGGGCAAGTTACTTAACCTGGATTGCCTCTACAAACATTAAAAATAAACTTTGGGTGGGCTCCTTGACATCGCACATGGAAACTAGTTGAGAAGCATGCACTTTTTGGCCCTAGTACTAGAGGGTTATTCCCCATTTCTTACTTTGTATATAGGTATAATCAAATTTAAGGCATCCCATGGCAGATTTTGATCAAAGTCTTGGTCAAGAGTTCTTTTCCACAGTTTGGTATTTCCATTTCTTATACTTCCTCCTTACCTTTTCTTCTCCCTCTCTTCTTCTACCTTGAAAAAAAATGATCAAGGTGACAGAATGCCATGTATGTTCCTAAACTGGAAAATTCACCCTGGGTTGTCAAGGAATACTGGTTCTCCAGTTCACCAGTGAGTTGACCTGTTAGTTTCACTCGATGGGGAGGTCCAGAAATAATCTTCTAGAAGGGATTCATGTGTTTTAATGACTAGAACTTGACTCCTTCATTTCTACTTTACAGTTATATCTCAACGTTCAACCTCAGTTCATAGGAAATATTCAACCTGAAAAACGTTTTTTAAAAAAGTATTTGGAATAAGAAACCTAAAGGAAGGTTCTCTTGACCCTGCTCTGCAGTGGGGCAGAATAACTTGTCTTGGGAAACAGTTGTTTCTGTAAGAATGGAGGCAAGGTGAAACCTTCTTAGGGGAAGGCGGTTGTATCATTGACAATGAAGGCAGCCTCATCCTTGACACGAAAGCCTGAAGGACAATGACACATTGCCCATCTTGTGTTGTTCTCAGGAAGGAGGACAGTTTTAAGGAAAGAAGACATCTGCCTAAGAGATGACGGTCTAGAAGGAGAGTCAAGCCGAGTTTGCTAAATTGGAACCCAGATATGGTTTCAACAGAACACCGGTAAACAACATGTTCTGTGGCCACATGGCTCATTCCTAGGATTCCCTGAGCTCTCTTGATTTGGGAGATAACTTCGCAGAGTTAGGCCTTAATGAAACCTTCCTTCCTTAGAGTACAAAATTGGAAAATATGGGTAATTGACGCATTTCAGGCAAAAAAAGAGAGGAAAAAAAAACAACTACAGAGAACAATAGTCTTGAACTGGAAAAAGGCTGACAACCAGAAGTAAGAGCTATAACAGTCTGCTTATCTCTCACATGTCCCGGCTGAACGAGAGCAGGCCAGTTTCCAACAATATGTTCTCTGGGGTTTTGCCCAGACTAATTTTACATGACAATGACTGCTCTATACTCCTTTCACCAAGGGACGGAATGTCTTTGCTGGAGCCTAGGGGATGGGCAGGAATTGGTGATGGTATGACTGCAAGATCTCTGAGATCTCCTGGATGGCTGGAGGACAGCAGTCGTAAGTGATTCATGAAGCTTTGCTAGGAGTCCTTCCTTGCTGATCCTGCTGTCCTTACCAAAAGACTGTGAAATGGTCATGTGCAGTGGTGTCCTGGACAAAGAAGGGACAGTGTCCCTGTCCCCCTAGATTTTTCCAAGTGGAGTGAGGATTAGGCTTTTTGTTCCATACTAAGTATTTGATAATTGGTCAAGAGAGCACGGCACAGCCTTTGTGTGGTTGGTTACCTGTGGTTTAGGTGAAATGCTCACTGGAGCTGGACAATAGGAAGTCAGTGAGAATTTTAGACTGGCCCAGAACAGTAGAAATAGATGCTTATAATAATTTTTAACTGTAAACCTGATTTTGAAATTTACTGGTCACTTTACCCCCCAAAATGAAAAAAGAAAACCAAATGACTTTTTTGAAAGGAAAACCACTGATAAAGGAAATATGGCATAAACAAAGAAAAAAATGTAAGCACGCTGTTCTTTTCAGTGCAATAAATGCACTGAACAGGGAAATACCATAAGCTTTGACCCATAGTACTTACCCTGTTCTGGTATCTAATTTCCATTTGCACACAAAGGGGAGATTCTTTTCTTCCAGTTGGCTTTGTAGGAAGATATAACCCAGGGAAGGCAATGGGCTATAATTAGAACTTTTTTTAGCTTGTTCTTTCAATCAGAATGACTCTTAAGCTGAGTAGCCCAGTGCAACTTAATCCTTTTTGTCAATATGGGGCGGGAAAAGGTTCCGACAGGTACAGTATTAAGAACAGAGGAGGCCGCATGCTGCTGCCCCCGAGATTCTCACAGAGAGAACGCCATCACTGTTAACCCCATCTGACCCATCAGAACACCTGGATGGCTGGACCCTGTGCTCATTGCCTTTTCTTATTTAAACTTACATGTAAAGGGCTTCACAACACAGTCCTGGAGGAAGAGGTTGACTGACACTTTGACCTTTTGTCATACTCTCTACAGAACTGGAAGTCAAACTTTCCTGTCAAGTCAACAAGCTTTGATTAAGTACCTGCTAGGGGTCAGGTACTGTGTGTTAGGTGCTGGGGATGCAAAGAAAGGCTAAAGCCAAATCAACAAACATTTATTAAACACTTGATGTATGCCAGGTACTGTGTGCTAAGTGTTGGGGATACAAAGAAAGGCTAAAGCCAAGTCAATAAGCATTTATTAAACACTTGATGTATGCCAGGTGCTATGTGCTAAGTGCTGGGGATGCAAAGAAAGGCTAAAGCCATCCCAATCCTCAAGAAACTTACAATCTCATGGAGGAGACAATATGCAAGAAGCTACATACAAACGAGATATATATGGGATAATGTGGAGATAATCAGCAGAGTGAAGGAACTAACATGAAGGTGACCTGGGAAAGACTTTTTGTAACAGGCAAAATTTTAACTGGGACTTGAAGGAAGCCTAGGGAGCCTGGAGACAGAGATAAACTGGGAGAGAATTCTAAGCATGGGAGACAGCTGGTGAAAATGCCTGGATTAGGGAGGTGGAACTACAACCCAATCTGTCAAGAGTGTCTCCCAGTTTTAATTTAATTCAATTCAGTGCTTGTAGTGTGACCCTGTCTTAACCTTATGACAGAACATAGAACAAGACAAGAGTTAGTAGAAAGTAAAACAAGCCTGCAAAAATACAACAAAAAGGTTCAGTCAGGGATAATGGAAACAGGTCTTCTTAGATCTCTAGTGGAGAGGAGGAAGTAGAAAGGAAGGAAAGCGAGGGGCTACACCAGTAAGCCCAGTGGGTTTTCATAGGGTTCTTATCTAGACCAAGCAGTACCAGGTATTGGGAGCCTGAACCTTGTGTATCCAGATCAAGTTTATGTGACTGGTGCTGATTTATTTATTTATTTTTCATCAATATCCAGCTTTATTGGCATCTAGTTCTCTGAATTTCACAAGAGTAGAAAACAATAGTAAAGGAGCCAGTCACAAAAAGGTAAGCTGGCCAGTGGGATCAGTTTGGGGGGCAGCGATAGGTCAGGAGCTCCTCTTGGAAAGGGAGGATGGTGTCTAGCTCGTGGATGCCGTCTTTGTCCATGATCCGAAAGATGAAGGATGGTAGGTTCAGGAAGGAGTGCTTCTGGAGCTCCTCCAGACATTTCTTCAGGAGCTCGACGACCTCCCCACACGTGGTACTTGGTTTGTAGTAACGATCTAGGATGCTGAGGGTCAAGAAGGCACCATAACCAGGGCTGCCAGGTAGTCCATATAGTACAGCGCAGGTCCTTCATGCTCATCATAGCCGGCCAACAGGAGGTTGACATGGTATGGGGTCCGACTCCGGAAGTGGCCAGATTCCGACGTGTGAAGTTAGCTGCTACTGTGGGAGACTTCATATCCATTGCGCATCTTGTACAACTGTACGTTTTTCTGGATGTGTTCAGCAAACTGCACAGTGTCTCCAGCCTCTCCAACACACAGAAGTAAGATCTTCTCACTCATCTTGAACATCTTGTCATGATTGTCCTTCATCTGGACGATGGTGCTGGAGGCCACGCGGTCCGAGGCCACCAATATGTAGCCGGGCCCCTGGATGCCGATAAGGTACTCCATAGCGGGCGGGAGGACAGGACTGGACGCAGCTCTGGCCGGGTCTGCCTGCGGTTCCTTCTCATCGCGGGCTCACCGGTGAGACAGCACCACGCAGGCTGAAGTGGAAGGGGTACAGTAGCTGCCGCTGCCTGCTCAGATGACCGACTGGTGCTGATTTATGCTGGGGAGTAGGATGAAGGAGATCAGTCTGGGGAAATGGCTGCTAATTGATATTCAAACTTCTGTGGTGCTAGCGTGAGGGAGGTTAGTTTGTCTTACTTCTGCAAAGTTTGAGCTTCCTCTAATAGCTCCTTCATTTCCTGGGCTGGGGGGCTACCCAAGTCCTTCGGAGGCCATCCTATAGAATATGTGTAGGAATGTGCCTGTGTTCTGCTGTCTTCTTGTGGGACACGTGTGCTCTGACCTCTTACTAAAAGGCATACTCAACCAGTGGCTCCTGGTTGGTGCTTTGGTCACCAGGACAAGATTGGGATTTGGGAGAGAGGTGATGAGGAGGCAGAATTGTGTCAAAAAGGGCTGGTGACTGGACCAGAAGGAGCTACTCACATCGTGAACCATAAGGACCCAGAAGGATGGCTTCTGGTCTCTTTTTGAAGTAGTTCTTTGGACTCAGTCAATATCCATTGGACTCTCCTTTGGGCTTCCCTTTGTTGGTCCTTTGGCATATACTCCCCAAGTATTTATTAAGCACCTGTTGTGGGGCTGGAACTATTCTAAGTGGGAAGAAACAACAGAGGAACAAATGAAGCAGACCCTATCTCATAGGAGATTATATTTAAATGTTCCCAGAAATATATATATATATATATATATATATGTATATATATATATACATATATACATATATATGTATATGAGAGATACATTTCTTGTGTGTGGGGGGAGGTTCTGCTATTGGTTTTTACTTGGTGCCCATGGCATTCCATACCCTGAAAATTCTGGGCTTCTCAAGAAACATTCTGGAAGTGCTAGGGAGCCCAGGCTTACAGATTGTCTTCCAAGAATCCTTCCTTTTCTGCTGGACCTATAATACCCTGAAGAAGTGGATGATAATGTTCATGATCCTTGCCATTGGCGGGAAGCCAGTATGCCAGCTGGTTGTGAGTAAAAGGTGTGGGCTGGTTTTTTTTCTTTTAAATTTCCCCATTGCTGTGTCAGTAAATAGTGTGACTTCTAAGATGCCAGTGGGTGACCTTTGATTGTATTTAGTTTGTACTCTAATCAATAAACATTTCCTATGTTCCTAGCCCTCTGAAAGATGGCGAATAAGTAGGAGACACGATCTCTTCCCTTAGGAAGTTCATAATCCAGGTGGGTGGAAAAACATAGCTCAAATGAAACATTGACAGAGCATAGTATGCTATTAAATGCTAACTTGTGTTGTTCAGACTATGAAGTACCGTAGGAATTCAGAGAGAATTGAAAAAGATTGAAAACCAGAATAATTAGAAGAGATTTCATGGTAGAGGTGGAAATTTTGCAGAGCCCTAAAGTAGAGTTAAAGTAGAGATGCAAAGAGGTAAGCGGGCAGAGCATTTCTGGCAGGTGGAATAGCAACAAGGAAAAAAAAAGGAAGTGGGAGTGAGTCCGGTGTGATTGTGCGGTTATTATTCCTTTACATTTACTGATGTTGCTTTATAAGCACGGTATTATGAAAAGAGCACAGAATTTGGGGTCAGAAGACTTGGATGGAGATCCTCCCATGTACCATCTATGTGACCTTGAGTAAAGAACCTCACTTTCATCATCTGTCTAATGGGAACAATAATACTTCCACCACCTGCCTCCCCATATCGTTGTAGTTAGGTGTTCTGGAAAGAGGTCTGGTCTTGAGGTCGGGAAGACCTGGCTTACCAATCCTCTGACCCTTACTTTGTGACCATGGGTAAGTCCTTTAAACTCTCAGATTCAGTTTCCTCATGTGTTAATGGCAACAACAATCACAACAACAACAACAACAACAATTATAGTATCTATTTCACAGTCTTATTGTGACACTCAAATAAAATACGCTACATAAAACACTTTGCCAACTTTAAAGCAACATACAAAACCCAGCTATTAGTATCAAATTAAAGAAATACTTTGTGAGCCATAAAGCACTATATACACGTGAGCCATTTTTATCATCATTAAGTCATTTCTGATGAATTCAGTTACCTATTTCCACAAATAATAAATTTTTCAAAGGTGGTAACTTGGTTGTTTTTACTTATTTTATATCATCCCAAAGTCATTAATACAGTTCTATGCAGTGACCCTATCTTACCACTCAATCACCAAGTATTTTTTTGGTATGTTGTGTTTACATTGTACTAGGTAGATACCGAGAATACTAAGAGAAAAACAAACACTGAACCCTGCCTTCAAGGAGCTTATATTTAATTTTAGAAATACATACTTTTTATAGATAAATAAGTTTTATATAGTTTGAGAATGGAGAGAAAACTGAAGATTAGGGCTCCCAGAAAAGGCTGTAGGAAATGGAGCTTCAGTTAAGCTTTGATGGATGCTAAGAGATGGACAGAAAGAGGGGTGACAAGGTGGCGCAGTGAATAGAGTGCTGGCCCTGGAGTCAGGAGGACCTGGGTTCAGATCTGACCTCAGACACTTAACACAAAAACTAGCCATGTGACCTTGGGCAAGTCACTTAGCCACAATTGCCCTACCTTCCTCTCTCCAAAAAGAAAAAAAAAAGAGATGGACAGAAAGAAGGAGGACATCCTAGGTCTTTGGAATAGACTATAAAAAAGGATTCAGGAGACAGGGCAGTGTAAGTAGGCTGGTTTGGTTGGATTAAATGAAAAGGAATAAAGTAAAATTAGTCTAGATTGGAGTCAGATTGCAAAGGGTTTGAAATTCTAAACTATCAAGTATATTTTATCTCTGAGTCAATAAGTAGCTCCTGAATATTCTTGAGCAGAGGAGTAGCAGGGTCACATTTATTTTGATGTACTTATCAATATTTGGAACTAAGTTTTTGTTTTTACAAAATAGATGTTTAATAAGTGTATATGGAGAAAATGAATACCAGTAGTTTGACTGTATAATCTTGAGAAGGTTAATATGGTCAGGTCAGCAACAACGGTGAATCAGACATTTGGAGCCACTCATTGTTATGACAACACAATCAGAAGCCTCTCTAATATGTCAGTACATTATGGAAGTGATCTACCTTTGGGAAGACCTAGCCCCAAAATGTGTATAATTATGATGAGAACAATCTCACCTCTAATTTATATGGTACCATTCTTTTTGAGATCTCAAAGCATTTACATTGGTATATAAGCCACTAGCCAAACACTGACTCCAACATCATCCAGCTACTTTTCTCTGGTGCTTTCATAAACCTAAAGACAGGAAAGTTTAAATTTTGGCCCATGGAAGTATTGCAGTCTCCTAGTATTTATATCACCTTGAGGACATTTTGATAGATGGCTTTAAAAAATTGAAACACTTCTTACCTGAAGAAAAGTAAAAAAAATAAGTTTGGCTTCAAAAAGGGTGACATTGGGTTCCACAAGCTGGTACAAGTTGTGACTATAAGGTAATGAGATTGAGGTAGTTCCCAAAGAGGAGTCCAAACATGTTTGGAGGAATTGCACCAGGGTTAGAATAAGCAACAAGTTTTCCAAGAGGACTACCCTGAAGGAGACAACACTCCCCTGGATGTATATTTGGATATTTTTGTTAAGTATTTGCAGACAGAGAGAGGTAGGATGTGGTGGCAGTTGCTCTAGATATGGAATCAGAGTACCCTGTTTGAACCTCAGGTTTCCTCACCTGTAAAATGGAAGTAATAATGCCTATAGAACCTACCTTACAGGATCACTATGAGGATCAAATGAAATAATATCTATAAAGTATTTTGCAAACCTTAAAGAGCTACATGAATGTCACTTTGTATTATTATTATAATTATCTCATTTTTTCCTGTTAGCATCTACAGTATTAAATTCATTCATTCAACAATATTTAGCAAACATTTGTTCTGTGCAAGGCCCCATATTAAGTGCCTTGAGTGATACAAATGTCGTGGGCTGTTCAGTGTCCAGCACTAAGCATGATGGGAGATGGGAATACGAAATGACCTGGCCGTGTGGGTAGTTTAAGGAAGAACAATGAGCTCTGTTTATTGATTCTTTGAATAAGGTTTTTAAAGATCCAAAAGACAAAGATTCAGTATTCTTATCCTACTCATATCCTGGAATTTTATTATCAATAGAATAGTCTGCCATATCCTGGAAGTAGCTTGGATAAGATAAGGCTTTATTATCAAGGACCCAGGAAGTCAGGGGGAAAGTCAGTTGTCTCTTATCAAAGTGTGTCTACAGGACAAAGGATGCTCCTGGAGAGCAGGCCACAATCTCAAAAGACATCTGCATAGAAACTGATCCCCAAGAATCAAGTATTTTGACTTACAATAGTCTTTAATCTGTTATATCCTGGAAGTAACATAATTTGATAAAGAACATGTCCTTTTAGGTGCCTGAAGTCTGAGGGCAAAGGTTTTGATGTCAGGATCTCAAACAAAAGTCCTTTTAAGTGTATCCCTGGGGTTCTTTAGGGGGAACCAGCCTTTGTAAGCCGAATCACCTCGAGGGGCATTAGGGTACCCTATTAAGGTCTCTATCTCATCCTGGATCAGGCTTCTTTGGCTCCCCACATACAAAGAAGACAGTCTGTGCCCCACAGAATTTACAGTCTAGTAGGGATCAGGGGTTAACAGATTTAAGAGAAGGAAGGGAGCTTAGACTTTAGCTAATCTTTCACCTACATTTTGAAAAAGAAAAAAACAAAGGCTGAGACGTTAAACAGCTTGCTCAAGGCCACAGAGTAACTAGTAAAGCTGAATTTCTGAACCTGCATCTCCTACCTTCAGTGTTCTATCCACTGTATTGTAAAGAGGTAACATGTCTGCAGCTAAGTATTATGCAAGTAGAAGATAAGAAGATAGTAAGAAAGGTTGCTATTGTTCAGTCGTGTCCAGTGATTCATGACCCTATTTGGGGTTTTCTTGGCAAAGACACTGAAGGGGCTTGCTCTTTCCTTCTCCAGCTAATTTTGTAGATGAAGAAACTGAAGCAAACAGGGTTAAGTAGTAACTTGCCCCAGGTCATACAGCTAGAATCTTTCTGAGGCCACATTTGAACTCAGGAAGATGAGTCTTTCTGACGCCAGGTCCAGAACTCTATCTGCTTTGCCACCCAGCTGCCCAATAAGAAAGGTAGAAGAGATTATTTCAGTGGGGGAAGAGAGTCAAGAAAGGCTTCATGGAAGAGATAGGTCTTTGAGCCTGGCTTTGAACAATAGAGGATACTTGGATGGATAGACCTATGAGAAGTTGGAGAATTGGCACATGTCCTCTGAAGTTCCTACCTAGGTTACAGAAATACAGATGGAGTATAATGTATGTACCATAGGAAAATGCATAGATGGGGAGCTTCTGACAAGCCATCCAGACTAATGGCATCAAACTCAAATAGAAAAGGGGGGATGGGGCATGAAGCCATATATAAGGATCTTTGTGAGATTAACATTATCAGCTTTATTGTATTTTCATTTTGTCAACTATTTTCCAATTATATTTTAATCTGGTTTGGCCATACTAGGGAGTGTTGCAGGCTGCATGGACAGCATTGAGACCTCTGATCTAAAACTAACCTTCTGCTGCTAGGTAGAACTTTATCTATATAGGCTGATGTTCTATATCTTTCAAGGAAGTGATTATAACTAAAGTACCCAGGTTTTTTTTTTTAAATCCCATCATCTGTTTTGACTTGCTTTAAGAACATAATCATATTAGAGGCTCCAGGTACAAGAGGCAGATACTGCAGCTGACCTCTCTGTCTCAGGATTGAATACTTAACAACCAATCAGCTCACCTTGAGGGCAGTTCTGTTGTTTGAGCTGAGAACCTGGGACCGGACAGGCTATGGCTCAAGCATATTTACCACGTGACACAGGAGGGAAAAGCATAATTTCTACAGATTACATTGGAATCCTTCCAAGCACCGTTTAGAGAAGAGAAGGAAAGCTATTGAATATAGCAATTAAAAAGCATGTATGGTCATTAAATGAAATAGTATATGGGAGAGAGAGCAAAGTAAGGAAAATTCCACCTGCCCTTTGTTAAGAAATGAAGCATTTACACTTTCAGGACTGAACCTAGGACTAACAGCCCTGAGACCTGAAGCTTTTCTTTTCTTTGCTTAAAAAAGAAAATCAGTTCCCATTTCCCCCTGCGTCAGCAAGCAGTGCAAACTCTGAGTTTAAGGCAACCAAGGGACCTGAACTTGAACTGGGTTTGAAAATATAAGACTGCCCTAGATAGTGCCCCGAGATTAAACGACGTTTTGATGGAGAGCTGAACGTAAGCCTTCTCTTCTCTGAAGAGCCATTTACCCCCTTTTCTGTAGTCAGAAAGGAATAGTCTACGTTTCCCAGAAGGAAAAAAAACTTCAAGCCATAATCAAGCCAAAACATAGTTTTCCCAAGGCTTAATTTAGTTGTTTATCTTGGATCAGTGAGCACATCAGTTCCTCAAGTCTGAGAGCAAACATTCATAAGGGTTAAGATGGCCATCAGTGATGGTACACCAAGGCCTCAGCTTTGGGTCTTCAAGAAATTCTCAAGCAGGATGGCAGTTGCCATTTTTAATGAGTTCTTGACAAGTGGGGTTTTGATTGGTCAAATGCAACAAGTGTGAGAGAAAATCACTTCTGGATATTGCAGAACAAACACCAAGACAGCTATCTCCATATCTCTGAAAAAAAAAGAAAGAAGGAAAGAAAAAAGCATATGAAAAGTAGAAAGACGTGCAAAGATTGTAGACGTAATGTGCCAGCATCTCCAAAGTGGGGACTGAGATAGTGTATGAGGTGGCATTTTACACTTCTATGAAGCAGCCAAGACTCAGAGAAGACTGTCCCTTTTGGCCAATTGCAGTCACTTGGATTTCTTTTTCTTTTTGTCCTAAAAAAACCCTAGGTGATCTTCAAGTCATTTTACTTCCCTACAAATGTCTGGGATGTTTACTTTTGATTTCCAGTTACCACCCTAGGATAGTCTCTGGTTATTCGATGCCTGTATCGATATAACATCTTGTAAAAAAAAAAAAGTTTATCTTTAGATTCCCATAACCAATAAAACCTATTAAGCTCTCCCGATTGGTGAATCTGCAGTCTAATTGCCATTGCTTGAGGGGCCCCAGCCAGGGACCGTTCAGGCAGGGAGAGAGAGAGAGAGAGAGAGAGAGAGAGAGAAAGAGAGGAAGAGAGACAGACAGAGACAGAGAACAGGATCCTAGGATTTAAAACTGGTAAGACCAAAAAGGCCATATAGTCAGCTCTCCCCTTCCATCCCTTTTCCAAATGAGGATCCTAAAGCCTACACAAGTGACTCACTTCACTTCTGTATCAACTCACTGGACTTTTCTTCTCCTCTCCCAAAGGGGGTTTGTCTACCCTCATGTAAGGGTAGACATTTTTTGTCTATTCTTTGAGAATAGGGAATGTCTTGTTTCTTGTATTTGTAACTACAGCATGCAGTAATATATGTATAAATATATGTGTGTGTGTGTGTGTGTATGTGTGTAGCTTATAACAACCCTCTGTTGGCTAAATTCTTCAATTTGCCAAGCCATCAAAATCTTTTTTACTCCATTTCAATATCCCCCTTTCTTTCAAATACCCTGTATTAATCTTGTGCTTGAGCTAATCCAATTAGCACCTCCTACAAAAATTTACTTGCTGGGGAAGTGGGGTGCACACTTACTTTTACATTACTATAGTGGAAGGAGGACTAGATTTTCACTAAGTCGGAGAATTTTAGCTCAATTCTTCATTTGTAACATTTAGTACTTTTGTGACACTAAGCAAAAATCACTTGATTTTTCTTGGCTTCTGTTTCCTTATCCGAAAAATGATGGGATTGAACTAGAAGAACTCTAAGGTCCATTCTAAATCTGAATTTATGCTTCAACCATCCCCTCCCTCTGCCAGTCTCAACCCCCTCATTCAGATCAAAATTTGCTAATTCTAAGAAGCCTTGATTCTGGTTACTTCTCTATTTTGTATCTCCTCAGTTTTCATTAACTCAGCTTTCAAAGTAATGTGTTATTTGTGACATGTTTTGTAAGAGTTCATACATATGGTTGTCTTCCCAATTAGAGTATGGTGCGTCTGTGGCTTCTCTTTCCTGTAGCATCTCTTTCACTATTCTCAATACAATAAAACTCTTAATAAAATTGTTGCATGATTCAGTATTCATGATGCAGATAGACTAAAGTTAGTTGGAAGCCACATTTTGCTTGTTTGACATTTAGGGGGACAATCAAATTCTCCGCATAAAATCAGTCAACAGACATTTCTTAAGTACCCGTGTTGTACGAGGTACTGTGTGTCTGAGGAGGGTGTGTGTGTGTGTGTGTGTGTGTGTGTGTGTGTGTGTGTGTGTGTGTGACAGAATGAACAGGATCCTGGGATTTAAAAGACAGTTAGATGGCCCTGCAGTCAGGAAAACCTGAGTTCAAATCCAGCCTCATAGACTTACTAACTGTATGACCCTGAGCAAGTCACTTAACCTCTGTCTTAATCTACTGGAGAAGGAAATGGCAAACCACTCCAGTGTCTTTGCTGAGAAAACCCCATGGACAGCATTGACCTACCGTGATCAGGGTCATGAAGAGTCAGACACAACTGAACAACAGGACCTTAAAAGCCATATAGACTGCTCTACTCACACACCCTTTACAGATGAGGATCCTAAAGCCCACACAGGTTAAGTGACTTTCATATGGGCACATAAGTAGTGACTAGCAAAACCCTAACTGCACCTAAATCATCTCACTCCAAATCCAGTGCCTTAGAGAATGAAGGCTGAACAACAATAGTAAGGGAAGTAAGACTTTAAACATTAGAAAATGCTACTTTCCTATTGATTGATAAAAATCTCACCCTATTCGTTGATGAAAACCAGTGGTTAGCAGTGCCACAATCACTGTGGCAGTTACATACTCTAATATTAGGGGGAACTTAAGAGGAAATATCAAGGTCTCTGTCCACATAGGGTATCATACACTTAACTGCAGGTGCTCTCCCCAAAAGATTGTAAATTTTGATTGCTAAAACCCTTTTTCCTAAAGTACCATTCCTTAAACTCAAATCACTCTGGCTCTCATGGTTGGCCCACAATAGGTCCCAGGCCAGGTCCCACTTAGTCACTGTTTGGGTCCTGATTGGCTCAGAGTAAATGTAAATAGCGATTGTTTGTTTTGGCCAGAAACCCTGAAGTTCTTCCCTTCCCAGGTTGTTTTTTTTCCTTTTTTTTTTTTTGATTAGGTAAAAGAAGTCATTCTCTGCCTCATTTCTTACCTATCCTTAATCAATGAATGGGTGTTGCCTTAGCCAAACTGAGACCTGTCAAAGACCTTGGCTTAAAAAGACCAAGGTCTCCCACTGCATCCTAGGCCATCACTAGTCATCCTGATCTATATTTTGCCACTGGGCCCAGATGGTTCCAGAGAAATGAGGCTGTTGGCTTTGCACAGCCCTCCCTCACTTAAATCAATTCACTTGCAAATCATGGCATCATCTTCCTGATGTCGTGGTCCTCTTTGAGAATGAAGGAAAAACAACAATAAGCTCTTTGTGGTTCTCAGAGAGTTGTCCAGCTCTATCTCTCAGGTCTGTCCCTTTCTTGGTGGCTATGTTTCCCTCAGTAGTCCAGGGGTCTGAGCTGCATCTCAATGAGTATCTCAGCTCAACTGGAAATCATGAGGAGACTCCTCCTCTCTTCCATTGCCTGCTGTATTTCAGTGTTCTTTAGACATACAAACATATTAGAAAAGCATGGTTTGACATATGCTCATGACCAGTGAAGCAAAAGGAATGACTAGTTATATTAAAACATTTACTGGATACGTTACATACCAGAAGCTCCTCCTAAACCCAAGAAATTCCAAACAAACCTATAGGTACATCCCAAACCCGGGAGCTCCTGGGACCCAGTTCAGGTGCTCAGACTTAAATTTTCTTCTCCTTCCTCCCATTCGGAGCTAGTAAGTGTTCCTCCATCTGCATTTCTACTCATGGCATTCTGGAGCAGGGGGAGAACTTGAGATCCAAGGCCCTGAGTCCTTCTTTGGCCACTTCTCCTTGTTCATGGTTGTGATGCTATGTGGAATGCTGAGGTTTCCTGTGGCTAGCTCATTGGCTGGCTTGTATAAGCTCTCAGTGTAGGTTCATATCCAATTAGTTACAAGTGTTATTGATTCTTCTTTTACAACATCTCTTTCCTCCACTCATATGGCCACTAACCTAGTGGTCATCATCATCTCTCACTGGGACATTTGCAGTAGCTTTCTAATTAGTGTTCCAACCTCATCTCTCCCTTCTCCATTTTTTTCCCATACTGTTGTGAAAATGATATCCTAAACCACAGGTCTGTCCACATCCTTCCCATGTTCTTAAAAGACTCCAGTGGCTCTCCATTGTTTCTAGGATAAAATACAAACTTCTGGGTTTTGTACTTAAATCCCTGAACAATCTGCCCTCAGCCTACTCTTCCAGGCTTATTGAACATTATTTCCCTTCATACACTTCATATTCCAACCAACCCAGACTATTTGCTGTTGTTCATACATGATAATCCATCTCCCATCTCCATGACTTCCTAGAGGCTGTCTGCCATGACTGGAAACCACTCCCTTCTCACCTCTCCCTCTTAGAATATCTGGCTTCCTTTAAAACTCAACTCAAACAACACCCCTTCTATGCGTGTCCCGATGTCTTCTCCCCTGTCCCCCTTCCTTCCTCAGCCACAAATAACCCTATATTTAATTTCTAACATTTTGCATTTACTTATTGTGTATGTAAATAGTAATATAGAATAGATAATAGAGAATAAATAAAACATACAGTATGTATAATGTATGCTCCTTGAGGCCAGGAATAGTTTTATTAACATCTAGCACAGCATAATGGGTGCTTAATAAATGCTCACTGATTGACTGATGGATTAAAGGACCAGCCCAGGCATGGACAGAGACTCCTTCTGACTCTTCTGTTCCTTCCTATCTCCTGAATCTTCAGAATCACATATCACTCTGGCCCTGTTTGACACACTTCTCCCCCGAACATCAAAAGCTCAGTGGTCACATCACATTCACTTTTGACTTTCTCCAGAGCTTGCTTGTTCACTCCTGTTCCGTTTGCCCCTGCCCACCCCCATTCCTGCTGGCCAGCCGTGAGTTCCTGTGCCATTAGTCACAGCAGAAGATTGGGGGGGGGCGGTAGAATCATGAAGGAGTAGGGGTTGGTATATGTGACCAGAACATACAAAACAACAGTGCAGAAAACAAGGCTGTATATGATGAAGTGCTAGATTGTGTGGTAGGAGTTCAGAGGAGGCATCTGGGAGACTCCTCCGTGTGACCTAGGGATGGCAAACATACAAGTGGCTCCTTGACCAAGTCTTACAGATCCTACTGTGTTCAGAAGGGCTTTCATTCAGGTTCGGGAAGCAATCCTAGAGAATGCTAATTAGATGACTTATAATTTGTGCCAAGGAAATGTCATCTTGAAAACAAGATTATTTCAGGGTCAGCTAATTACAGTGAGATTACTTGGGGATGATTTGCTAAGGGTGACTGAGCCCAGCACAGCATTTGGGAGAAAAGTAACTGCCTACTTTCCCACATATTTTCCAAGTCTCAGCTGTAGAATCCCTGAAAATGCAAACAGATAAAGTCTTGGAATTGACTGAGAAATTCATTGTAATATGTCTGCTTAGAACAATGTTATGTAGTTATGTATAGCTATATTAATCTTTTTTCTGGGGGGGGGGGGGACAGGAGAAGAATTAATGTTTTCCAGAAGTTCCCAATTTACTAGACTTCTGGCCAACTTTGCAAATACCTGAAGCTCACATTTCACTTCAAACCAATTTATCTGAATACAAGTTCAGAGTGTGATTGTTGTAAAGAGAGAGTATACTTGTCTCTGGGTTCCTAATGAGTTAATGAAAAAAAAGTGATTAGCAAGCTGTAGCATATTAACTGAATGAGAAAGATAATTCCTGCTTGTATAGTTGAGAGACAAAAATCTATTATTGATACTAAAGAAAAGTCGATTGAAAAAGTTTCACATTACCTTGCAGAATTCTGAAAGGATAATTTTAGCTGAAGGTATGAAACAACAATATGCTTTTTTAATCTGAAAGGTTTTCAATCAGAGGAATAGGCCTGATTCTAGTGATTGTACCAGGAGACTGAAAGGTAGGGTGAGTGAATAGACTCACCCTTGGAGATGCTAGATATTGAATTACCAAACTCTGGTGGTCTATAATCTGCATAGACTATTAATATACATTGAAAGCATCTGCAGTTCTCTTAGCATACACAATGGTAAGAGCACAGGTGCCTTTGAAATGGACCTATGATTTGGCACTGTATTAAGAGAAGGAATAATAATGAAATTTGCTGTGATGAGAAACTGAAATCTTGGATATGCATTGATAGCTTCTCTGGCTATTTCTAAGAAACCTTATTACTTATTACAATTGGCTTTTTATCTGCTCATAATTATATTGTGCTTTCCACTGGAAATGCTATTTTCAGATGGTTATAACTACCTATAACTGTGCTTTTAAAACTTGAATGCAATAATTAAGCATTCTATCCACACTCTGATGTAATGCACACATATTTCACATATATGTAGGCTGTGCATCTTTTTCTGAATGGGCTAACAGTGTTTTACAGATACATTTGGACTCATTGCATGAATTTGGATATTTTCCAGATCCAATCATTTATTTATCAATCAGTCAACAAGCATTTAATAAATGCTTACTGTGTGTCCCCCTGAAACTTAAAAAAAAAACCCGACAAACAAACCCAACCCAATCTCTACTGGCATCTAGAAATGATGAGGTGAGCTAACAATACGGGTGGGCAATTGCTGATCTCTTGTGTGTCAGGGAAACAGTAGGCACTTAAGAAATACTTGTTGGATTTAGTTGGATGTTTGTCCAATTCTGTGAACAAGTTGCATTGTCTTGCTTTATTCTCCTTGCACTCTATGGACATGATTTCATTTTATCCTCATAACAATCTCCTCTAAGTAGGTGCCAGAGGCATTTTTAAGACATTATAGAGATGAGAACACTGAAGCTGAGCAAGGTTAAGTGACTTGCCTGCGGCTAAAAAGCAGCAGAGGCAGCATCTGAACTGAGATCTTTTCTATATCCAAGTCCAGTGCTCTTTCCATCATCCCATACTGCCTCCCACCGTGGTCTGTAATTGGCTGTTTTTAAAGGGTCTTGGCCTGGGGTGGGAAACCTCAAGGCCACATGTGGCCCTCTACATCCTCAAGTGCGGCCCCTTGACTAAACCCAAACTTCACAGAACAAATCTCCTTAATAAAAGGATCTGTTTTGTAAAACTTTGGGGCGGCTAGGTGGCTCAGTGAATAGAGCACTAGCCCTGGAGTCAGGAGGACCTGAGTTCAAATCTTGGTCTCAGACACTTAACACTTATTAGCTGTTGGACCTTGGGCAAGTCACTTAATCCCAAATGTTCTCCCCCCCCAAAAAGGCAAAAAAAAACCCCTTTGACTCAGTCAAAAGGATATGTGTATATATATA